>CAWUFW010001129.1:600000-1100000 GCA_963921515.1 Calotriton arnoldi | reverse complement strand
GACAACGATTCCACCCTTGGCGCGAAGCGGCCAGATCAGGGAGGAGATATTCCGGAACCATCTCTCTGAGAAATTATGGCCACCATACAAAGGGCACTCTTGAACCGAAACTCGACTCGGTTGTGGCCGAAATGTCACTAATGAGAGCTGAGTTCAATAAAGAAAAGGACTGTCTCTGCGACACTGTGCCGACCGTTATGGGCATTACTGAGGCCACAGCTAAGCTACAGAAGCTGGTCACCTCCCTACAAAAGGACAACGAAATTATGCAGGAACGTCTGGAGGACGTGGAAGGAAGGTCCAGAAGCAATAACATCCGCCTAGTGGGGGTCCCGGAGAGTGGGCGGGAGAACCCTGTACGGACCTCTTTGTGGAAATCTTTATAACCAACGTGCTGTAGCCCAAAGGCCTCTCAAAATTTATTTCAGTCGCACAGGCCCCTAGGGTCCCCATGACCGCTCCCAGACCGGGTGCGCCTCCTGGCACAATTATTGCGAGACTATTCAACCACAGAGATAGAGACGCCATACTCCAGGCAGTGAGGTGTGCTCTGGACTTGAAAATTGAGGGCGCAACGATCAGCTTCTAACCAGATTTTACCGTCAAGGCCCAACAACTACACCAGGGGGCAGATTTACAAGCCCCTTGAGACACTTTTGCACCACCGTTGCGTCACTTTTGTGACGCAGTGGCAGCGTAGAAAATGCAGCCAATTTACAACGTGACGCATCTAGGGGGATGCGTCACGTTGTAAAGCCCTGCGTCACATTCTACCTGCGTCAGGTATAATGTATGCAGGGTGGGCGTTCCCACGCAGGAAAGCCTCGTAAAAGTGACGCAGTGAAATCTACAAGATTTCACTGTGTCACTTCTAGGACGCCACTGCGTCAAAACCTTACGCCTGCTTGAAGCAGGCGTAATTAGTGACGCAGTGTAGTGGGAATAGGCCTCAAAATGCATTGCTGGAGTTGCTTCATGCTTGTGACACGACTCCAGCAATGCGTGACTTTTGCCCCAACAGATGCGTCAGAATTTCTGACGCATCTGTCAAACCTTGCGCCATGGTGCGCCATATTGTAAATACGGCGCATCCATGGTGGCGCAAGGGTTTCTCAGGGTGGCGCAGGGAAAGTGACGCATCTCTACAGATGCGTCACTTTCTTGTAAATCTGCCCCCTAGGTGCTCTTGCAGGAGACACAGCTGTTGGGCAACTCCTGCAGGGCTATGTCCAGATTGGGATTACACCATGACAGCTCCTGCAGGATACACTGCCGACTCACAAGGGGAAGAAATTCTTATCAAAAACTCAGTCACATTTATTCCACACAAAACCTGCTTGAACTCCCAGGGGAAGCAGGTGGCCCAGTTGGGCACTTGGGAGGGAATCCCTATTAATCTGTGTTCAGTCTATGTCCCGCCCCGTCACCACCGTCTCACACTACCGGGATTGGGGGAGCTCCTACTCCAGATGCTGGAAGGGGACTTGATCATAGGAAGGACTTTAACACTGTATATTGGGACCCCACGCTGGCCAATTTTATCACTCCTTTGGGACTGACAGACGTTTGGCGTTTACGCCATCCGACAGAGCACCAATATACTTTCCAGTCCGGGGTGCACCACAGCCTTTCCAGACTAGATTACATCTTTACTCAGTGCACCAATATGGCTTGGGTGGCGGACATTCGACACTTGGCTAGAGGGATTTCACTTGCTGGTGTGGTTGGAAGTGTGGAGACAATCCACTAAACCCCGGGGACCCCGGTCAATCAGCGCCTGGCAGCTTCTGGATAAGAAGCTAGTGCGTACCTTAGACCAAGCTATTGTATCATACTTTGAACTTAACGAGGGATCGGTCGACTCCCACCTGCTTCTCTGGGAAGCATACAAGACGGTGATCCGGGGTCAGGCATACTCTTTGAATGTGGGAGGGGAAAGAAATAGGGAAGCAGAACTCTTGCCGCTGGAATCGGAGATACTGGCTCTGGAGCACTTGGAGCCACAGGGGTTAGATGAACAGGAACTACACACCCTCTGCCTTCAGCAGAAGGAATACAGGGATCTGGCAAAGGAAAGGGCAAAGACATCCCACATACTGTCTCAACGGCACCTGTAGGAAATGGGTAACAAGGCGGGGAAAATGTCGGCATGATTGGAGAAACAGAACTAAATGAGGGGCTCAGATCACCAATGTTTTGGGAGGCACAGTTTATTGTGAGCACCTCTACACCTCCAAAAACACTCTGCACTTCCTCCGATATTTCAGACTTCTTGAAAAATATAACACTCCCCCAACTCACACAGGAACATAAACAGTTTCTAGACGGAGACATACACCCGCACGAATTAGGCCAGGCGCTGAGCTCACTAAGTTCGGGCATGGCGATGGGTCCCAAGGCCTACCCATTGAACTTTACAAACGCTTTGCCTCAAAGGTGGAACCCCAGATTTAAAAAATGTGGAATAAGGCACGAGGGGTGGACAGCTCTCAGAGTACCTACAATTGGCAGCAATAGTGGTACTGCATAAGGCCGGGAAGCCCCCTGACCAATGTAGTTCTTACCAGCCTATTTCACTTCTCAATCTAGAGATAAAACTTCTTGCCAAACTGTTGGTGAACCGGCTTCGTCAGGAGATAACCAGCCTGGCCCAACCATACCAATCCGGCTTCATGCCGAACAGGGGGACATGGCTGAATCTTCGAAGACTCTTTGGGGTCTTGGTAGGTTCTAGGGATGAGACGGTGTTCACAATTGTATTATCAGTGGAATCCTCTATGGCCTTTGACACGTTAGAATGGGTCTGTATGTTTCGGGTACTGGAGCGGATGGGTTTTGGCCCCAATTTCTTAGACTGGATGCACCTACTCTATAAGGACCCCATGGCCACTTAAGGTTAACCTATGGTAACAATGGGGTAACCCTGTGGCCCTCAGAACTTGGGTATCTATATGAAAAGCTACATTGGTTCTGTCGGGAGAGTACGATTGCTTCACAGTAATGAGCTTAATCATCAGACATTCATTTTGAATTTAGAACATTAATATATAACAAATAAAGTTGGAACAAAAGAAACACAAATTTGCGTTGTGAACAAAGATTTACTTTTTGTTCAGTAAAGCACCACTGATATGCATTTTTGTTATAGGGCTGTTGTTAGAACTGGGGGTCTCTAGTTGGCAGAGATAGGTACCTTTGTCCAAATAGGGACCCCTGCTTCTAGTCAGGGTAAGGGGGATACACTACTAAAATAACCCCTGCTCACCCCCTTGGTAGCTTGGCACGAGCAGGCAGGCTTATCTCAGAGGCAGTGTGTAAAGCATTTGTGAACACATACAGTAACACAGTGATAACACTACAGATGGACACCACACAGGTTATATTATAAAAATAAGTATTTTTATATAGACTTATCACAAGACCCAAAATGACAAAAATCCACAATACACTATGAAAAATACGACTGTCAATGGTTGAAAATAGTTCAGTTCAATAAAGGTGGTAAATGTGACTCAATGTTCAATGTACCTTTGGATGCGTAACGCGATACAAACAAAAGAGTTGCAGGGAAGGTGATGCGTCGGTTCCTTACACGCAAGAACGGTGATGCGTCGGTTCCTTGCTCCGGGGGAGGTGATGCGTCGGTTCCCTACTGCTGTGTAGGGGATGGGGATGCGTCGGTTCCTTACCGGAGAGGAGGTGATGCATCGGTTCTTCACCGCGTGGGGAGGTGATGCGTTGGTTTCTTACTGCGCTTCTGTGGCGATGCGACCCGCAGCACCGCGATGCGATGACGACCCAGTGCAATGAAACAAAAGGGCATCTTCCTCTCGATGCGACACTCAGGGGGGCGATGCGTGCACGCCCGACGGCCGTGCGACGGCTCGGTGACTCTTCTGAGCCGCGACAGGCCCTGCGACATGCTTCTCCGATGATGTGACGGCGTCTGATGCGACGGCGACACTCTTCTCCGGTGATGCGAGGCGCTTCGGCGATGGCGACAGCGGCAGTGGCGGCACGCTTTCTCGGCGATGCGACGACAGCGGCTGCGACACGCTTCTCCCTCGTGAGTCGCACTTCCAGCTCCCAGTGACACGCAGTCTCTCAGAAGGCCCAACACAACAGCAGGCACTTCAAATTCCCAGCAAGGGAATTCAGGGGAGCTGGTTGGTGAAGTCTTGTGTCCCTGAGACTTCAGCAGGAGGCAAGCTCAATCTTCAAGCCCTTGGAGATGTTCTGCAAGATGATGAAAGTAGCACAAAGTTCCTTTCTCCTTTCTTTGGCAATCAGGCAACCACTGCAGGCCAATCCCTCAAACAAAGAAAATGCATTCACCACTCTTGCTATTCAGAGATGCTTAAATCAGATTTAATTCCAAAATCAAAAGCATCTAATACAATTCAAAGTCAAAGCATTTCTTAGTGGCAACACAGTTGCGCCAACATATAACAGTGCAGTAGATATTTACAGTGCTCTTGGTGTAGAGAAGAAAAAAAGAAAAGGTTGGGTAGATGGTGGTGAACGTGTGAGTGAAGGACAGGGAAAAGGTATTGTGACATATATGCATCATTTGTACATAGTATAGGACCTTTCCGGCCTAACACAGGTCAACTGTTCCTGAATGGATACATAACTCTAATGAACATATTTATTATAAAGGTCTGTCCGTAGAGCTTGTAGAGTTGGGGTTGTGTGTTGTCAACGTTTCGACCCCTAGGGTTGAGGGTAAATTCAGTCCTCACGTTGGGGTCTTCATCAGGACAAGGCTGAGAAGAGCACCTGTGAATAATCAGAGAAATGTGTAAAAAAGGGGGTATTTATAAAAGAGGGGTGAGTGCTAGGATATATCTGGTAGCCAATACCTACTTGTGGCAACAGCAAGGTAGCTTCGCTGTGCGTTCAAGAAAAGGGTAGTGCTCATACGTAGCTCCTACAGTCAGAGAGAAAGAAAAAAAAAAAAGATCAGTAGTCTAACGTCCAGAAACAGGGTCTCACTAAATGGTCTAACAGAATTACAGGACTTACTACGTTAAGAATGACTTCTGCTGAGGTAATTAAATCACTCGCAGGGGGGAACAGATCCAACCTCTATCTGATACAAGGAGAAGGAATGAAAAACCGGGTATGAGGACAAATGATCAAGATTGTCGTGCTCAATAATGAAGTCATACCAAAGGGGATGATGGACGGAGCATTAGAGCAAATCAAACACTCACCCCCAGTCAACTGATCTGGGTTTAATCCATCATCATTCTTTAGCTCACTCCACCACCCCAGTTCAGACATGGCCATATGCAAATCAGTCTGACCCTGTGCCTCATGGGAACAGTCCAGCCCGAACTGCCAAGCCATGTCTTCCCTGGACCGGAAACAAGCATCCTGGAACCGGTTTTGGGTTCAAAACCCTCATCAGCCAGGCTATCTTGAATCCAGTGGCAAAGTGAGCAAGGGACCCACGTCTGGGCATACCCTGCCAACTTAGGGCAAACAAAGCGAAACCAAAGGGGATGATGGACGGAGCGTTAGAGCAAATCAAACACTCACCCCCAGTCAACTGATCTGGGTTTAATCCATCATCATTCTTTAGCTCACTCCACCACCCCAGTTCAGACATGGCCATATGCAAATCAGTCTGACCCTGTGCCTCATGGGAACAGTCCAGCCCGAACTGCCAAGCCATGTCTTCCCTGGACCGGAAACAAGCATCCTGGGACCGGTTTCGGGTTCAAAACCCTCGTCAGCCAGGCTATCTTGAATCCAGTGGCAAAGTGAGCAAGGGACCCACGTCTGGGCATACCCTGCCAACTTAGGGCAAACAAAGCGAAACCAAAGGGGATGATGGACGGAGCGTTAGAGCAAATCAAACACTCACCCCCAGTCAACTGATCTGGGTTTAATCCATCATCATTCTTTAGCTCACTCCACCACCCCAGTTCAGACATGGCCATATGCAAATCAGTCTGACCCTGTGCCTCATGGGAACAGTCCAGCCCGAACTGCCAAGCCATGTCTTCCCTGGACCGGAAACAAGCATCCTGGGACCGGTTTCGGGTTCAAA
Organism: Calotriton arnoldi; assembly: GCA_963921515.1. NCBI lineage: Eukaryota > Metazoa > Chordata > Amphibia > Caudata > Salamandridae > Calotriton > Calotriton arnoldi. The sequence continues at coordinate 1,093,942 of CAWUFW010001129.1, read as the reverse complement.
ACCCTCATCAGCCAGGCTATCTTGAATCCAGTGGCAAAGTGAGCAAGGGACCCACGTCTGGGCATACCCTGCCAACTTAGGGCGAACAAAGCGATACCAAAAAGGGATGATGGACGGAGCGTTAGAGCAAATCAAACACTCACCCCCAGTCAACTGATCTGGGTTTAATCCATCATCATTCTTTAGCTCACTCCACCACCCCAGTTCAGACATGGCCATATGCAAATCAGTCTGGCCATATGCAAATCAGTCTGACCCTGTGCCTCATGGGAACAGTCCAGCCTGAACTGCCAAGCCATGTCTTCCCTGGACCGGAAACAAGCATCCTGGGACCGGTTTCGGTTTCAAAACCCTCATCAGCCAGGCTATCTTGAATCCAGTGGCAAAGTGAGCAAGGGACCCACGTCTGGGCATACCCTGCCAACTTAGGGCGAACAAAGCGATACCAAAGGGGATGATGGACGGAGCGTTAGAGCAAATCAAACACTCACCCCCAGTCAACTGATCTGGGTTTAATCCATCATCATTATTTAGCTCACTCCACCACCACAGTTCAGACATGGCCATATGCAAATCAGTCTGACCCTGTGCCTCATGGGAACAGTCCAGCCCGAACTGCCAAGCCATGTCTTCCCTGGACCGGAAACAAGCATCCTGGGACCGGTTTCGGGTTCAAAACCCTCATCAGCCAGGCTATCTTGAATCCAGTGGCAAAGTGAGCAAGGGACCCACGTCTGGGCATACCCTGCCAACTTAGGGCGAACAAAGCGATACCAATGGGGATGATGGACGGAGCGTTAGAGCAAATCAAACACTCACCCCCAGTCAACTGATCTGGGTTTAATCCATCTGTTCCCATGAGGCACAGGGTCAAGACTGATTTGCATATGGCTGGGTTCAAACTGGAATGGCATGGTGAGCAAAAAAACGATGGATTTAGGCCCAGAGCTCTGTACTGGGGTGAATGTATGACATTGTTCTGCATTCTGTCCATCAACTGTTGTTTTTGCAATAATTAAGTCAGCATATTGTCTAGGACTACCTGAAAAGTGAACAAAATTGGTGTCACGGCTAGTGAGGCGTTGCCCACCGCGTGTGCCAAGTGTGAAAAGGTATTAATGGGCACCGTGGTCCCGTGAAATCGGCATGTGGCTCTGATGGAGGGTCTAGAAAAGCTGCAATAGTGCATGCATCCTAAGATTCTCATCATAGTTGGAGCTGTCTCTAATAGCTAGAAGTGTGGTAGCGAAACCCGTGTGACAACGTGGCCTTCTATATTTAGAGTGACTTGCTACGCGGATGGTATTGGCTGGGCCGGTGTCTTGATCGTGGAGGGACTATGTGCTACCACAAAATTACCGACAGTGAAACCTCGATGATCTGGTGCAAATCTACTACCCGCCAGGAGATGGCGGTAAGGGTCTAAACTGTACCTAGACAGCGCATTGCAATTATTAGCATAAACTCATTTACAGCCATGTTGTCTTGTTGTAACATGCAGATCGCATAGTTGACCGCAAGAGGGGAGTGGAAAAAACTGAAATGTTCCTAAGCAGCGCATTGCAATTAATGGCATATACTGTTTCAGATCCTGTCTTATTAAAACATGCGAATCACATTAGGTGCCGAGCATGGTAGTGATGTGAAGGGGGAATGGAAAAATAAAGGGCTGGGAAGCGCTTACCTCGTCCTCGGCCGTTCGGCTCAGGAGTGAGTGCGGGTGCTGGATCTCACGCTTTAAAAGGGAGTAAAGACGAGGCGTGCGTGCACCGCGATGTGCAGCCGCTGAATGCTGTATTAGGGGCTCATCATCCGTCGGCCAATGGGAGAGGGGGAGGGCGAGAACGTCATGAGTCTATGAACGTGGAGTTCCGTTCGGTTATCGACTCCAGCAAGAGGGAAGCCCATGATAGCAGATTAGGATAAACGTCCCTCAATGTGTACCGTATTGTGGTGAATATGGATGTTTAAAAAGGGGAGTTTATAAATATACCATGAGAAAACTGTGGTGTCAGTCTCCAACTGTCATTGTACAAGGAAGTACATGTGTATTGTAATATGCACATTGTCTTGTACGAGTCACGCGAGTGTATACTAATCCATAAATTCGTTAGCACTCCTCATGGAGCCTCCATAATAACAAATCTGGTATCCAGGACGCCCTGGGTGGAACATACAACGTTGCGAATGTCTACGTATTTAACAAATGCCTTAAATGGAAAAACATATACCTACACAGTCTGGTATGTATAGTGTCATTCACAAGCTGACTTGTACAAATGAGATACTACTATATTATACATTTCATTCTATCTGGTAATGGAGTATATTGTTGATATCCGTCGCAGGACCTTTGTGGTGCAAGCTGGTATAAAGCCTCGATGGTTGGCGTTCTGCATAAAACATACAACATTAATATTAACAGTACTAAAAAGTCCTTCTGGCTGAGCACATACAGGTACCTATTTAAATTGACCGCCACCCCGTCTTGAGGGCTGTTGGTCGTACCTATCATCACATTACGGTTTTATTGGACAGTACAGTTATTATCAAGTGCATGCAGACAACACTATGCATAATTAGATCTCATCTCTTTGTTGATGTATGTTCTAAGTATCGGACATTAGAGTGTCATCAACAAAGCTAGTCCCCAATGTATCTCTTATAGTTATTCGGTTGTCAAACCAGCTAATTGGGCGTTTGTGCCATCTAGTTCATTTAGTCCATTATTCACAGTGTCCAGAAGGTACATCCATTTACACTCCCTTAGGTTAAGAATGGGGCCCAGGTCACCTCCCCGTTGTCCCAATGACACTTTCTCAAGTACCACCCACTTGATGGAATCTGGTGTGTGTGTGTGGTTTATAAAATGTTCAACAAGTGGGGCCCCTGTGGTATTGCATCGAATTCTGTTGCAGTGCTGTAGGATCCGTGTTTTGATTTTCTGTCTTGTTTGTCCGATATACAGTTGGTTGCATGGGCACAGGATCGCATAAATTACATCACACGAATTGCAGTTAGTATGTGCTTTGAGTTCTATGGTGTGATGTTTGTAGCAGAATGTTTTGGTTTCGATGGTCATCTTACATGCCTTACATTTAGTACATTTATAGTGGCCCACCACTTCAGGTAGATTCCACATTCTTTGGATGGTCTGTTTGGGTGGCATGTCCAAAAGTGAGCGGACGACATGGTCTCTGATGATTTTGGCCTTCTTAAAAGCATGCATCGGCGGATCTTGGATTTCCAGGTCGTCTGAAATCAAACCCCAATGTCCATTGATTATCTTTTTGATTTCATTGCTCCTGGTGCAGTAGGTGGTTACACAAATCATTCTGTAGTTTTCGATTTGACGTTGTTTGGGTATCAATAGTGTTTCTCTGTTATTATACCACGCCCTTTTGCGTGCTCTTTTCACAAGTCTTTTGGGATAGCCCCGCTCCATGAGGCGTGTGATCAGGTTATCAGATTCTCGGAAAAAGACTTCCTTCAGTGAGCAATTCCTCCGTATCCGAAGGAACTGCCCAAATGGCAGGTTATCACGGAGACCACGGGTAAAGTAAGCCTAAAGAGTTTTGTGCGAAAAATCGCGCGGCCATATTTAAACGTACTTTCTATCTGTGAATAAGTTGGACTAGTCTATAAATATCCTTGATTACTACTGGATGTAAATCACTAAACTAATACAATGAATTAGAAGTGGGTGATAAATTCAGAAAACTAATGGTAAATAAAAATTAATCTATAATAGACATCCAATCTTCTCTTGTGTTCAAACCGTTTTGTACTGTATCTAATTTACAGATGAACCATTGTTCTCTAAGTTTCCGTTTCTTATTTAAATCACCCCCTCTCTTATTGCCACTAATACGTTCTAAAATGAACCATTTGAACTCACTGAATTTATGACTGAACTTTCTATAATGTTCTGTGAGTGGTGCATTTTCTTTGTTAATACGGAGGGCAGATTTATGCTCAAGGAGTCTTACTCTGAGTTCACGACCAGTCTCCCCAACATACCCCAATCCACAGGGGCAAATTAAGAGATAAATCAAATTTTTACTGTGACAATTATTAAGTTCTTTGCTAACAATATCCATACCATTAAATTGTAAATTCTTTGCAACTATGCAACACTCACAGATGGAGCATGTGCCGCATTTAAAGTTTCCAATCGCTGTGGAATTTAAACGACAAATTTGAATGTCTTTCAGTGTTATTTGTTTTCTCTCATGCTGCTATTTTTTGATAATTGTTTCTATGAACTATTGTATTGATGAATGGTTTTAATATGTTTGGTTTTTAGTATACAATGATGATTTTTTAATAATATATGTTTTCTTTTAAATAAAAGGAAAAACTTTTTAGTGCACAAACGTATTAATAAATTGAATTTTTAATAATTGTATTTATGATTGATGTGATTTTATTAGTGGCAATAATTTTCTATTGGACAAAACAGTATATCCTGAGTAATTGAGTGTGAGAATCTCAGCTTCATTTGAGAGTGGATGGTGTTTACAATGTGTATCTGGGTTTTATATTGGTTGTGTTGACAAAGGACGAACTACTTTATAGGTATATGTTTTTCCATTTAAGGCATTTGTTAAATACGTAGACATTCGCAACGTTGTATGTTCCACCCAGGGCGTCCTGGATACCAGATTTGTTATTATGGAGGCTCCATGAGGAGTACTAACGTATTTATGGATTAGTATACACTCGCGTGACTCGTACAAGACAATGTGCATATTACAATACACATGTACTTCCTTGTACAATGACAGTTGGAGACTGACGCCACAGTTTTCTCACAGTATATTTATAAACTTCCCTTTTTAAACATCCATATTCACCACAATACGGTACACATTGAGGGACGTTTATCCTAATCTGCTATCATGGGCTTCCCTCTTGCTGGAGTCGATAACCGAACGGAGCTCCACTTTCATAGACTCATGACGTTCTCACCCTCCCCCTCTCCCATTGGCCGACGGATGACGAGCCCCTAATACAGCATTCAGCGGCTGCACATCGCGGTGCACGCACGCCTCGTCTTTACTCCCTTTTAAAGCGTGAGATCCAGCACCCGCACTCACTCCTGAGCCGAACGGCCGTGGACGAGGTAAGCGCTTCCCAGCCCTTTATTTTTCCATTCCCCCTTCACATCACTACGATGCTCGGCACCGAATGTGATTCGCATGTTTTAATAAGACAGGATCTGAAACAGTATATGCCATTAATTGCAATGCGCTGCTTAGGAGCATTTCAGTTTTTTCCATTCCCCTCTTGCGGTCAACTATGCGATCCGCATGTTACAACAAGACAACATGGCTGTAAATGAGTTTATGCTAATAATTGCAATGCGCTGTCTAGGTACAGTTTAGACCCTTACCGCCATCTCCTGGCGGGTAGTAGATTTGCACCAGATCATCGAGGTTTCACTGTCGGTAATTTTGTGGTAGCACATAGTCCCTCCACGATCAAGACACCAGCCCAGCCAATACCATCCGCGTAGCAAGTCACTCTAAATATACAAGGCCACGTTGTCACACGGGTTTCGCTACCACACTTCTAGCTATAAAGACAGCTCCAACTATGATGAGAATCTTAGGATGCATGCACTATTGCAGCTTTTCTAGACCCTCCTTCAGAGCCACATGCCGATTTCACGGGACCACAGTGCCCATTAATACCTTTTCACACTTGGCACACGCGGTGGGCAATGCCTCACTAGCCGTGACACCAATTTTGTTCACTTTTCAGGTAGTCCAAGACAATATGCTGACTTCATTATTGAGCACGACAATCTTGATCATTTGTCCTCATACCAGGTTTTTCATTCCTTCTCCTTGTATCAGATAGAGGTTGGATCTGTTCCCCCCTGCGAGTGATTTAATTACCTCGGCAGAAGTCATTCTTGACGTAGTAAGTCCTTTAATTCTGTTAGACCAGTTAGTGAGACCCTGTTTCTGGACGTTAGACTACTGATCTTTATTTTATTTTTTTCTTTCTCTCTGACTGTAGGAGCTACGTATGAGCTCTACCCTTTTCTTGAACGCACAGCGAAGCTACCTTTCTGTTGCCACAAGTAGGTATTGGCTACCAGATATATCCTAGCACTCACCCCTCTTTTATAAATACCCCTCTTTTTTTACAAATTTCTCCGATTATTCACAGGTGCTCTTCTCAGCCTTGTCCTGATGAAGACCCCAACGTGAGGACTGAATTTACCCTCAACCCTAGGGGTCGAAACGTTGACAACACACAACCCCAACTCTACAAGCTCTAAGGACAGACCTTTATAATAAATATGTTCATTAGAGTTATGTATCCATTCAGGAACAATTGACCTGTGTTAGGCTGGAAAGGTCCTATACTATGTACAAATGATGCATATATGTCACAATACCTTTTCCCTGTCCTTCACTCACACGTTCACCACCATCTACCCAACCTTTTCTTTTTTTCTCCCTCTACACTAAGAGCACTGTAAATATCTACCGCACTGTTATATGTTGGAGCAACTGTGTTGCCACTAAGAAATGCTTTGACTTTGAATTGCATTAGATGCTTTTGATTTTGGAATTAAATCTGATTTAAGCATCTCTGAATAGCAAGAGTGGTGAATGCATTTTCTTTGTTTGTTCTAAATAAGTTGCTACCGCGACCGCCATTCTACTGTACTGTAATACTGACCCAGGTCGGGTAGTTTTTGTGGGTTACCCCATTTCAATCCCTCAAACAGCACACAGCATAGGGATAGTCTCCTCCTTCAGCTTCTCTGGTTCCTCTCCTCAGCAAAGGTTCGTCTTGTTTGTTCCAGAAGTGATCTAAAGTCTTGGGGTCAGGGCCCCAGTATTTATACCCATAAATCCTTTGTCCTCTGAAGGCAGAGGGTCCTGTACCTAGTCCAAACCAGTTCTGGGTGCATTCTGCCAGTGCACACCTTCTCTCTTTGTCAGTGTGGGCCAGGGTCATCAGACACACCACAGGAGGTGGAGCCAGCATTGTGGAAGGCAGGCACAGCCCTATTCAGACCCAGGTGCCACTCCTCCCACCACTCTACATGCAGATAGGTCTATTCAGCCCTGTGCTGACTCACCCTGTCTCCTGGAGTCCCCCAGCCCCTGTCACTCACAAACCCAGACACACAATACACAAGCTAGCAGAGGCAGGCTGGATGGTTTAGGCAAGAAAATACCTACTTTCTAAAAGTGGTATTTTCAAACACAGAATGTTAAAAACAACTTCACTAAAAGATGTATTTTATCATTCTGAGTTAAGGCATACTAAATTCGTTTTTCTACCATGTTCCCTGGGTCAGTTAGGATTATAAGATGTTATAATCAAACTGCCCATTCTGGCCTATGGGGACAGGTAGCCTTGCAATAGTGCAAAACGAAATTGGCTGTAATTCACTATCAGGACATGCCACACACACCAGGGCATGTCCTACCTTACACATGCAATGCACCCTGCCCTAGGGCCTACCTTAGGGGTGACTAATATGCAGGAAAGGGAAGGTTTGGGGACTGGTAAGTGGGTGCACTTACCAAGTCGACATGGCAGTACCAGACTGCACACAGGCTCTGCAATGGCAGGCCTGAGACACACTTTACAAGCTGCTCCTATGGGTGGCACAACCAGTGCTGCAAGCCCACCAGTAGCATTTGAGTCACAAGCCCTGGGCGCAACCAGTGCACTGTACTAGGGTCTGACAGTGAATCAAATAGGCCAAACATGGAGTCACTAATCCATACATCAATTTATCATAGGGAGCACTTGCACTTTAGCACTGATCAGCAGTGGCAAAGTGCCCAAGCATCTAATCCAGCAAAAACAGGTCAGTAACAGAGGAGGCATAGCGCAAATAATGGAAGGGAGACCCACGCCAATGGTACCAGGTCTAACACGTGTCCCCTCCAGCTGAAATGTGGGGAGAACTACCCATCCCCTTGGGAGTTCTCATCGCTAAGGCGGAAAAATCTGGACAGACCATCAGCATTGGTGTGTTCTGTACCAGGGCGGTGTTCCACCGTGAAGTCCATCCCCTGTAGGGAAATGGACCACCTCAACAGCTTTGAATTCTCACCCCTCATCTGCATCAACCATCTGAGGGGCCTGTGGTCTGTCTGAACCCGGAAGTGAGTCCCAAACAGGTATGGTCTCAACTTCTTCAGCGCCCAGACCACAGCAAATGCCTCACGCTCAATAGCACTCCACCTCTGTTCCAGTGGAAGTAACCTCCTACTGATGAAGGCTACAGGTTGGTCTAGGCCCTCCTCATTTAACTGTGCCAGAACAGCCCCTACACCATGCTCTGAAGCGTCTGTTTGAACAACAAATTCTTTTGAGAAGTTGGGCGCCTGAAGCACGGGGCCGTGCACATGGTAGTCTTCAAGGCGTCAAAAGCTCTCTGACAGGTGTCAGTCCAAATCACTCTCTTGGGCTGCTTCCTGGAAGTCAGCTCTGTCAAGGGTGCAACGATGCTGCCATACCCCTTGACCAATCTCCTGTAATACCCAGTGAGTCCTAGAAAGGCTCTCACCTCTGTCTGGGTCTTGGGGGGTTCCCAAACCAGAATGGTATCAATCTTTGGCTGTAGGGGCGCCACCTGGCTGCTCCCAACCTGGTGTCCCAAGTACACCACGGAACCCTGCCCGATCTGGCACTTACTCGCCTTGATCGTGAGGCCTGCCCCCCGCAGCACCATCAACACTTCCCAGAGGTGGCGCAGATGTTCTTCCCAACTGGCGCTGAACACTGCGATGTCATCCATGTAGGCGGCACTGAAGTCCTCCAGTCCAACCAACACCTGGTTGACCAACCTCTGAAAGGTGGCAGGGGCATTCTTCATCCCAAAGGGCATAACCCGGAATTGGTAGTGCCCATCTGGTGTGGAGAATGCTGACCTCTCTTTGGCCCCATCAGTCAAGGCGATCTGCCAGTACCCAGACGTTAAGTCAAACGTGCTGAGGTACCGGGCAGCCCCTAACCGATCGATGAGCTCATCAGCTCTGGGGATGGGGTGCGCGTGAGTCCTGGTGACTGAATTGAGGCCTAGGTAGTCCACACAGAACCGAAGTTCGGGTGTGGCACCAGGCGCGGCAGCCTTTGGGACCAAGACCACTGGGCTGGCCCAAGGGCTGTGAGAGGAATCAATCACCCCCAATGCAAACATCTTGGAGACCTCCTCCTTGATGCAAGCTCTCACCCTGTCAGTCACTCTGTAAGCCTTGTGCTTGACAGGAGGACTGTCCCCAGTGTCCACATCATGGACGCACCAATCAGTGACACTAGGAACCAGGTAAAACAGGTCAGGAAACTGTCCCAACAGTTGGCAACAGTCTTCCTGCTGCTCAGGTGTCAGGGAGTTAGAGAGGTTCACACCCTCCACTGACCCATCTTGCTCTGTTGCAGACAGGAGGTCAGGAAGAGGTTCTGTCTCCTCTTCCATTCCATCATCCGTTGCTAGGAGCATGCCCACTTCCAACCTCTCAAAATGGGGCTTCAGGCGGTTGACATGTAGGACCCGCAAAGGGTTCCTGGGAGATCGCAAGTCCACCAGGTAGGTGATGTTACTCTTGCGCTCCACCACCTCAAATTGTCCGGTCCACTTATCCTGGAGCGTGCAAGGCTCCACGGGGGCCATGACCCACACTTTCTGCCCAGGCTGAAACTTGATCAGAGTGGCATTCTGATCATACCACCGTTTCATCTCCTCCTGGCTGGCTTCCAGATTCGCCTCAGCGAGTTGTCTGAATCGCCTAGTTTGGTTTCTAAAGGCCAGCATGTAGCTAAATACATCCTGGGATGTTTACTGGGAGCTTTCTCCCAGCCTTCTTTCACCAAACTCAGAGGTCCTCTTACCGGGTGACCATAGAGCAGTTCAAAGGGACTGAACCCTAAAGACTTCTGTGGCACCTCACGGTAAGCAAAGAGAAGGCATGGCAAGAGGACGTCCCACTTACGCCTCATGGGTTCTTCCAGACCCATAATAATCATGCCCTTCAGGGTCCGGTTGAATCTCTCAACCAGCCCATTTCCTTGGGGGTGGTAAGGAGTGGTGAACTTATAGGTAACACCGCACTCCTGCCACAGGGACTTCATATACTTGGATATGAAGTTTGTACCACGGTCACTCACCACCTCCTTGGGGAACCCCACACGGGAGAAAATCCCCATCAGTGCACGTCCCACCACGGGGGCCGTCACTGTCCGAAGAGGGATGGCTTCCAGGTACCGGGTGGCATGGTCCACCAAGACCAGGATGAACCTGTTGCCCATGGCTGTCTTGGGGTCCAGTGGCCCCACAATGTCAATACCCACCCGTTCAAAGGGGGTGCTGACCACAGGGAATGGCTGGAGGGGAGCCTTGTGCTTCCTCCCACTTTTTCCACTTGCCTGGCAAGTCTGACATGTCCTGCAGTGAGTATCTGAACTCCTGCGGATCTGGGGCCAATAAAAGTGGGTGACAAGCCTTTCAAAGGTCTTGCTCTGCCCCAGATGTCCTGCTAAAGGCACGTCATGAGCCAACCCCAGTAGGAAGGCTCTGAAGCGCTGGGGTACCACCAGCACACGGGCGACCCAGGCTCAGCAACCTTAGGCTCGCTATACAGGAGACCATTCTCCCAGTAGATCCAATGTGATCCAGACTGATCACCTGCTGCCTGGTTTGTGGCCTGTTGCCGCAAACCCACAAGAGAAGGGCACTTGTTCTGCTCCTCACAGAACTTTTCCCTGGAGGGTCCTCCTTCTTGCTGCCAATGGGTCAGCTCAGGCAGGTTCCCCAGTTCGGCCACTTGCTCCCCTGTAGGTTCCAGAGCATCCCCCTCAGGTTCTGCTTCCTCCTGGACTGTGGGAACTACAGGGGCCGGTTTCCCGTGCCCCCTGCCTCTTCTCTTCAAGGCAGGCACCTGGGCCCCCCTCTCAGGCTCCAGGTCCTCTTGAACACCTCTACTGGCTGCCATAGACCGAGTGGTCGTGCACACCCACTCAGGCAGACCCAACATCTCTAAATGAGACCTTCTCTCCACCTCTGCCCAAGGTGAACTTTCTAAATCGTTGCCCAACAGACAGTCTACAGGCATGGCTGGCCTCACAGCTACTTGAAAGGTATCTGAGAGCCCCCAATCAAAGGGAACCTGAGCCACTCTGCAGTGGCTCTCTGAGTTGTCCGCGGCAACTACTGGGCAGAATGCATTGGGGATCACCTGCTCTTCAGACACTAGCCGACAACTGACAGCTGTCACACTGGCTCCGGTGTCTCTCAGAGCCTCCACCCTTTGGCCATTGATGGTCACCCACTGCCTGTATTTTTTAGCGTTATCAGGTAGTTGGGTCCTGGGGACCATCTCACTGTCTCCTAAAGAGACCAAGGACATTGCTACGGGACCCCACCCACCTTGGGCCCCCATCTCCTCCCCCAGGGCTACACTAGCTACCTGCCGGGGTGGTGCACCAGTGGGTGCTGTTTTTCCATACAAGGGACATCTAGTCTCCCAGGAGCAGTGGCCCACTTGACCACACTTAAAGCAAGTCTTGGGCCCCCTGTTGGGGCCCCTGGCTTCTTTTCAGGGGGAGGCTGGGAACCTTTCCCTTGGTTCCCTTGGGGATTACTCTGGGGCCCTTTATGGAACTCCTTCTGTTTATCCTTGTCCCGCCCACTCCTCTGCTGGGGACCCTGCCCACCTTTGGCAGAGTCTCCCACGTGACCCTTGTGGACCCGGGTGCTCACCCAGCGGTCCGCCTCCTCAGCAAGCTTCCTAGGGTTAGTCAGCCTACTATCAATAAGGTGCTGGCGTAGCTCTGGAAAACAATTTCCTGACAAGTGCTCCCATGCAATCAAATCAAAGAGCGCTTCAAAATCATTCACTTTGCTACCCTTCACCCAACCATCCAATGCTCTGCAAAAAAAAAGTCACATGTTCTACCCAGGTACTGCCCTCCAACTTTTTGCAACTCCTGAACCTCTGCCTATACAGTTCAGGAGTCAACCCATACCTGGACATCAATGCTTCTTTCATATGACCATAAGAATTGTGGACATCAGAGGGCACACTAAGGAACCGCCCCCACAACCCCGCTCCCCAATCCTTCTCAGGGACCAGGTGTGAGGTCATAGCTACCTCATAGGCTTTAAACCATTGCACAATGTCATCATTTTTATAAAACTCTTTCACCACATCTTTAGGTATATTCACTCTTGCTTCAACAGGCATGGACGGTGTGCTGCCACCAGAGGGAGTAATCTCTAAGCTCCTAGCTTTCAACTCCAACTCCCTCAAACTTCTCTCATGCTCCATTTGCATCCTCTTTTCCTCTAGGGCCAATTTCTTAATTTCCAATTCTAACTGCCCACCCATCTTAAGCTTGGTCAGCTCCATTTCATGCATTCTACTTCTCTCCCTGTCCTCCAGCTCTCCTGGGGACAGGCCCTTGGAAGAAACACTGCTACCTGCTGGGGAAGGTGCTTTCCTCCCCCCTGGACCCAGTGGCCCATCTAGCTGCCCTTCTGCATTCTCAGCCCCCTCCTCTTGCTCTTCCACATGCTCAGGGGTGCTCCTTGCTTCCACCCAGGCCCTCAGTGCCTTTTGGAACTCATCCTTCTTGGAGAGACCGGTCATAGCAACTTTAAATTTCCTGCAGAAGTGCTTCAGCTGTTTCACAGTGTAACTTTCTAGTTTCTCTTCCTCAAGATCAAAATCAACAGATGCGATGGACGCTGTTTTGCTCATGGTGAAACTTGGCAGTTCTTGGCAAAAATAGAAATCCCAGGAAAAACAATCTACCAAAATGTAAGTGGTTGCGTTTGGTCTGCACTCACTAGTAGTGTACACCAATCACTGTATATGAGTCACAAATTCAAGTCCAGAATCCTCACCGCTGACCACCAATGTTAGAACTGGGGGTCTCTAGTTGGCAGAGGTACGTACCTTTGTCCAAATAGGGACCCTTGCTTCTAGTCAGGGTAAGGGGGATACACTACTAAAATAACCCCTGCTCACCCCCTTGGTAGCTTGGCACGAGCAGGCAGGCTTATCTCAGAGGCAGTGTGTAAAGCATTTGTGAACACATACAGTAACACAGTGATAACACTACAGATGGACACCACACAGGTTGTATTATAAAAATAAGTATTTTTATATAGACTTATCACAAGACCCAAAACGACAAAAATCCACAATACACTATGAAAAATATGACTGTCAATGGTAGAAAATAGTTCAGTTCAATAAAGGTGGTAAATGCGACACTCAATGTTCAATGTACCTTTGGATGCGTAACGCAATACAAACAAAAGAGTTGCAGGGAAGGTGATGCGTCGGTTCCTTACACGCAAGAACGGTGATGCGTCGGTTCCTTGCTCCGGGGGAGGTGATGCGTCGGTTCCCTACTGCTGCGTAGGGGACGGGGATGCGTCGGTTCCTTACCGGAGAGGAGGTGATGCATCGGTTCTTCACCGCGTGGGGAGGTGATGCGTCGGTTTCTTACTGCGCTTCTGTGGCGATGCCACCCGCAGCGCCGCGATGCGATGACGACCCGGTGCAATGAAACAAAATGGCGTCTTCCTCTCGATGCGACACTCAGGGGGGCGATGCGTGCACGCCCGACGGCCGTGCAGCGACTCAGTGACTCTTCTGAGCCGCGACAGGCCCTGCGACACGCTTCTCCGATGATGCGACGGTGTCTGATGCGACGGCGACACTCTTCTCCGGTGATGCGAGGCGCTTTGGCGATGCGATGGCGAAAGCGGCAGCGGCGGCACGCTTTCTCGGCGATGTGATGACAGCGGATGTGGCAGCGACACGCTTCTCCCTCGTGAGTCGCGCTTCCAGCTCCCAGCGACACGCAGTCTCTCAGAAGGCCCAACACAACAGCAGGCACTTCAAATTCCCAGCAAGGGAATTCAGGGGAGCTGGTTGGTGAAGTCTTGTGTCCCTGAGACTTCAGCAGGAGGCAAGCTCAATCTTCAAGCCCTTGGAGATGTTCTGCAAGATAATGAAAGTAGCACAAAGTTCCTTTCTCCTTTCTTTGGCAATCAGGCAACCACTGCAGGCCAATCCCTCAAACAGCACACAGCATAGGGATAGTCTCCTCCTTCAGCTTCTCTGGTTCCTCTCCTCAGCAAATGTTCGTCTTGTTTGTTCCAGAAGTGATCTAAAGTCTTGGGGTCAGGGCCCCAGTATTTATACCCATAAATCCTTTGTCCTCTGAAGGCAGAGGGTCCTGTACCTAGTCCAAACCAGTTCTGGGTGCATTCTGCCAGGGCACACCTTCTCTCTTTGTCAGTGTGGGCCAGGGTCATCAGACACACCACAGGAGGTGGAGCCAGCATTGTGGAAGGCAGGCACAGCCCTATTCAGACCCAGGTGCCACTCCTCCCACCACTCTACATGCAGATAGGTCTATTCAGCCCTGTGCTGACTCACCCTGTCTCCTGGAGTCCCCCAGCCCCTGTCACTCACAAACCCAGACACACAATACACAAGCTAGCGGAGGCAGGCTGGATGGTTTAGGCAAGAAAATACCTACTTTCTAAAAGTGGTATTTTCAAACACAGAATGTTAAAACCAACTTCACTAAAAGATGTATTTTATCATTCTGAGTTCAGGTCAGGCATAGTAAATTCGTTTTTCTACCATGTTCCCTGGGTCAGTTAGGATTATAAGATGTTATAATCAAACTGCCCATTCTGGCCTATGGGGACAGGTAGCCTTGCAATAGTGAAAAATGAAATTGGCTGTAATTCACTATCAGGACATGCCACACACACCAGGGCATGTCCTACCTTACACATACAATGCACCCTGCCCTAGGGCCTACCTTAGGGGTGACTAATATGCAGGAAAGGGGAGGTTTGGGGACTGGTAAGTGGGTGCACTTACCAAGTCGACATGGCAGTACCAGACTGCACACAGGCTCTGCAATGGCAGGCCTGAGACACACTTTACAAGCTGCTCCTGTGGGTGGCACAACCAGTGCTGCAAGCCCACCAGTAGCATTTGAGTCACAAGCCCTGGGCACAACCAGTGCACTGTACTAGGGTCTGACAGTGAATCAAATAGGCCAAACATGGCGTCACTAAAACCATACATCAATTTATCATAGGGAGCACTTGCACTTTGGCACTGATCAGCAGTGGCAAAGTGCCCAAAGCATCTAATCCAGCAAAAACAGGTCAGTAACAGAGGAGGCATAGCGCAAAAAATGGAAGGGAGACCCACGCCAATGGTACCAGGTCTAACAGCTGTCAACAATTTAATGCAAGATCGTGGTGACATATAGGGAAAAAACGTGCTCAGTGACAATGATGTAGTGAGTGTCATATATACATAAGTGAAACTTATATACAAAGTACATGAAAAAATAGGTTTAAAATTGGTCAGAACAACAAAGAAACCAATATCACTGGTCGTTTGCGCAGTTGCTTGTTAATTTAGGACCAGTAGATTTGATAAGGCTGATACAAAAATACACGTCGACGTTGCCATACGTCGACGTGACTCTTGAGCACTTCCATGCCAGGACAGAACCATGGGAAGAGAGTATCTCTTTATGCGCTGATATCTTCTTTTATGTCACAAACCCTCCCATGACGATCACTAGGTTCACCCAAGTGCTTCGAATCTTCGGCAGACATTCTGGGTATACCATTAATTGGGACAAATCCCTCATGCACTTGATTACTGGCCCAGCGCACATTCTTCCCAGAGGCGTCCATTTACCCTTGTCCCCTGGTTGTTTCAGATACCTAGGGTTTCATATCACTGTGGACACCCAGCTTTTTACCGCTCCAATCTAGCTCCTATCCTGGAACGCTTCACTGCGGATGTCCAACACTGGAGGGCTTTGGCCCTCTCTCTACTGGGCGGCAATGTTTAAGATGATGACGCTGCCCCGGATGCTTTACATGCTACAAAATACCCCATACCACATTCCTGAAGAATTCTTCCGTAAGACGGAGTCTCTTCTCAGCCTGCTTTTATGGAACACGAGCCCGCCGTGACAGGTGAGAGGGGTGTACGATGGAGGGATTGGTCGCCCAGACATTAGAAAATACTACTGGGCTACACAACTAACGGTGGCCAATAATTGGGCGTTTGCAGCCTGGGAAGACCCCGCCTTTAGACTAGAGAGGTTCTCGATGGGAGACTCGCGCTACCCGGGGGTGCTCTATAGCTCGGTCAATACCAATAGGCTTCTACCCCAGACACTCACAGTGGCCCATGTGTGGAGGACAGCAACAGCATTTCTGGGTTAGAGTGGGAGGCCCACTGAAATAACCCCACTGTGGTGTAGCCACCTCCTTAGAGAAGTGGGGAGGCTACAGGGCTTCAAGAAGTGGAACCTTATAGGCATATCCACAGTGGGTGATGTGTGGAAGGGAGACAATATGCTTAATTGTGCTGATATACAAGCCCAATACGATTTGGCACCCATGGATTCCTTTAGATACCTACAACTAAGACATGCACTAAAGACGCACATCCCCAAGCACACCCCTGTCCTGTTAGAGGACAGAGTTCTATCTGAAGCTCTGCCTAAATATATAAGCTCATATATAAGAAACTAATTAACAATTCACCTGACATCCTGGCCACTTTAAGAGGTTGTATGATGTTACAACGCATGCCATTACAACGCATGCCGTTACAACGCATACCTTTACCCCGACTTGCTGTCGGGGGTGCGCTGGAAGTTGGAATAGTATAATTTACTATTCCAACTCCAGTGTGTGCAACAGTAGGGAAGGTGTTGGAGTTAACTCCAACACCTTCTACCCCCTGCAACAAGCCTTTCGCGTTGTAACGACATTCGTTGTAATGGCATGTGTTGTAACGCTTCCGTTGTAAAGGCTGTTTCCCCTTTAAGAGCTATGTGATAGGGTGACGTCAGAGAGTGTGAGTATGTGGAGTCGGAAGAAGCTTTAGGGGCCTTTCGAGAAGTGGGCAATCAATGTGGGTTTCCGCTTGATCCAACTGGTCATCCTGCACCATTCATACTACACCCGCACTGCCGTCCGGGCAATGGGCTGATGCCCTACAGACCACTGCCTTTGGGGTTGCGGTGAGAGGGGGATATTTTTTCACATCTTGTGGTCCTGCCCTGTCACACGGTCCTACTGGTTGGTGTAAGATTTGGGGGTCTCTAGTTGGCAGAGGTAGGTACCTTTGTCCAAATAGGGACCCTTGCGTCTAATCAGGGTAAGGGGGTACACTCCTAAAATAACCCCTGCTCACCCCCTTGGTAGCTTGGCACGAGCAGACAAGCTTATCTCAGAGGCAGTGTGTAAAGCATTTGTGAACACATACAGTAATCAAGTGACAACACTACAGATGGACACTACACCAGTTGTATATTAAAAATAAGTATTCTTTATATAGATTTAACACAAGACCATAAACGACAAAAATCCACAATACTGTACTTCAAAAATGGTAGTATTAGCTCAGTTCTCTTAAGATGTAAAATGCGACACTTTGAGTTCAATGCACCTTAGGATGCGTAACGCTATACAACGAAAGTGTTGCAGGGAAGGTGAAGCGTCGGTTCCTTACACGCAAGAACGGTGATGCGTCGGGTCCCTACTGATGCGTAGGGGATGCGTCGGTTCTTCTCGGTGTGGGGAGGTGATGCGTCGGTTTCTTACTGCGCTTCCGTGGCGATGCGACCAGCTACGCCGTGATGCGATGAAGATCCGGTGCAATGAACAAAGATGGCGTCTTCTTCTTGATGCGAAACGATGCGTGCACGCCCGATGGCCGTGCGGCGACTCAACGATTCTTCTGAGCCGCGACAGGCCCTGCGACACGCTTCCCGGTGATGCGGCGGCGTCTGATGCAACATCGATCCTCTTCTCCGGCGATGCGAGGCGCTTCGGCAACGATGCGACGGCCGTGCGGCGACTCAACGATTCTTCTGAGCCGCCACAGGCCCTGCGACACGCTTCCCGGTGATGCTGCGGCATCTGATGCGACGTCGATCCTCTTCTCCGGCGATGCGAGGCGCTTCGGCAACGATGTGACAGCGGCAGCGACACTCTTCTCCGTTGATGCGGCGGCGTCTGATGCGACGTCGATCCTTTTCTTCGGCGATGCGAGGTGCTTCGGCTTCGGCTGCGGCGGCGACGCTTCTTCTTCGTGAGCCGCGCTTCCAGCTCCTTGCGACACGCAGTCCCTCAGAAAGTCCAGCACAGCAGCAGGCACTTTCCAGAAAGACTCTTGGGGAGCTGGTTGGTGAAGTCTGTTGTCCCTGAGACTTCAGCAGGAGGCAAGCTCTTCTCTCAAGCCCTTGGAGATCTTTTACAAGTTGATGAAAGTACACACAAAGTTCCTTTCTCCTTTCTTTGGCAGTCAGGCAACCGTGATGCGATGAAGATCCGGTGCAATGAACAAAGATGGCGTCTTCTTCTTGATGCGAAACGATGCGTGCACGCCCGACGGCCGTGCGGCGACTCAACGATTCTTCTGAGCCGCGACAGGCCCTGCGACACGCTTCCCGGTGATGCGGCGGCGTCTGATGCAACATCGATCCTCTTCTCCGGCGATGCGAGGCGCTTCGGCAACGATGCGACGGCCGTGCGGCGACTCAATGATTCTTCTGAGCCGCCACAGGCCCTGCGACACGCTTCCCGGTGATGCTGCGGCGTCTGATGCGACGTCGATCCTCTTCTCCGGCGATGCGAGGCGCTTCGGCAACGATGTGACAGCGGCAGCGACACTCTTCTCCGTTGATGCGGCGGCGTCTGATGCGACGTCGATCCTTTTCTTCGGCGATGCGAGGTGCTTCGGCGGCGACGCTTCTTCTTCGTGAGTCGCGCTTCCAGCTCCTTGCGACACGCAGTCCCTCAGAAAGTCCAGCACAGCAGCAGGCACTTTCCAGAAAGACTCTTGGGGAGCTGGTTGGTGAAGTCTGTTGTCCCTGAGACTTCAGCAGGAGGCAAGCTCTTCTCTCAAGCCCTTGGAGATCTTTTACAAGTTGATGAAAGTACACACAAAGTTCCTTTCTCCTTTCTTTGGCAGTCAGGCAACCACTGCAGGCCAATCCCCCAAACAGCACTCAGCTTAGGGATAGTCTCGTCCTCAGTTTCTCTGGTTTCTCTCCTCAGCAAAGGTTCTTCTTGTTTCCCAAAGTGATCTAAAGTTCTGGGGTTTGGGTCCGCTCTTTTATACTCATTTTCCCTTTGTTCTCTGAAGGCAGAGAGGCCTTTGCCTAGTCCAAACCAGTTCTGGTCAGTCCTGGATCACTTTGTTGACAAGACTCCTTCTTTCCTTTCACAGTGTAGGCCAGGGACATCAGACACACCACAGGAGGTGGAGCCAGCATTCTGGAGGGAAGGCACAGCCCTATTCAGGTCCCAGGTGCAACTCCTCCCACCCATCTCCATGCAGATCTCTCTATTCAGCCTTGTGCTGACTCACCCTGTCTCCTGGAATCCCCCAGCCACTGTCACTCACAAACCAGACATGGAATACACAACCTAGCAGAGGCAGGCTTGGATAGTTAGGCAAGAAAATACCTACTTTCTAAAAGTGGTATTTTCAAACACAGAATGTTAAAACCAACTTCACTAAAAGATGTATTTTATCATTCTGAGTTCAGGCATACTAAATTCGTTTTTCTACCATGTTCCCTGGATCAGTCAATCAATCAATCAATCAATCAATCAGATCACTTTTAAAGCGCACTACAAACCCGCGAGGGTCTCAAGGCGCTGGGGGAAGAGGGGGGGGGGTGCTGCTACTGATCGAAGAGCCAGGTCTTGAGGAGTCTTCTGAAGGCCAGTAGGTCTTGGGTCTGCCGAAGGTTGGTGGGGAGGGTGTTCCAGGTCTTGGCGGCGAGGTGGGAGACGGATCTGCCGCCGGCGGTCGTTTTCCGGATGCGGGGGACTGTGGCGAGGGCGAGGCTGGTGGAGCGGAGCTGGCGGGTGGGGGTGTAGAAGCTGAGTCGTCTGTTGAGGTAGGCTGGTCCGGAGTTGTGGAGTGCTTTGTGTGCGTGGGTGAGGAGCTTGAAGGTTATCCTCTTGTTGACAGGGAGCCAGTGCAGGTCTCTCAGGTGGGGTGTGATGTGGCTGCGGCGGGGGATGTCGAGGATAAGACGTGCAGAGGCGTTCTGGATGCGTTGCAGCCGTCTCAGGATCAGTTAGGATTATAAGATGTAATAATCAAACTGCCCATTCTGGCCTATGGGGAACAGGTAGCCTTGCAATAGTGAAAAACGAAAATGGCTGTAATTCACTATTAGGAAATGCCACACACACCAGGGCATGTCCTACCTTATACTTACAATGCACCCTGCCCTTGGGCCTACCATAGGGGTGTCTGATATGAAGAAAAGGGAAGGTTTAGGGACTGGCAAGAGGGTGCACTTGCCCAGTCAACATGGCAGTACCAGACTGCACACAGGCTCTGCAATGGCAGACCTGAGACACACTTTTACAGGCTGCTTCTGTGGGTGGCACACCCAGTGCTGCAAGCCCACCAGCAGCATTGGATTTACAAACCCTGGGCACACTCAGTGCACGGTACTAGGGTCTGACAAGTAAACCAATCCAGCCAATCATGGAGTCACTAATCCATACATCAATTTACCATAGGGAGCACTTGCACTGTGGCACTGAATAGCAGTGGCACAGTGCCCAAAGCATCTATAACCAGCAAAAACACATGAGGCAACAGCAAAAAATGGAAGGGAGACCCGCGCCAACAGTGCCAGGTCTAACACGTGTCCCCTCCAGCTGAAATGTGGGGAGAACTACCCTACCTCCTGGGAGTTCTCTTCACTAAGGCGGAAAAATCTGGACAGACCATCAGCATTGGCGTGTTCTGTACCAGGGCGGTGTTCCACCGTGAAGTCCAATCCCTGTAGGGAAATGGACCACCTCAACAGCTTTGGATTCTCACCCCTCATCTGCATCAACCTCTGAGGGGCCTGTGGTCTGTCTGAACCCGGAAGTGAGTCCCAAACAGGTATAGTCTCAGCTTCTTCAGTGCCCAGACCACAGCAAATGCCTCACGCTCAATCGCACTCCACCTCTGTTCCCGTGGAAGTAACCTCCTACTGATGTTTGTCTATCTGCCTTGCTATCTTAAGGCAGGCACCACTGAATGCAGTCCATAATCCAAGTAAAGGGGCTGTGTCAAACACAGTATTAGGGACCCTTATTAATGCACGCTCCTTGTGTAAACACGCTTCTGAGTTCGCCTTGTTTGTTGAGGCACATAATGTTGATGTAGCTTTTATTACAGAGACATGGCGAGAGGCTCACTCGGACCCAGATCTGGCTATGGCGGTCCCTTCTGGTTTTACTCTCTTTAGACAGGATCGATTAGGTAAAAGAGGGGGGCTGGCCATTGTATTTCGGAACACTTGGAAAGGGACTTTTATTCATCAAAATAATGGACCAAATTTGGAATCCCTATTGTTTAAAATTTTAATTGATAGTCATTACACTTTTAATGGGGTGTTATGTTATCGACCCCCTGGGTCCCGGGTGGACTTTTGAGGGATATTGGCAGCTCTCTGGATGTAATTTCCCAGTCACCAGATTTTACATTTCTGGGCGACTTCAATCTTCACCTAGAGGATCCCTCAGATAAAGATGCAGTACAACTTATTGATATTGCTAACAGCCTTGGCCTCACTCAGCTGGTGACCGGCAGTACGCATTCTGGAGGCCATTTGCTTGATGGATTGTTTACCAGTAATAGGCACTTACTTTGCCTTCCTTCACTGCCATTAGTCTGGTCAGACCACAAGGCTGTTATGTTTACATTTCCCCTTCTAAACCCACAGACAGAGAAACTGAGTAATAAACAATTGAAAAAAGTTCGGCCCTGGAACAAGTTGGCAACTGATACTTTTAAAGATTTTCTTTCTCAGAATCCTCTGAATTTGACAGAGGACCCTAATGCAGCAGCTGCTGCCTTTGAGGAATGGCTTAGGACGTCCTTAGATCTGTTATTACCAGTCAAATCTCTCCTTAGTCATAGATCAAGACCTTCTGAACCCTGGTATACTGAACAGCTCAGGATGCTGAAGCAAAAATGTCGCCGTCTGGAAAGAAAGTGGAGAGCTTCATATGACTTAAATGATAAAATAGCTTATAAACAAGCTATCCTTGATTTTAAAAAGCAGGTGTATCAGGAGAAAACCTGTTTTTTTACCACAGTCATATTTACTGCAAAAAACTCTTCAAAGGAACTGTTTTCAACAGTGAAAAAGTTGGCCAAATGTTCAGAGGTAATTGAATTACCTAAAGATCAGACGTTCTGTAACTTACTGGCTAAATCCTTTCAGGATAAAGTCAAAGCGGTTTATAGTGGCTTCTCAAGTGCTAAGGATCAAGGGGCTGCGCCCTGTTCTGCATTTAGGGCATTGACTGAAGTTTCCATAATCTCCCTTGACTCCTTGGACTCCCCTGAACTGTCTGTTTTCCCGTCTTTGATGATGGAAGAGACTGTCAATCGTTTGCGGTCTACTAAATCCGGGTCCCCATTGGACCCTTGCCCCCCAAAGATTTTCCATCTTGTACCAGAATTACTTTCAATGCATTTGTCTTTTGTTTTTAATAAAATGTTTACCTCTGGTATATTTCCTACCAGTTGGAAATTGGCGTCGGTTCTCCCCCTCTTGAAGAAACCTAATCTTGATGGGGCTGACCCCAGTAACTATCGTCCAATTTCCAGACTCCCTTGCCGGCAAAGATGGTAGAAAAAGCCATGAATGGTGCTATTTCTGAACATATAGAGAGGCATGCTTTTTGGATGCCACTCAGTATGGTTTCAGGCAGGATCATAGCACCGAATTAGCTCTAATTACAGCCTCTGAGCTGATCAGGCAGACAGTCGATGCAGGAGGCAATGCAGCACTTGTGCTGCTTGACCTCTCTGCCGCGTTCGACACTGTGAACCACCAAAAACTGTTGGAAATCTTGAGGGAGATTGGTATCATAGGAAAAGCCTATGCATTACTTGAATCTTATTTGTCAGGCCGGGAGCAATTTGTGGCCTTGGATAATTTTAAGTCACCGAATTTTACGTTACCCTGTGGAGTGCCACAGGGCTCTTCATTGAGCCCTACACTTTTTAATATTTATGTTGCACCTTTGGCCAGATTAATTAAGTCCCTGGGCTTCTCGGCAGTATCATACGCCGATGATACACAGATTGTAGTTTCAGTGACAGGCTCGCCTGAAGATACAGCTGCACAGTTTCACACTTGTCTTCATCAAATAGGTGAATGGATGGCCTCCAATTGTTTGAAATTAAATTCTAGTAAGACCGAGGTCCTACTTTTTGGCGGCCAAACTAATTTTTGGTCCCCTGCTCTATGGCCGGTGGAAATGGGTCCATTACCTACCCCCACGAATAAGGTGAAAAACCTGGGAGTTATGTTTGACTCTATGCTTTCCTTTGAAAGCCACGTTAACCAGGTTACATCCCATTCCTTCTACACATTAAAACTTTTGAGAAGAATTCTTCCATTTATTCCGTTTGAGCTGCGGAAATTGGTGGTTTCAGCGCTGGTTCTTTCCAGAGCTGATTACTGTAATGGGCTCTTTATTAATCTGCGTAAGAAGTGTCTTTCCAAACTGCAGATTGTGCAAAATGCAGCGGCACGTCTTTTGCTGAATATTCCAAGACATAAACATGTAGCACAGGCACTGAAAGGATTGCATTGGTTACCGGTGAAGAGACGAATTGAGTTTAAGGCTCTTTGCATTGCCTTTAAGGCCAGGCATGACATAGGGCCCAGCTTCTTTAAACAGAATCTAAAACCTTATATTCCGGTTCGCCATCTTCGTTCATCTCAGGCCCACAACCTGGTTGTTCCCAGGTTTAAAAAATGCTCCTGGGGAGGAAGGAGCTTTGTGGTCAGCACAACGAAACTGTGGAACTCTCTACCACTTGGGCTGAAGCAAGAAACTAATCTGCTGGCTTTTAGAAAAGCGTTAAAGACCTGGCTGTTTAATCTTTGATGACTATCTGGACCGTCCTCTGACTTATGAATGACGAATTTAGCGCCTTGACGCCTTCGGGTGAAAGTTTTGCGCTCTATAAATTTCTTTTTCATTTCATTTCATGAAGGCTACGGGTTGATCTAGGCCCTCCTCATTTATCTGTGACAAAACAGCCCCCACACCATGCTCTGAAGCGTCTGTTTGAACGATAAACTCTTTTGAGAAGTTGGGTGCCAGGAGCACGGGTGCCGTGCACATGGCAGTTTTCAGGGCCTCAAAAGCTTTCTGACAGGTGTCAGTCCAAATCACTTTCTTGGGCTGCTTCCTGGAAGTCAGCTCTGTCAAGGGTGCAACGATGCTGCCATACCCCTTGACAAACCTCCTGTAATACCCGGTGAGTCCTAAAAAGGCTCTCACCTCTGTCTGGGTCTTGGGGGGCTCCCAAGCCAGGATGGTCTCAATCTTGGGCTGTAGGGGCGCCACCTGGCCGCTCCCAACCTGGTGTCCCAAGTACACCACGGAACCCTGCCCGATCTGGCACTTACTCGCCTTGATCGTGAGGCCTGCCCTCCGCAGCGCCATCAACACTTCCCAGAGGTGGCGCAAATGTTCTTCCCAACTGGCGCTGAACACTGCAATGTCATCCAGTTAGGCGGCACTGAACTCTTCCAGTCCAGCCAACACCTGGTTGACCAACCTCTGAAAGGTAGCAGGGGCATTCTTCATCCCAAAGGGCATAACCCGGAACTGGTAGTGCCCATCTGGTGTGGAGAATGCTGACCTCTCTCTTGCCCCATCAGTCAAGGCGATCTGCCAGTACCCAGATGTTAGATCAAACGTGCTGAGGTACCGGGCAGCCCCTAACCGATCGATGAGCTCATCAGCTCTGGGGATGGGGTGCGCGTCAGTCCTCGTGACTGAATTGAGCCCTCGGTAGTCCACACAGAACCGGAGTTCTGGCGTGGCACCCGGTGCGGCAGCCTTTGGGACCAAGACCACTGAGCTGGCCCAATCACCCCTAACGCAAGCCTCTTGGAGACCTCCTCCTTGATGCAAGCTCTCACCCTGTCAGTCACCCTGTAAGTTTTGTGCTTAACAGGAGGACTGTCTCCAGTGTCCACATCATGGATGCACCAATCAGTGACACTGGGAATCAGGGAGAACAGATCAGAAAACTGCCCCAGCAACTGGTGGCAGTCATTCTGTTGCTCGGGGGTCAGGGTGGAAGAGAGGTTCACACCATCCACTGACCCATCTCGCTCTGTCGCCGACAGGAGGTCAGGAAGAGGCTCGGTCTCCTCCTCCATTCCAGCATCTGTCGCTAAGAGCATGCCCACTTCGGACCTCTCCAAGTGGGGTTTCAGGCGAATGACATGCAGGACCCGCAAGGGGTTCCTGGGAGACCGCAAGTCCACCAAGTAGGTAACAGGACTCTTGCGCTCCACCACCTCAAATGGTCCGGTCCACTTATCCTGGGGCGCACAAGGCTCCACTGGGGCCATGACCCACACTTTCTGACCAGGCTGAAGCTCTACCAGAGTGGCGTTCTGGTCGTACCACCGCTTCATCTCCTCCTGGCTGGCTTCCAGATTCGCCTCAGCGAGTTGCCTGAAATGCCTAGTCTGGTTCCTGAAGGCCAGCATGTAGCTATATACATCCTGGGGAGGTTTCCTGGGAGATTGCTCCCAGCCTTCCTTGACCAGACTCAGAGGTCCTCTCACTGGGTGACCATAGAGAAGCTCAAAGGGACTGAACCCTAGAGATTTCTGTGGCACCTCATGATATGCAAAGAGCAGGCATGGTAAGAGGACGTCCCACTTACGCCTCATAGGTTCCTCAAGACCCATAATCATGCCTTTTAGGGTTCGGTTGAATCTCTCAACCAACCCATTTCCTTGGGGGTGGTAAGGAGTGGTGAACTTATAAGTTACCCCACACTCCTGCCACAGGGACTTCATATACTTGGAAATGAAGTTTGTAACTCGGTCAGACACTACCTCTCTAGGGAATCCCACTCGGGAAAAAATTCCCATCAGTGCCCGTCCTACAACGGGGGCCGTCACTGTCCTCAGAGGTATGGCTTCCGGGTACCTGGTGGCATGGTCCACCAAGACCAGGATGAACCTGTTGCCCATGGCTGTCTTGGCGTCCAGTGGCCGCACAATGTCAATACCCACCCGTTCAAAGGGGGTGCTGACCACAGGGAATGGCTGGAGAGGAGCCTTCTGCTTCCTCCCACTCTTTCCACTTGCCTGGCAAGTCTGACAGGTCCTGCAGTGAGTATCTGAACTCCTTCGAATTTGGGGCCAATAAAAGTGGGTGACAAGCCTCTCAAAGGTCTTGTCCTGCCCCAAATGTCCTGCTAACGGCACATCATGAGCCAGCCCCAGTAGGAAGGCTCTGAAGCGCTGGGGTACCACCAGCACACGGGCTGACCCAGGCTCAGCAACCTTAGGCTCAGTATACAGGAGATCATTCTCCCAGTAGATCCAATGTGATCCAGACTGATCACCTGCTGCCTGGTCTGCAGCCTGTTGCCGCAAACCCACAAGAGAAGGGCACTTCTTCTGCTCCACGCAGAACTCTTCCCTGGAGGGTCCTCCTTCCTGCTGCCAATGGGTCAACTCAGGCAGGTCCCCCAGTTCATCTACCTGTTCCCCTGTAGGCTCCAGGGCATCCCCCTCAGGGTCTACCGCCTCCTGGACCGTGGGAACTTCGGGGGCCGGTTTCCCACGCCCCCTGCCTCTTCTCTTTAAGGCAGGCACCTGGGCCACCCTCTCAGGCTCCAGGTCCTTTTGAACACCCTTACTGGCTGCCATGGACCGTATGGTCACACACGCCCAGTCAGGCAGACCCAACATCTCCAAATGAGCACTTCGCTGCACCTTAGCCCAAGGTGAGCTCTCCAAATCGTTCCCCAACAAACAGTCAACAGGCATGGCTGGCCTCACAGCTACTTGAAGAGTACCAGAGACCCCCCCCCCACTCAAAGGGAACCTGAGCCACCTTGCAGTGGCTCTCTGTGTTGTCAGCGGCAACAACTGGGTAAAATGCATTGTTGACAACCTGCTCTTCAGACACCAGGTGACACTTGACAGCTGTCACACTGGCTTGAAGAGCCTCCACTCTATGGCCATTGATTGTCACCCACTGCCTGTACTTTTTAGTGTTATCAGGCAGTTGGGTCCTGGGGACCACCTCACAGTCTCCTAAAGAGACAAGGGACATCTCTGCGGGACCCCACCCACCTTGGACACCCCTCTCCTCCCCCAGGACTACACTCGCCATCTACCGGGGTGGAGCACCCGTGGGTGCTGTCTTTCCAAACTGTGGGCACTGGGGATCATTAGACTTATGGCCCACTTCACCACACTTGTAGCACCTCAGGGGTCCCCTGGGAACAGGCCTACCTGTCGGGCCCTGTGCTTCTTCTCAGGGGGAGGCTGGGAACCCTTCCCTTGGGGATTACTTTGGGGCCCTTTCTGGAACTCCCTCTGTTTACCCTTGTCCCCCCACTCTTCTGCTGGGGACCCTGCCCACTCTTGGCAGAGTCTCCCACGTGACCCTTGTGGACCCGGGTGCTCACCCAGCGGTCCGCCTCCTCAGCAAGCTTCCTAGGGTTAGTCAGCCTGCTATCAATCAGGTGCTGGCGTAGCTCTGGAAAACAATTACTTGACAAGTGCTCCATGCAATTAAATCAAAGAGCCCCTCAAAATCATTCACTTTGCTACCCTTCACCCAACCATCCAATGCTCTGCAAAAGAAAGTTACATACTCTACCCATGTACCTGACTCCACCTTCTTGCAATTTCTAAACCTCTGTCTATACAATTCAGGAGTCAACCCATACCTGGACATTAATGCATCTTTCATGTGGCTATAAGAATTATGGACTTCAGAAGGCAAGTCTAACAGTGTGTCCCGCCCCTCACTAAGGAACCGCCCTCACAACCCCGCTCCCCAATCCTTCTCAGGGACCCGGTGGGAAGACATGGCTACCTCATAGGCTTTGAACCACTGCCCAATATCATCATTCTTATAAAACACTCTCATCACATCTTTAGGAATATACACCCTTGCTTCAACAGGCATGGACGGTGTGCTGCCACCAGAGGGAGTAATCTCTAAGCTTCTACCTTTCAACTCCAACTCCCTCAAACTTTTCTCATGCTCCAACTGCATTCTCTTTTCTTCCAGGGCCAATCTCCTATTCTCTAACTCCAGTTGCCCACCCAACTTGAGCTTGGCAAGCTCCAATTCGTGCATCCTGTTTTCCTTCCTGTCCGCCAACTCCTCTGGGGACAGGCCTTTGGCAGAAACACTGCTACCTACTGGGGAAGTTGCTCTCCTCCCCTCTGGACCCAATGGCCCCTCCAGCTGCTCATCTGCATTCTCAGCCCCTTCCTCATTTTCAGGGGTATTCCTTGCTTCAACCCAGGCCCTCAGCGCCTTTTGGAACTCATCCTTCTTGGTGAGACCGGTCATAGCAACTTTAAATTTCCTGCAGAAGTGCTTGAGCTGTTTCACATTGTAGCATTCTAGTTTCTCCTCTTCCTACTCATAATCAACAGATGCTATGGATGCTGCTTTATCCATGGTGGTTAAACTTGGCAGTTCTTGGCAAAAATAGAAGATCCCAGAAAAAACAATCTACCAAAAGTATGTGGCCGCGTTTTGGTCTGCACTCACTAGTAGTGTTCACCAATCACTGTACATGAGTCACAAATGCAAGTCCAGAATCCTCACCGCTGACCACCAATGTTAGATTTGGGGGTCTCCAGTTGGCAGAGGTAGGTACCTTTGTCCAAATAGGGACCCTTGCGTCTAGTCAGGGTAAGGGGGTACACTCCTAAAATAACCCCTGCTCACCCCCTTGGTAGCTTGGTACGAGCAGACAGGCTTATCTCAGAGGCAGTGTGTAAAGCATTTGTGAACACATACAGTAATCAAGTGACAACACTACAGATGGACACTACACCAGTTGTATATTAAAAATAAGTATTCTTTATATAGATTTAACACAAGACCATAAACGACAAAAATCCACAATACTGTACTTCAAAAATGGTAGAATTAGCTCAGTTCTCTTAAGATGTAAAATGCAACACTTTTAGTTCAATGTACCTTAGGATGCGTAACGCTATACAACGAAAGTGTTGCAGGGAAGGTGAAGCGTCGGTTCCTTACACGCAAGAACGGTGATGCGTCGGGTCCCTACTGATGCGTAGGGGATGCGTCGGTTCTTCTCGGCGTGGGGAGGTGATGCGTCGGTTTCTTACTGCGCTTCCGTGGTGATGCGACCAGCAACGCCGTGATGCGATGAAGATCCGGTGCAATGAACAAAGATGGCGTCATCTTCTTGATGCGAAACGATGCGTGCACGCCCGACGGCCGTGCGGCGACTCAACGATTCTTCTGAGCCGCGACAGGCCCTGCGACACGCTTCCCGGTGATGCGGCGGCATCTGATGCGACGCCGATCCTCTTCTCCGGCGATGCGAGGCGCTTCGGCAACGATGCGACGGCCGTGCGGTGACTCAACGATTCTTCTGAGCCACGACAGGCCCTGCTACACGCTTCCCGGTGATGCGGCGGCATCTGATGGGACATCGATCCTCTTCTCCGGCGATGCGAGGCGCTTCGGCAACGATGCGACAGCGGCAGCGACACTCTTCTCCGTTGATGCGGCGGCGTCTGATGCGACGTCGATCCTTTTCTTCGGCGATGCGAGGCGCTTCGGCTGCGGCGGCGACGCTTCTTCTTCGTGAGTCGCGCTTCCAGCTCCTTGCGACACGCAGTCCCTCAGAAAGTCCAGCACAGCAGCAGGCACTTTCCAGAAAGACTCTTGGGGAGCTGGTTGGTGAAGTCTGTTGTCCCTGAGACTTCAGCAGGAGGCAAGCTCTTCTCTCAAGGCCTTGGAGATCTTTTACAAGTTGATGAAAGTACACACAAAGTTCCTTTCTCCTTTCTTTGGCAGTCAGGCAACCACTGCAGGCCAATCCCCCAAACATCACTCAGCTTAGGGATAGTCTCCTCCTCAGTTTCTCTGGTTCCTCTCCTCAGCAAAGGTTCTTCTTGTTTCCCAAAGTGATCTAAATTTCTGGGGTTTGGGTCCCCTCTTTTATACTCATTTTCCCTTTGTTCTCTGAAGGCAGAGAGGCCTTTGCCTAGTCCAAACCAGTTCTGGTCAGTCCTGGAGCACTTTGTTGACAAGACTCCTTCTTTCCTTTCACAGGGTAGGCCAGGGACATCAGACACACCACAGGAGGTGGAGCCAGCATTGTGGAGGGAAGGCACAGCCCTATTCAGGTCCCAGGTGCAACTCCTCCCACCCATCTCCATGCAGATCTCTCTATTCAGCCTTGTGCTGACTCACCCTGTCTCCTGGAATCCCCCAGCCCCTGTCACTCACAAACCAGACATGGAATACACAACCTAGCAGAGGCAGGCTTGGATAGTTAGGCAAGAAAATACCTACTTTCTAAAGGTGGTATTTTCAAACACAGAATGTTAAAACCAACTTCACTAAAAGATGTATTTTATCATTCTGAGTTCAGGCATACTCAATCAATCAATCAGGGAATTGTAAGCGCGCTACTCACCCGTGAGGGTCTCAAGGCGCTGAGGGGGGGGGGTCCGCAGATCTGTTTAGCCGAAGAGCCAGGTCTTGAGGGTCTTCCTGAAGGTGTTCAGGGAGGGGGCGCGTCTGATGTCTGCCGGTAGCTCATTCCAGGTCTTGGCTGCAATGTGAGAGAAGGATCTTCCGCCTGCTCTGGCTCTGTGGATGCGCGGGGTTTCGGCCAGTGCGAGGTTGGAAGATCGGAGGTTTCTTTTGGGTATGTGGAAGTTGATTCTGTCGTTGAGGTATTTGGGTCCGTTGTTGTGTAGGCATTTGTAGGCGTGAGTGAGGATTTTGAAAGTGACTCTTTTCTCCACGGGGAGCCAGTGGAGACTTTGTAGGTGTTGGCTGATGTGTTCGTGTCGGGGGATGCCGAGGACGAGTCTGGCGGCGGTGTTCTGTACTGTCTGGAGTTTGCGGAGTAGGGACTTGTTGATGCCGGCGTAGAGTGCGTTTCCATAGTCCAGTCTGCTGGTGATGAGTGCGTGGGTGACTGTCTTCCTTGACTCAGGGGGATCCACTTGAAGGTCTTGCGGAGGATGCGTAGGGTGTTGAAGCAGCTGGAGGTGACGGCGTTGACCTGTCGGTTCATGGAGAGTGATGAGTCGAGTACGATGCCGAGGTTCTTGGCGTGGTCTGAGGGGGTAGGTGGGCTTCCGAGGGCGGTCGGCCACCAGGTGCTGTCCCATGCAGAAGGGGTGCTACCGAGGACGAGGACTTCTGTCTTCTCGGCGTTGAGCTTCAGGCAGCTGTTGGTCATCCAGACTGCGACGTCTTGCATTCCTTTCTGGAAGTTGAGTTTGGCAGTGGTGGGGTCTTTGGTGAGGGAGAGGATGAGCTGGGTGTCGTCGGCGTAGGATACGATGTTGAGGCCGTGTTGTCGGACGATGGCTGCGAGGGGGCCATGTAAATGTTGAAGAGGGTGGGGCTCAGTGATGAACCCTGTGGGACTCCGCAGGTGATTTTCGTGGGGTCGGAGAGGAAGGGTGGGAGTCTGATCCTTTGGCTTCTTCCGGTGAGGAATGATCGGATCCAGTCCAGGGCTGTTCCTTGCATGCCTGCGTCGTGTAGTCTGACGACTAGTGTGCGATGGGAGACGGTGTTGAAGGCAGCTGATAGGTCGAGTAGGATGAGGGCTGCGGAGTGGCCTTGGTCCAGGAGGGTGCGGATGTCGTCTGTGGCGGCGAGTAGGGCGGTCTCTGTGCTGTGGTTGCTTCGGAATCCGGATTGGGACGGGTCGAGGACGGCGTTTTCTTCAATGAATCGTGTCAGTTTCCTGTTGACTGTTTTCTCTGCAACTTTGGCTGCGAAGGGGAGGAGCGAGATGGGCCGATAGTTCTTGAGGTCGGTGGGGTCAGCTGTGGGCTTCTTGAGCAGGGGTCTGACTTCTGCGCGCTTTCAGTCGTCTGGGAAGGTGCCTGTTTTGAAGGTGGTGTTGATGATGCGTTGTAGTTCGGGTGCGATGGCGGCCACGGCTCTGTGGTAGATGTGAGGGGGGCAGGAGTCGGGGGGGCCCCCGAGTGGATGCTTTTCATGGTCGAGGCGGTGTCTTCGGCCGTGATCGGTGTCCAGTTGGAGATGGTGGGCTGGCTGGTGTTTCTGGGGGGCGGGGGGCCGTCTGTGGCGCCTGGTGGATGGCCGATGAAGTTGTCGTAGAGGTTTTTGATCTTGAGATGGAAATAGGTTCCAAGCTTGTCGCAGAGGTCTTGGGATGGGGTGCTGTCTGTGGCTTCGCTGTGTGGGTTGGTGAATTCTTGAATGACACTGAAAAGTTCCTTGGAGTTGGTGGAGTTGGCCAGGATTTTGTTGTGGATGAAGTTCCTTTTGGTGGCTCTGATCTGGTTGTGGTAGTCCGTCATGGCGTCCTTGTAGGTGGTGTGGTTTTCGGTTTGTCTTGGTGTTTCTCCAGTTCTTCTCCAGGCGTCTGCAGGTGTGTCTGGCTTCTTGGAGAGCGGTTGTGAACCAGGCGGCTTTCCTGGGGCGTTGTCTGTCGGGGTTGCGTAGCGGGGCAAACTTATCTGCGCAGTTGGAGATCCAGGTGTGGAGTTCTCTGGCTGCGTCGTTTGCGCTGTTTGCGTCGGGTGCCCAGGTGTGGTTGTCTCGGTTGAGGGTGGAGTTAAGTTGCTCGTCGGTAACCTTGCTCCAGTTCCTTCGTGGTGGGCGTGGGGCTGGTTTGGGTGCCTTGGGTTTGTTGATGGCGAAGTGTACGCAGTGGTGGTCGGTCCATGGCGGCTGCGTTGTGTGGCTGAAATGGACGCTGTTTCCTGCTGCGAAGATGGGGTCCTGGAGTCCCCCAGCCCCTGTCACTCACAAACCCAGACACACAATACACAAGCTAGCAGAGGCAGGCTGGATGGTTTAGGAAAGAAAATGCCTACTTTCTAAAAGTGGTATTTTCAAACACAGAATGTTAAAACCAACTTCACTAAAAGATGTATTTTATCATTCTGAGTTCAGGCATACTAAATTCGTTTTTCTACCATGTTCCCTGGGTCAGTTAGGATTATAAGATGTAATAATCAAACTGCCCATTCTGGCCTATGGGGAACAGGTAGCCTTGCAATAGTGAAAAACGAAAATGGCTGTAATTCACTATTAGGACATGCCACACACACCAGGGCATGTCCTACCTTATACTTACAATGCACCCTGCCCTTGGGCCTACCATAGGGGTGTCTGATATGAAGAAAAGGGAAGGTTTAGGGACTGGCAAGTGGGTGCACTTGCCCAGTCAACATGGCAGTACCAGACTGCACACAGGCTCTGCAATGGCAGACCTGAGACACACTTTTACAGGCTGCTTCTGTGGGTGGCACACCCAGTGCTGCAAGCCCACCAGCAGCATTGGATTTACAAGCCCTGGGCACACTCAGTGCATGGTACTAGGGTCTGACAAGTAAACCAATCCAGCCAATCATGGAGTCACTAATCCATACATCAATTTACCATAGGGAGCACTTGCACTGTGGCACTGAATAGCAGTGGCACAGTGCCCAAAGCATCTATAACCAGCAAAAACACATGAGGCAACAGCAAAAAATGGAAGGGAGACCCATGCCAACAGTGCCAGGTCTAACAGTTGGCACTACAGAAACTTACTGGGGAGGTCATGGGGTGAAAATCCCGGACTCTGCAAAAACATGTCTTCTGCACATATGGGGGGAGGATCCACTGCCGAGATATGGGAAAATATGGTTATCTTTGGGGCTTGCAGTGGCCAAATGCAACCCAGCATGCTTGCGGGGTGCAAGGGAGGCTCCAACTGTGGTGGAATGGGTACGAGACATGGACTGGTGTATGTTAAATGAAAAAACAATCTTAGAGAATTGATGGAATGGTGCACCAGTGACAGTAATTCGTTCACTACTGTCAAGAAGGAGTCCGGCAAAGTATCCAATTTTGCCATTATCAATATATTTGGGCTGAGGGTGTCCCCGCAAAAGGGAAAAAATATGGTCTGGATAGCGCTCCTATAGAGGAATGGGTGAGGGGTCCAGTGAAGATCCCGATGTCCATGAGGAGAATGCTCTGTGACATTGTCATAACTTGCTTTTGTGTAGTGCTCAATGTATCAGGTGCTGAAGTCAAAATATTATACATGTATTAAGCGATGGGGTTCCTCCCCAGTGAGGACACATGAAAATAATGCAAGATGTCTAAGCTGCTGTTTATTTATAAAATTCAATAAAAAGATTTATATAAAAAAGTACCTCACGCATAGTACCTCACGAAGTTCCACATAGTACTTTAATTGATGTTATTCAGGAAAAAAGTTTAACAAAGTCAGAACCATGGGAACATAAAGATAAAATTAAGTTAAGGGTTGATCCATGCATGGAATTATTATTTCTCAGCAAAGTCAGCTGACTAGCTCCAGCCACAGATGTTCCATTTCTGGATGACCCCTGTGATGTCATCTCCTGAACCAGTGTCCTTGTAGTTGCTGTTGCCGAGGTCTCTCCTGATCCAGCAGTTAAAGAGAGAAGAATTATGGCTCATGATAATTGTCAAACTATAAAAGTGATCTTGACGACAAATGCTAACATATTTGAGATAAATATATGAAAGGAAAATAATAAACGCTAACAAATACACTTTAACATTTTATATAAGGTAAATTATATTTTAAAAAAGTTAGTAAAAGTACTAATGGTGAGATATAGAAGTAAAGATCAGAGGTTACCTGCATGATGGATGGTGGAGGGTCTATTTACTGCTGCCGGGATGTCCCCTAATGTAATCAGTGTTGCTGTTCATAAAGTGGGCATCAGGGGATGGTGAATGACAGAAACTAAAAGGAGAAGGAAGCATGTACAGAGGAGTAATCCACCCTAAATCATACATGAAGATGCTATTTTGATTGTTTAAGTACAAAGATTGAAATCCCCCCAGTTTCCTCTCCTGCAAGTTATGACCAGGCCTCACAAATATCAAATATCTAATACATCTAATAGTGCTGCTCTTACAATGCCAAGCCTAACTGCACTTTTATCAAGCAAAATATAACTACATATCTACCTGGGTACAAATGCTGATGTGTAACACTACATGTACAGCTACACTGTCAATTACAAATCATGAGGTCAGACCTAAACCCAAAAGAGCAGACATTTAACTCATTGATCCCCACTGTCCCTGTGCTCTGTGGTGCCAGTCTGGGTCTTGGTAACACAAAAAGATGACGGACGGAATGTTGAACATTGTCAAACACTCCCCCCCAGTCACAGGTCTGGGTTCAATCCATCCATATGTTGCTCAGTTTGCGTTAGTCTGGGTTTTGGTGCCATGCTAGGAACATAAGTAGATATTACGGCACAGAGTGGATGAGGCAACAACACAGAGCCTTAAAAATGAAAACAGACCGGCTATGAGTGTATAGTGGTTTAACAATGTAAATGACAAGGTCAGATTTGGCTACAATTATTAGTCATTAAAAACATATTGTAAAGTTTAGTGTTAGGGTATAGCAGACCAAGTGACAGAAATCCCCTGTAGTATGTTAGTGACACTGTCAGCATAGGGACATACCTGTGTGTAGGAACTGTGTTGCTGTGCAGTGCAAGGCAGTATGTTGACTGGTCACCTTTCAGTTGTGTACTTAGGTGTTAAACTGTTCCCGAAGAGGTAACGCCTTTCCTCAGACAATGTTACCATGTATAGAAATACAGTGGTCAAGCCAATAGGACTCGCCTTTGAGACCTCTTGACTTTTGCCAAATGGCAATAGTTGTAGCTATGCGGTGGAGCATCCCTGGTCCTGTGCCGCATGCCTAAAGGATGAAGAAAGCAAGCTTTTGACGCTCCACGCATGCGTGCACCTACAAAATGCGCAGCCACTTTTCTTTTTCTTTTTAGTTATGCGTCCGAGTTGGATTCATGGATTGGTAACTAAAAACAAAAAAAGTGTGAAAATGATTTCTTTTTAAGTCTGTGGGGATAGAAGCAACATTGGGGAGGGAAGCAAGGGGGCGCGAGAGGGTGGGGCAGCAACACAAGGGGGTTGGGGTGGAAGCTACACAGGACCATGGTTGGGGGGGTGGCGGAAGCAAGATTGGGGGTATCGGTCGGGGAAGCAACGGGAGGGGGGGGGGGATCAAGCGAGAGACAGCAACGGGAACTCGTTGGGGAAAAGGAGAAAGTACACGGGTGCGTGAGTATGCAATGCGGGGGCAGTGCGGGAGGAGCACAGGGCGAAAATAACACTGGGGCGAGGGGGAGGGAAGTACAGGAGGGAGACAGTTGGAAAACACATGCACTCTCGTAGAGTGCTTTAAAAAAAACAAAAGCAAGTAATGGTTGGACGTACTCCAGAGAAGGGGCAAACACAAGAACAGGACGAAAAGCCCACACAAACAGGCACATGCCAACAGTATGTTTCGCAAAAGACCTCAAATTCGCTGTCTTAGGCGAGACCGAAAAATTACAGACAAATGAGGTCATTATGACAAAACGTGCCGCATTTCACCACATAACAGCCATTTTCTTGACGCATAATTTAATTAATTCAACATATGGTCCTCTCCTGTCCCACAATTCAAGTGCCCCTGCATATAGGTTGCCCCTGAGTATATACATCACACTGTGTATATACATCACACACTGTGTCTTAAAAACCCATGCATGTGTATCAGGTTCGGCACATTAAGACATTTACTCGGCTGTTTAGGATATGTGCTTGCCTGAAAAGCTAAGTATGCAGGGGCCTTACACTCTGGCATGTAGTTTGTGCGCGTGGCACAGTGCCCTACGCGGTGTGGGCATGAGTCTGCGTGACTCTCTCACAGTTAACACGCGAGGATGTAAGCATGCGTGTTCCTCACGCAGTTTCATGCAGAGACAGTCATGAGTCTGCGTGACTCTCTCACAGTTAACACGCGAGGATGTAACCATGCGTGTTCCTCACGCAGTTTCATGCAGAGACAGTCATGAGTCTGCGTGACTCTCTCACAGATAACACGCGATGATGTAAGCATGCGTGTTCCTCACGCAGTTTCATGCAGACAGTCATGAGTCTGCGTGACTCTCTCACAGTTAACACGCGAGGATGTAAGCATGCGTAGACAGTCCGAGAGAAAGCGAGAGAGAGTTACGGTGTACCCAATCGGATGCGTGCGTGTGTTTCCCACACAGTCTCATTCGTAGACAGGCAGAAAGAGAAGCTTCCACATTGTACCCTGCAAGGTGCTTGCGTGCGTGTGTTTCTCACGCGGTGTCCTACAGGCAGGCACGGAGACAGAGCGACTCGTTCACCCCTGCAGCTGCATGTGTATCTCACCCGGCCGGTGTCCTTCACAGAAAGGCAGGGAGAGAGAGCCTCCAACGGTTTACCCTGTAAGGTGCGTGCGTTTCTCACGCAGTTTCATGTAGAAAGAGTCAGAGAGAGACTCTCACGGTGAGGGTGCATGCGTGTGTTTCTCACACGGTGTCCTTCATTAGACAGGGAGAGAGTTTCCCACGGTGTACCCTGCAGGGTGCATGCGTGCGTGTGTGTTTCTCACACAGAGTCCTTCACAGGCGGGAAGAGAGAGTCTCCCACGGTGTGCCCTGCAGGGTGCCTGCGTGTTTCTCACACGGTGCTTTTCATAGACATGCAGAGAGACTTGGCCTCTCAGGGTGTACCCTGCAGGGCTCGTGCGTGTATGTGCTTCTCACGCAGTTTCGTGCGTGTGTTTCTCACACGGTGCCCTTCATATACCTGTAGAGAGAGGGGGCTCTCACTGGTACCCTGCGTGCGTCCGTGTCTCACACATGCCCTTCATAGACATGTAGAGAGAGAGAGAGTCTCTCACTGAGTACCCTGCAGGGTGCGTGCGTGTGTGCCTGTCTCACACGGTGCCTGTCATAGATCTGCGGGGAGAGAGTCTCTCACGTTGTTCCCTGCAGGGTGCGTGCGTTTCTCACACGGTGCCCT
The DNA here is from genome assembly GCA_963921515.1 of Calotriton arnoldi. NCBI lineage: Eukaryota > Metazoa > Chordata > Amphibia > Caudata > Salamandridae > Calotriton > Calotriton arnoldi. The sequence goes on along the minus strand of CAWUFW010001129.1, from coordinate 1,055,946 downwards.
TCATAGACATGTAGAGAGAGAGAGAGTCTCTCACGGTGTACCCTGCAGCCTGCCTGCGTGTGTCTCACACACAGGCTGGGGGAGAGAGACTCTCACGGTGTTCCCTGCAGTCTGCGTGTGTCTCACACACAGCCTGGGAGAGAGAGCCTCTCACGGTGTATACTCTGCAGTCTGCGTGTGTCTCATTCACAGGCTGAGAGAGAGAGTCTCTCACGTGGTACCCTGCAGTCTGCCTGTGTGTCTCATTTACAGGCTGGGAGAGAGAGTCTCTCACGTGGTACCCTGCAGTCTGCGTGTGTGTCTCATTCACAGGCTGGGAGAGTATCTCACCTGGTACCCTGCAGTCTGCATGTGTGTCTCATTCAGGCTGGGAGAGAGAGTCTCTCACGTGGTACCCTGCAGTCTGCTGTGTGTCTCATTTACAGGCTGGGAGAGAGAGTCTCTCACGTGGTACCCTGCAGCCTGCGTGTGTGTCTCATTCACAGGCTGGGAGAGAGAGTCTCTCACCTGGTACCCTGCAGTCTGCGTGTGTGTCTCATTCAGGTGGGAGAGAGAGTCTCTCACGTGGTACCCTGCAGTCTATGTGTGTGCCTCATTCACAGGCTGGGAGAGAGAGTCTCTCAGATTGTACCCTGCAGTCTGCCTGCGTGTGTCTCATTCACAGGCTGGGAGAGAGAGTCTCTCACGTGGTACCCTGCAGTCTATGTGTGTGCCTCATTCACAGGCTGGGAGAGAGAGTCTCTCACTGTGTGCCCTGCAGTCTGCCTGCGTGTGTGTCTCATTCACAGGCTGGGAGAGACTGAGAGAGTCTCTCACGGTGTACCCTGCAGTCTGCCTGCGTGTGTGTCTCATTCACAGGCTGGGAGAGAGAGTCTCTCACGGTGTACCCTGCAGTCTGCCTGCGTGTGGGAGAGAGAGTCTCTCACATTGTACCCTGCAGTCTGCCTGCGTGTGTCTCACACACAGGCTGGGAGAGAGAGTCTCTCACGGTGTACCCTGCAGTCTGCGTGTGTGTCTCATTCACAGGCTGGGAGAGAGAATCTCTCCCTGCGCTCTGCAGTCCTCCTGCGCTCTCTCCTGCGCCCTGCCCGCTCCCGCTCATTCACACTTCCCCAGCCCGGCGGAGGCCTCCTCCTCCCTCCCACCGGAGCCAGCAGAGGCAGCCGAGGGAAGCGCTCGAGCAGAGCCATGCAGCCGCCTGCGCTCTGAGATCTGCGTGGATGTGAGCTCCGGGGGCCGGGATACCTGAGCAGGGCAGCGACGGGCAGGAGGGGGCAGGAGCCACCCGGGGCATGACATGGCGACCTCGTCAGGGCCAGGTGAGCCTGCGGGGCGTGCACTGCAGCGCGGGAGGGGGCGGGGTGCGTGCACCTGGAGGCGCAGGGGCATGCCATCGCGGCGCTGCGGGAGGCGCTGCAAACTGTTGCAGGGCAGGGAAGGCTGTGACAGGCGACCAGGGCGACGCACGAGCAGTCCTGGGGGGTGCAGCCTGTCTCTGCGGGGCTGGAAGAGATACCCCGACAGTGCTGGGCAGAGACTGCGCCTGGCTGCGCAGGGCATCTGGCTGGGGAGGTGGGGTGGTCCTGATGGGAGTGTTTGGCGGTTCCTGTCACTATGTTGGCAGCTATCCCCTGATGGGGTCTGGTGGGCACTGTCTGTACCTGGCTGCGCTGGAGGGGGTGCCCCATTAGACTTAGTTTGGGAGAGATTCCCTTGTAGGGTCCCGTGGGCACTATCTGTACCTGGCTGCACTGGGTGAAGGGTGATGCCATGGTAGAGACTTGGTTTGGGAGAGAATCCATGGTAGGGTCCCGTGGGCACTGTCTGTATCTAGCTGCGCTCTGGGGGGGGGGGGGGGGGGGTGGAGTGCGGGTCGCAGCGCAGAGCAGCCGCATGCCATGGTACAGTTGGTTTGGGAGAGATTCCCTAGTAGGGTCTGGTGGGCATGGTTGGTACCTGGCTGAGCTCGGGGGGGGAGGGGGAGGGCTATTAGGGTTGGTTTGGCAGACCTCGTAGGGTCTAGTAGGCACTGTCTGCACTAGGTGAGGTGTGATGCATGGTAGAGTTTGTTTGGGGCAGATTCTCTGGTAGGGTCTGGTGGGCACTGTCTGTACCTGGCTGCACTGGGGGGGGGAGGGGGGCTATTAGAGTTGGTTTAGGAGAGCCTTGTAGGGTCTGGTAGGCACTGCCTGCCCCTGGCCGGACTAAAGTAGGTGGGGTGGTATGATGACGGTGCTTGCTGGACACTGCCAGTGTGTTTCAGCATGGGCTTGGGTGAGGTACCTTGAATGCGTTTCTTGGCACTGCCTCTGTGTTGGGAGACATGCCTGCCAGTGTTTTCAATGGGCACTGTCTTGGCGTTTGTGTCTGGATGGTGGCTGGAGGGCGGGGTGGCAAGTAATCAGAGGGGTGGGCGGGGGTTGGGAATACCTGGATGGTGTGTGGTGGGCACCGTGTGTCTCTGGCTGAGCTCGTGGGTATCCTTGTTGTGTTTGCTGTGCAGTGCCTGTCGGTGGCAGAGCCGGTGACTTGTACCGGTAAGGTGTGTTGGCACGCTTTGACACTGGTTATTCTGCGGGGATGCCCTCACATTCCTCGGCTGGCACTGCCTGGCAGCAGATGGTCTCTGAGCCTGGCTTGCTGTGCAGGGGAGATGCCTTCCTGGTGTGTTGGGTGACCTCATTACTGAGGAAGATGCCCTGGCAGTGTTTGGTTGGCACTGCCCGCCTGTCTTTGCTTATGCCCATATGGTGATGGGCGGGCACTGCCCTTCTCTGCCTGTGCTGTAGGCAGTGCCATTACACAGGTGGGCGCACTCTTTAGGTATGTGTGTGGGTCAGATGCCATGGCAGTGCCCGGTTGGACTGTACGCCTCTGCCTATGCTGGGTAGACGCCCTGGCAGTGTTTATTTGGGATTGCCCGCCTCTCTTTGCTTAGGGGCATGCTCTGGCAGTGAGTGGGCACTGCCCTTCAAAAGATGGCATTCTGTGATGGGCGTGTTCATTCCCTGTTTGCTCTGGGGGGGGTGTCCTAGCAATGTCAGGTTGCACTGTGCGTCTCCTACTGTGCTGAGTAGGTGGACTGGCACTGCTGGTGGGCACTACCTTCAGTCCGGTGGACACCGCATGTGTGTTTGGGAGGGGGTCCCTGACAGTGTTTTGGGTCTGGCCCTGGGACTGCTGGTGGGCACTACCTTCGCTCACTGCCTCCTCTCACGGGCGTCTTTCCCCTTCCCTGGTGGACTCTGAGAAAGGTGCCCAGGGCGGACATAAAAGCTTCATTTCAGTAATCAGAGAGTGTAACAGGGCACCAGAGATGGCAATCTGCAGGGAAGCGGAGCTCTCTGGGTAGTCACGGCGTCTGCAAGCTTATAAATGTTAATCAAATTCAGTATACTGCTAGAAGCGAACACAGGCACTTTTCACAGGAAAGAAAAACTTCTCTAAAAGTTCCAGAACTTTTATTCAAAAGAGTTGCGATAGAACATCGATACCACTGCACTTCTAATGCATAATGTGTCGCTGCGTTATACTGCAGACAACTGCACAATTTATGGCTACCTTAATCCATATTTTACTCGTCCCCGGCCACCTAATTGCAAGTAAACCACCCGTGCTGCCGACAATTCGACAGCCGTGTCCTAAATCTTATAAATTCTGTGATACAGACTGCACCCTTACAATGATCTCACACTCTCAAGCTCTTTTCACCAGGCGGGGGATTATGGTTCAACAGGATTACCCTTCACCCAATGCACACATTCCAACCACTGACCCTTCATTTCTTTCTGTTCATTTTTTTTTTAGTATAGTGCTGAAGAGGCAGCTTCAAGGCGCCGTTTGCGGGATTTCTTACAGGTTTACATACTATTCTTAGGAGCGTAAGGATACAATATGACATGTAAGCACAAGAATAGGGCGAGGATTTAGGGTGCTTCAGTCTAAAACTGTGCCTGAGTTTGCAGTGTTCACTGACTGCTAACAAAACGCCCATTTCGTGTCCTCGCCTTGTTATTTCGCACCAGGGAGTGGTAGCGCCTAAGGCAGTAGCCTTACCCAGGGCTTTAAGTGGTATGAAAAAACTAGGGGGTCTCTCAAAGGGGCGTGGCTAATGTAATTAAGGGCGTGGCTTAAAAACACGTAAGCTAAAAATCTGTGCTTAGCATAGTGTGCCATCCGACTTGTATTTTGCTGTTTCTGTCGTTGCATCCAGATATATGAAACAACAAGTAACATCATACCTACAACAAGTCAGGACTATTGGCTTTGTCAATGATTGTTAGTTGCATAAGATAAATAAGCAGCAACTATGGCTTGTTGTATTTAATATTGAAAAAGCTTCCACTTGAAGCCCTGGTGACACCACGACGATGTTGCTGCTCCTGCATTTCAAAAAGAGAAGGGAAATCCAGAGAGAAAATGACTCTCTTTAAAGGATTTCCCTTCCCCTACAACGCTCACCTGGCATGACGTCATGCCGTAACAGTGTGAGCACGAGCACATCGATGAGCCTGCTTTCACTGCAGTCCAGAAAAAAAGGGACCGCCTGTGCCAGGGCACAAAACAGAGCCCGATAGAGACCCATTTCGAGGCCTCCTCTAAAAAACTGCCGGTGCTCAGGACCGGTGAGACCCAGCCCACTTAAAGCCCTGGCCTTACCCTACCCCGTGGAGGCCCCGGCGCGGTCCAAAGGCACGCGGTAACCTGGATGCGAGGTACGTACATGTCCAAGACAGACTAGATCCTGTCGCTACTGCCAGTGGTCCTATATGGGATGATTAGATATATGTCGAGGTGATGAAGACACGTCCTCAAGGGTTGAGAAAAATTGGCTTTATTCAAGTCAGGACCGAAGTCACAAAATTACATCCGCGGCCTCTTCGGCTTCACCACGAATACCAACAGGGCCGGACTGGCCGTAGCGGGCAGCGGGCGTTTCCCCGGTGGGCCGCCAGGTTGGGGGCCGGTTTTAGGCCCCTGGGGGGCCGTTTTTGTTACCGGGGGCCGGCAATATCGGCCCTCTGAAACAAAATCGGCCGAAACCGGCCCTGCAAACAGCTCGGCCGCACCCCCATCCTCCCCCCTAGGGGTGCCGGCCGAGCAGTGTGCCAGGGCCGGTTTCGGTTCCCAGTCCGGCCCTGAATACCAACCCCAAAACTCGTAAAATATGTCTTTCATACCTCAAGAGACAAACACTGCACTATTGTTCCCAGGGGTTTAAGTGGGCCGGGTCCTGCCGGTGCTCAGCACCGGCTGTTCTAAAAAGCAGGTCCCTATCGGGCTCTACGTTTTTGCCACCACCCCCAGGGTAGAAAAACATTTTAACTCTGCTGCAGTGCCACCCTACACCGCCTTTGATGTAACTTCAAAGAGACTCTTTATAGTTCTTTCACAGCCTCATCATTTCAAAACTGAAACATATTCAGTGTTCTATACAACGAAGCCATAGTTGTTTCTTATATATCTTAGGCAACTAACAACCATTGACAAAGGCAAATAGTTCTGGCTTGTTGTAGGTGTAATGTAACTTGTTGTGTTATACAGCTGGATGCAATGACAGAAGCACAGATTTTTAGCTTACTGTGTTTTTAAGCCACGCCCTTAATTACATGGGCCACGCCCTCAGAGAGACCCCCCAGTTTTTTAATTCCACTTTGCAAATGGCTAGGGCACCCTCTTTAACCCTTCAAGCAGACTCCAAAGAGTACCCCAGCCTAAAGACCAGTACAGGCAGCCAAGGAGTGGAATGCCAGAGCTCATGCAGGAACTGACATCACCTGTCCCCATCAGCCAATCAGGTGGCAGAGACAGCCTGAGATGCCCACATGGAACCTCCGCCATCCCAGCAGCTCTCGTCCTGGGGCCCTGTTGTGTGATGACAATACAATGACAACATTATGAGTGGCCCGTTTTGGGATCCTAGGGTTGGGGGGTGGGGGCGGTGGGAGTAGGGACTTACTTCTCCGGGTTATTCTGAGTAGCCTGGTGTTTCCGGTCCTGAAGTTACTGGATCTGAGAATGCCAGACCTGGATACGGAGTGGCAGGCGCTGTGGGCAGCTGCTGCCACGGCCGCCACCCACCCTGCTTCAGCACAAAGGGGGAGTGGCAAATGCTCCCCCCAGCTCTCCCCCAACCCTCACCACCCATACCAGGGGTAAAAAGAAAGCCCTTGCATCCAGTTACCACCTGTTCCAAGATAGCGGTGCACAGATGTGGATTTGGGCCTGTTATTTTCCCCAAATGTGGAAAACCTCATTGTTTCTGGCCATGACTTCCTGGTCCTGTGTTTTATTCTCCATTTAAGAGGAAATAACTTCTAACCCCTGGATCTAAATGCTGGAATAACATCTGGAATAGGAGATCCCCCCTCCCCCGCCCCTCCACACCCCAGCACCCCTGCACCTAAATCTGGGAAACTGGTGACTAAACCTTGTTCAGACTGTTTAGGTGGACTTTGGTAAAAAGCACCATTTTGGTTTTTTAGAGGGTGATCAAAGGTGTGAAAATGGTTTGACATTCTTTTCTGACGTGTAGTTCTTTTGTGTCTGAAAAGCCTGTAGTTCTTTTATTAGTCTTGTAGTTTCTAGTACGCAGCTTGTATAGCTTTTCGTACGTGTATAGGCCTTTTTGTACTACTAAATGTCTTTCCCTGCCCTTGTAGGTCTTTGGGAGGCATGGTAGTCTTTTCGGAGTCTTCTGGGTCTTTTCATTATCTTGTAGGTCTTTTTGGCGGCACGTATAGCTTTTCGGAATCTTGCAGGTCTCTTCCTTTACTTGTAGGCATTTTGTGGGGCTTTTACGTCCTATAGGTGTGTCTTCAACAGCTTGTTTCCCATCTAGCTGTCTCTGGCTTTGCTTGGGAGATCTTGGCAGTGTTTTGGTGGGCTCTGCTGGTCTCTAGTTGTCTTGAAAAATGCAGTGTCCCTAATGCAGTGTCTGGCTGTCCTGGTAGAGATGCCTTGCCAGTCTTTGGTGGGCACGTCTAGCTGTCGCTGGCTTTGCTAGTAGGCATAGGTTGGCAGTGTTTGGTAGGAACTGGTATTTTTGAGCTGGACAGTGTTTGGTTGGCCTGGACAGTCTCTAGCTGTGCAGGGGAAAGTGCATGTTTGATGTTATCGAGTGCTATCATGGTAATGTCTGACTCTGCATGCCAGTGTATGGTGGGCACATCTGTCTCTGGCATTGGTTGTTGGGACACACTGGCAGTGTTTGGTAGGGGCTGTTAGTTCCTAGCTGAAGAGTGTCTGGTTGACAGTCGGTGTCCAGGGGAGAGTCCATGATTGATCTTATTGAGCACTATCATGGTACTGTCTGTCTCTGCTGGGGGGCATGCCTTGCCGGTGTTTGGTGGACACGTCTAGCTGTCTCTGACGTTGGTTGTTGGGACACACTGGCAGTGTTTGGTAGGGGCTGGTAGTTCCTAGCTGAAGTGTGTCTGGTTGACAGTCGGTTTCCAGGGAAGAGTCCATGGTTGATGCTATCGAGTACTATCATGGTACTGTCTGTCTCTGCTGGGGGGCATGCATTGCTGGAGTTTGGTGGGCACTGCTGGCCTCTAGTTGTACTTGCAAGATGCAGTGTCCCTAATCACTGACTACTGTTGGTGTCCGGTTGTTCTAGTAGAAATGCCTCGCCGGTGTTTGGTGGGCACGTCTAGCTGTCTCTGACGGTGTTTGGTGGGCACGTCCAGCTGTCTCTGACGGTGACTGACGGTGTTTGGTGGGCACGTCCAGCTGTCTCTGACGGTGTTAGTTGTGCAGAGGAGGTTTCCAGGCAGACGATGGGTGGGTCCGAGGGTGGTGATTGCTTGTCATCAGTCCAAAGTAACAGACACACATCCATCATTTGCTGTTTCTCTTCATCTTCAGCCACACACCCAACCCCTTACAACCACGCACCGACACTGCCAGAAACACACACAGCATCTTGTCCCTCAGCAGCGCAGCCTCTGTCCATGTACCACCAGCTCCTCAGAATAACAAAACACATGAGCAGGGATGGGATGAAAACCTCCTTCGCCCCCAGCCGGCCGCACCTGCTTCAAGCAGCACTCGCTGCCAAAAAGCGTTTACAAGGAAAAAGGCTTCCTTCTGGCGAGAAAAGGCTTCGATTCCGTTCTCCCCCAGCCCGGCGTTCACCGCATCCGTCTGCTCTGCCGTTGACAGCACAGAGCGTGGTTGGCACTGCAGCCGTGTGCGCATTAACTGGTGCCTGTTGGGGGCGATGGCTGGATGTATGTGGGCGCCTTGATGCATGGGGTGTACTTAAAGCGCCTATCTGGCGCTGTGCGTCGGGGTTGCATTTGACATCTGTGTGCATTGTTGCCGCAAGTTTCTACGATATTTCAGTAGATTTTATTACCTGTTGGTTATGTCATGAAGGCTTGTGATCTTCAAGAGACTGAAGCTCGCAGCCTAGAGCCATTTGTAGAGGAGTCAGCACTTTTGTTTCCTTCTTTGCCTTGGCCACACATACCTTACATATCTGTTTCACAACATACATTGAGAAAATCAAAATATTGCTTTACAAAAATTAATTTACATTTTTCATCTTACTGTTTTATGTAGTTTACTTTCTTTTCATTGGTCTCTTTAAGAAGTTCATCATGATTAAGATCCACGTATTCATTGTTTTGTTCTTGTTGCTGTACACAATTAATCAGCCGACACATGTTTCGCTCATGAGAGGCGGACTCTTATCAAGCTGTCAAAAGTCCTATTGTTTTGTCAGTAGAGTCATAAATTGTTAATGTACTGTAGTTCTAAATTCACATTCTCCCTGTTTTGTGTAACACTAACTTGTAAGTGACTCGTTTGAAGTGCAGTATATTGGAATAAAGGCCCACCAGTGAGCCCAAGTTTATATTCTGACGTGGGTTTGTACAACTTTTTCAAATTCTGTGACCTGGCAGCAGGCTGGCCATTAGGCTTTGTGTAGTTTATTTATTATTGTCTCTTTCGTTCCATTGTTTTGTTCATCTGTTTTATAACATTCAACTGAGAACAATAAAATATGTTGTTTTAGGATAAATGAAGTTACACTTTCCGTCTGACTGTTTTCTGTAGTTTACTTTCTTTTCAGTGTTCTCTTTATGAAGGTTTCCAAACTAACATCCACAGAGTTCTTATTTTGCTTTTGTTGTCGCGTTACATATTTTATCAGCTGACACATGTTTCGCTCATGAGCTGTGGTCATTTATTAAGCCCTCAAAATCCTTATTGTTTTCTCAAAAGGTACGCAAACTGTTAATAAACCATGAAAGCTGTTTTGTTCTGTAATGTAACACTGGTATGCAGTTCTTGTGACGAAGCACAGATTGGAACATGTGTAAACCTTACTGGGAGTCGGGGGGGGAGGGGTTCTGTTGAGGGTGATGAAGGGACCCAGTCAAACACTTATACCTCATAATTATGATTTCACTCTCTAGCCGTGATTTATTCCAATGTTGCTAATGTCTAATGTTTGTAATTGAGATACTATTTAATAATAGTTTTTTAGTTTGAACAAAATGACCTTGCTACAAAGAAGGGCAATGTGTCCCGAAATGCAAAATGCACTGGGGCAAGGACACAGTATGTTTTATGAAATGATTAGAAATTTTCAGAATAAGGGGAATATTTAAAATCACACAACAGGTTTGAAGCACGATCCTTTTGGAACAGAAGGGCTAAAAATGGGTTATGAGGAATACGTGGCAACGAGACCCACGATGTAGTGTGCGAGGAGGCTGACATGAACCCGGATATGGAGAGGGCATTAGGGAATACTGCACACGGTCAAGGGCCATTTGATCCAACCCCCACACACACACTTTGGTTAATTGATAAACAGAGATCAAAACAAAGGATAAACAAGGAGCCATATACAAGGTTCTCTCTCTCTCTCTCTGACACACACACACGCACGCGCGCGCACACGCACACACACACACACGCACATATCTTGCCTTTTCATTCTCATCCACTGTGAATATGACATGGTACATTTGCTCAGTTGTAATGGTCATCGCCATGTTCCCACAGACTTTTTTTGTGATGGGGTTCCATCATCACTGTGTTTACTGTTTATCTCTGTAACGCTCGCTTACCCTTCTTTCGATTATGCTACATTCACACATTACCCGTTTGTACAGCATCACTACAATGTTCCCTCACTGTCACCATCGGTGCTCCCCTATAATTGCTGTCCGCACATTGTCATTAGCGCCTTCTCCCACTGTTTTCACTGCGATGACACAGTATTATTACCTCCTCCACTCACTGCTCTCTCTATGCTATGACTATAATGTTTCTATGTTGACACAATGCCATTGCCACGCTCACTCACTGTCTTTAGTGTGATAATACACTCATTCCTATCTTTACACGTTCTCATTGACACCGCCACTTGCTGTAATCACTGTGATTACACACTCTTGCTGTTGTATGTACACATTATCCTTTAGGCATACATATTTCCTTCTAACTATGTTGTCAGGGTAGAGATATGGTTTATTGAATATGTTGCTAGGAGACCAGGGTTGTAATCATGTCTGTCCTATTTCAACACATTATGCATCCTGTGTAAATCACATTGTCTCCCAGGCATCCGTTTCATTTTATAATAAAACACGAAGCATTTTTGACTCCTTGAGAACAGTAATCTGCTCCAAGCACTAGGACAGGCGAGGCTCAGACCAGCACAGAGTCAGTGTTAGTTGTAGACAACAACATCTCCCCTACTCATGAAATTACCACTCATTTGACAAGACCTGAATTTAGAAAAATCCTTTTGGGTCTGAGCAGCCCATATTATAACCCTTAAAGTGAATTGCTCATCTAAATAGTTATATAAAAATCACAATTCAGGATCCTATTGTGACAATCCACTTACTTCAGGAAAGCCCACCAATAGTCGGCTTGATTTTCTGCATTAGTAAGTGATGATCAGGAGCAGGAAATGGGATGGATATTGTATGGGAGAGTAGGGCCATGCACAATCATATGAATACATACAAAGTTAGACATTTGTGTGCACTGCAAAACTTGGGAATGACATTTTCTACCCTTAGAACTCATGGGAAAGTACTCCTGCTAAAGGCAATAAAATGAAACAGAGCCCCCCCCACTTTTTTTCTGGTGGTGTAAAGTAGGAGTTTACTAAACACAGAATAATATGTATCTTGTGAGGAAAAAACGTAGACTTTAAAAGAATAGTGCAAACACACAGAGGGCCTGATTACGATGTCGGGCGGACGTTGCAGTTTGGAACTGCCCAAACTTAGGTCGTCGGTTCCGACTGCATGATTATGGCGCGACCGCCCATAGGAAGCTTGTGCGGCAGGCGGAAAAGGCCTGTAGCACAAGCTTCCTTTGAAAAATGGATGTTTGTGAAAATACCTTCACCATGTAGCAGGCCCCACACAGTGCACAGGTGTTTAGAAGGGCACCATAGGTGCCCCCAGGCCCCATTGCGGAGGGCCAGGGGAAAAGAGGGCCCTGCTACGGGCCTCCAATTTCGCTTTCCGACAGCCTTTCCATGTCAAAAAGGCGACATGGAATGGCTGTCAGAAACCAACATCATAATTCCAAAGGCGGAACCACCATCATTAAGGGATTATGCTGTCTTTCTGACGCACCCTGTCGGAACCACATCAGAATCCCCCCACAGGTTTAACTCCGACTGCTGTCATCCTAATACGGCGGTCAAACTGTAAACCTACCATGTCGCGCCGAAAGCCTCCGACCGTATGCACATAGGGATATATTTGTTCTGATGAAGTCTATGGTAGCCTACAGAATGCAACGAAACGTTAAACAGTGTTTTGTGTATAACCCAGATTTTCCATCAATTAATTGTTAATTTTCAACTACTTGGATACTTTTGTATGAATGATCTTTGGCTAAAGTAAGCATTTGATGTGAGGTATTTTTTTGAGTAAGAAGTTTGAATGGGTGGAGGTTGATATGTAGCATGTCTGTGAACAGACGGATCATATAATAAAGGATTAATTTAGCGTTTATGTTGTTGGACTTTTAGGTTTTCGATTTGATTATGATGTCTAATTTTTACCTAGCTTGATGATTTGTACAGACAATAAAAAGACGTTTATACTTTTATTATGAATATTTTCTGGTGTACTTCTGCTCTTTTGTCCTTGTTGAACTAACTTGTTAGCGAGTATTTCATTGATAATTATTCCAATACAGAAAATTCTATTCAATTGTAGAATGACGTATATGTACACCCAGAGAGCTTATGCATGAAATAGACCAGTTGGATGTGCACAACTAATTAAAGTTGCATGTTTCATGGAAAGGTGTGTGTAAGTAGCACATGAAAAAGTATTTGGTGGAGTACGAGATTTCATGAACCTGGAAGGAGGCCCGTTTCCTGCTAATCTAACAGAGTTGTAGATTTCCATGCATAGCCCTTTAGTTTCTTGTGAATAACAAAGTAAAATAAATCTAGGCTTGTGAATTAAGCCCATTGTATCTAATAGGGAATACCAGCATTAATAGAGCACAGCCACACACATGTCTTACTTGTATCAAAACCCGCTAAATCTAGGGGTTTCAAAGAAGACATTGTGGTGCAATATGTGGAAGGCCCTAGCCATTTGGAACAATTAGAAAAATCTAATTTATGTCTTCACATTTAATGACCTTAAAAAAACATATTTTGAAAATGTGGGTTTTTTGGTATGTTTTCAGTTTTAAAAGTCGTGGCTCCCTCCTATGCCCTTCTTTCATTCTCTGCTCATCCCGCCACAATCCTTCTCCTGTGTAATATTATCTGTATTCTTTGACTCTTTCAGCACCTGCTCTGTTTCCAAGTTTTGTTTGTTATGTACAACCGTCATTTTTGCCATTCACCTACCTGTGTCAACTCTGCAGGTCAGCTACTACTGCCTATTGTCATCATTTTACTTATCTATTTTATCTACTAGTGAGGTCAAAAACTCCCCCCCCCCACAAAAACCTGTCTACTCCAAATAATCCTGCTATACAAAGCACCAATTCATTAAAAATAGCCATTTTATTAATGAAACCTGAAATTAATAATTAACCTATTTATGTCTGAGTTACAATAATTAAAAGGAATAGAGTGCCGGGGTAGTGTAAGTTGTTGGTTTCTAGCGCGTGCATCCAAAAGATGCTGTACCTTTGATATTTACATGTTTCTATAAGTATGAACTACGTATTCCCTTTGCCAAATCAGCCTCGTTCATCATAAATACATATTTTCCTGTTGTATTACCAACTGCCGCATATCCCTGTTACTGTAACGTGCATTTGTAATTTCCCTGAAGTAAAATATTCATCTAAGGACCGGTTATATTTGGAGAGCTACAATGTACAGTCTTTTATCTTCTGGGGATGTATTTAAACTTTTACCTCCTCATGGAATTATCCTTATTAGTTAATAGCTCTAGACTATGAATTCTAGTTGGCGCAGACGCCTAGGTAGCGTCATGGACCTATTTCTAGGTGTGATATTAGTGCCACGCTGCCTATAAATATCTTCATAGATTGGCCATTGGAATTATGCCGCATTACACCATCAATTTATCAGAAGGGTTGACAGAACCTATGTGGCAAGAAAAGCCAAAGTGTGTGACACATTATCTGACCAATAGGAAATTATAAGGTGCAATCAAATAGTTATTTAGATTCAGTGGCTTTTGAACACACACAGGTACTGATTGAGGTTGGATCCCCATGTTTTAGAAAAAGCCTTTGCACTTGCTAAGGATGAAACGTTTACTTGTGCAACAGGTACTATTCAAAAACCTATTCTCAAGCAATTAATGATGTTATCTTTCCTGGGAGCAAAGGAAAGCTATTGTACTAACATTGTCCCCTCTCTCTCTCTCTGCCCCCTAGAGTAAAGTAGATTCAGTAAAACATATCTAAGACTGCACTGGGCAGTACACAAGCATATGCGTACACACTTCTTTTCTTCATCCTATCAAAGCTATGCTTTAAAACTTGTCCACAGGATCACAGGTTCAGGTTTGCTGTGGGTTTCTACTGCTGGTCTCCTGGGAACACCTCTTTCCAGCAGACCAGTGTTGTACATTACTTGATTAATATTGCACTATGAGCAGCGGCAGATCCTCCGCTATGGCGGAGGACTGTCGCCCACCCCCCCCCTGCACCCAAAAAAATGAAAAATAAAACGATATTGCTTATTGTCGTTTTATTTTGGCTGTCGGAGCCGAGGTTTGGGGGCGGGCCCAGAGATGACAGGCTGGTGGAGGAGTGTTTTGCACTGTAATCAGTGCGCATGACGGTTTGGTCGGCCGTCTCAGGACGGACAAACTGTCATGTGCACTGAAGCTCTCTCCAGCCCCCGCTGCGTTGCTGGGTAGGAGAGAGCAGGCACAGACTCCCAGCCTCCCTGGGAGCACAAATCCACGGTGCTCAGGCCAATCCTGACGCTGCTTTCATGCAGCATCAGGATTGGCCACAGGGGATGGTGGGAGCCTGTGCCTGCAGTGCATGGAGCCAGATCGGAGCGTCGGAGCTAGATCAGAGCGTGGATGCAGGGAAGCTATTTTTTATTTTATTGTCCGTCCTTGGTTCGCCACTTTGCACAGATACCGACCGCTACTCACTAGGAGGCACTTTAAGATTTAAGATATTAGACCGCATGATAGACCTGTGAAGTGTGAAGCTGGCATACTCAATGGCCCTTTACCATATCTTGAAAGTGTCACTGCTGCGGCAAAAGGCTCCTGCAGGTAGGAGTGGAATAGTCTCTGCTTGGAAGCAGTCCTACGTCCCTTGCTCAGAACTCCCACTCCCCGGCCTTGTTCCTTGCCCAGAGACCAAGACCCTTCATCCGCTTTCTCAGGAAAGAGCTCTGCATTGTGCCTGAGCCTTTCGCCCTGCAAGGTCTTCAGCCCATTCCCTGACCTCCAACATCCTTGCCTACTCAAAGAGCACCTTGGTACCTAGCACTTGCGGTTTCCAGGCCCATTATGTTGCTAAGGGATATCCTGTCCTTTATGAGCAGGACATCCTGTGGCAAGAAGTAATGACCTCTGGAAGATCTGGCAGGTAAACCTAACTTTGAATGAAGTTGGAAAACTTCTCACACCTTCATAGAAGGCAAAGTTAAATATTGTCCACTTGTACTTGATATATAATCAAAAGTGACAATGGTTACTTTCAATCAAGTAAGAGAGAAAAACAGTTTTTGGGGGGGTATAATGTGTGCTAAAATCCCAACGTATAACAAAAATACCAAGACAGTTTTATGACAAGATAATCTTCTATTAAAATTACTCGAGTAAAATGTCACCAAAAAATATTTCAACAATGATTCAGTATTGCTCCATGTAACGGTGCAAGTGATCTGTGACAAAGCGAATGTGCACAGTGAAAAGGTTAGGAAATAGAGATACAATATTGACTGAATAAAGCTATCAGCTTGAAGAGCCAGACTCCAGTGTCAGATCAGGCCCTGCTTGTGAACATTAAGGGCCACATATATCCAAGACTTGGGTCGCCCTTGCGCCACACAGTGGGTCGCAACAGCAATGCAAGTCTTAAGTTAGATTTATCAAGCCACGCAAGGCCATCATTACTGGTAGGCCTGGAAATGCGTCAAAAAGCTACGCCTCCCCAGGTGAGGCGTAACGAGGAGAAATATCTTTATTTCTCCTCGTTATTTCCTCTTTCTATGTGAGCTGCATTCTGGAAAGAGGAAAATGCCTTTCAGGACCCCCTTCCTGCACAAAGCAATCCTGCAATGCAGGCACCCTTGTACCATGGTGCAAAGGTGCCTGCATTGGTGCTAGGCTGTACATTGTGCGCCAGTGCAGGTATGCCGTATAATGTTAGATACGACGCATTCCTGCCCTTTCCTTGCAGCACAGCACGGCGACTTGCTGCGCTGCGTGCGTTTTGAATAAATATGTCCCTAAAAGTTCAGTCAATAGAGTGAGCACGTTGACATTTCGACGCAAGGCGTTAATTGTCTGTAGGGTCTTTATCAGGACAACATAATGGTGGTATCCTCTAGAACAGAAAAAAGGTTCTGTTTTACCACGGGGCAAACTGTTAATGGACTGCGTTAATGGACTATTTCTGTAATGCAGCCCTCTTGTCAGATATTATTGTTCTCTACCAGGCTCGACATTACTGACTCCTGTTCGTTAAAAGCAGTTCTAAAAGAAGGGGTAGTGATAACCAGTCAGCTTCGGCCACATTTCTCTGGGCCTCACGGCTTTCAAAATGGCACAACATTGCAGTTTATTCATTATTTGTATTTGTAAAGTGCATCATACTTCTAAGAGCCACTTCGGTGTGCTTTGGCTGGGACAACGTGATGACCGCCGTTGAAGGAGTCCTTCTTGAGAGCACGAGTGGAGGCCGCCCTGGACCAATGTGACTTGGATAATCCATGTGACCACTGGGAATAGGATGGAAAAGAAGGTCGTGCAATAACCTGTGATGAATTTATGGTGGGTCTGGCATTAAACTCCAGAGTGGGGTTTTAAGGACAATCTTACTATCTATGACATTCTACCTTTATATTTAAATGAAGGCCAGACTCCTTTGCAGAACACATCATCCTTTCTGCAGTGAATCACTCTGAATCAAATCCCCACATCACTCATGACCAAGGCTGAGCCTGGAGTGCTAAGAGTGATCTTTGCTTGGAGAAACACTTAGGAAAAGTAGAAAAAGTCTACTCCTTCATATTGGTGCTATAAAATGTCAAAATCTGTGCTGCCCCCTAAAGATTTCTCTGTTGTTTCCCAGGCATGAGTATTGTTTAAGTTGGACAATAGAAAGAACATAGTGGCATACCATCACGAGACGTTTGCGCTCCCATTCGATCTTGTATGTAGCATTACAAGACTATATCATCTCTGGATGCAAACTTCTGTTTGGTTACCACTTGTGTGTTTTACTTACTGATGTGCATTCACAACTCCTTGCCTTTCATGTATTCATTTATTCATGTATTTATTGATTTAAAAAATAAAAAATACCAATGCAATGGGTACTTCTAAGCGTTGGTGGAGCAAAAGGGGTGAAGGGGAGCACAGAAACAACAGAGCTATTTAGCAAAGTAATTCAAGTTAATAGAAGGTTCAGATGTCAAACTCCAAGCTGAGGGGCAAAGGACGAAAACTCCCGAGAAACCTTGGTTGTACATAGGACATACTAATTTAGGGTTTATAACTTCCTGCACAAAATGTGAGACTCATGGTGCGGCCAACCCTTAGGCAAACTGTATCTCCTTTGCAATATGAAACCTATGCGTGTTGTACAGAGATGCTGATTGAGGACATCACGTTTTTGCATTCTCTTACTTCATATAGACCAGGGGTGACCTGTTTAGCCTCTTCCTTTATTTACCCTGGCTGGACCCCCAACTTTTTGAGGTTAAATCTCACACAGTGAATCAGGGATGCTATAATGGAAGACTACTGATGTGCTTGCTACCTCTGCCTAGACCTGCGTGTGAATGTTACTGTACCCATACCATTGGCTTATTTAGATTCCATCTTGTCCAGTTCAACCAATCAGGGAGCTTGTACCGTTGTCCTATGTTAGATTAAGTTAGGTTATATCAGTAGGTTTCTAAAGTACCAGGTCACCGAGAAGACTCCGTGGCACTGTTGCCTGAAAGAGGTGTGATGAGCAGTTTACTCACAAACTCAACAGAAAGATTTTTAGTGCTGCCTTAAACAACAAGTTGACGGTTTCAGATCTTACACATTTGGGGAGGGCATTCCAGGACAGATCTACCTGTGGCTTGGAATCTTTCCCGCCTTTGCGTTGAAAGCAGACAATGTTTGCCAAAGAGTTCTGTCGGCTATTAATGGCCCACAAGCAAGGAAAATATTTCTGAAATATCCTCTGGAGAATCATTGCATCAGATTGGTGGTATATACTGAGAGTACGAGACAGTCGTATTCGGAGGAGACCCATTTGTGCAATTGAAGACGGCGTACATCGCACACAGCTAGGGCGTTCTGCCAAGCAGTGGTCTTGTAGTGTCTCTCTGAATGTGCTGTAGTCCCAATGTTCAACATAGCTTGACACCTGTTGTCTCATGCCCTGTACTTATCAATTTATTATTGGCACAGTGATGTCACTCTAATGCTAACTTGTTCATAATTCATTGTTGTGAATGACAACCCCCCCAAAAAATAACTACAGTCTACTTTAGAGTACTGTACATCATATTTTACTCTACCGATCTCTACCCTATATATCTTTATTCTATGGGTTTCTACTGTGCTGTGCTCTGGTTGTCTCCACTCTACTTGGTTCCACTCTCCTTGTCTCTATTCTACTTTATTTTACTCATCTGCACTCTACTTGTGTATACTCTATTCACCATTAAACTACTGATCGCTACTAATTTCTACTCTATTCATCTCTTTTCTTCTTGTCTCTATTCTACTCTACTTGTCTTTACTTGTCTCTATTTTACTCACCTCTAGTCCACTCATTTTTACGTCTCTATTTGTTTTTACTTCTCTTGCCTCTAGTTTACTCATTTTAAAGCTACTTGTCTGTACTGTACTCTAGTCGTCACTACTGGTCTTTACTGCACTCGCCTCTAGTCTACTATTTTCCGATACTACCTCGAGACTGCTCATTTCATTGCTACCTGTATCAACTCATCTGTACTTGTATCTACTTCTCTTTTCTCACCTCTAGCCTACTCATTTCATTACTACTTGTCACTACTCTACCCATAACTACTGTACTCTACACAAGCATGTCTGTAAGGTTTTTACAGTACCCCAGATATTGTCAGGTCAGAGACTGTTGACATGGTATTTAATAATTTACATCCGATTATTATTATCTTCTTTGACTTGAAGTGTGATATGTCTTGTTGTTGCCACTAGCTTGTTCCCTGTCACCACGTCTGTTTAAGCAATGGGGTGAATATTGATTTCGCTAGTACTGTAAGGGGAAATTCGTTATCTTTGACTTCATGAAACTGCAAACGTATGATTTTTTGGTCATGTTATGACTCTGGTGAAACTGCCCCAAAATTAAAAATTTCCAGTAAATTCTTCCCAAACAATAGTCATTTTGGAGTCTAGATTTTCAGCAAAGTAAGTTAAAAAATACTAAGAATGTTTAATATATTTTGTTGAAAAATAAATTTGCAAAAGGTCATTTTATGGATTTTTACTCCTGCCCTTCTTGTGCTTGCAGGTTTCTTTTTGCCACAATTTGAATTAAAAAATATTTCTGCGAATGCCATGCCATTTGCATATATTTAAAGAATGTTATGATTTACACACTCTCAAAGCCGTGCAATTTTGCACAGGCCTTGTTATATGGCATCTGCTATCATTTTCTCTAAAGGCTGCATCATTATAAACACCACCAAGTTGTTCTAGACTCCCTCTTCCCCAAGATAATGGTGTAAGGGCAGGACTGTAAAAGAAGCATTTATTGTATATGTGCAGTTTGGCCGGATGCTGCCTTCCTTTTAAATGTAATAGATAGAAACATGTTGATGAATCACGGAGTGAGATATTGTGGAGCGAACAAAAACTAAGGTATTTAGCTTCGCCCCAGAACAAAAACACCCGCTGTGGAGATGTTTTGAGGCTTAGGGACACATGTACAACAGGTTTTAGCAGTCGCAAACGGAGAATCGGGCTGTTTACGACTGCTAAAGAGCCTTTTGGCATATACTAACCCTATTTGTAAATCAGTAATCTATTACCAACTCGCAAAATAGGGTTTGCGAGTCAGTATTAGGAAGGAGCGGGTCAAGGGCGTCCCTTCCTAATAGCAAATCGCAGGGGGATGCATAAATGTTTTGCGACCGGAATGTGTTTGCAAAACATTCACAGTTTACTGTCTACTTCAAGTAGGTGGTAAGCCAGCCGCAAACAGGAAGGGGTCGGGACCCCTTCCCCTTTGTGAATGGTAGCGAAAATGTTTCTGAAGAGCAGGCATTGGTGCCACGGACAACTGCCTACTCTTAAAAAATGAAACTAAAACGTTCTATTTTTCTTTTTGAGATGCATCCCGTTTTCCTTTAAGGAGATCGGACTGCATTAAAAAAACAAAAAACGTTGCTTTATTTAAAAGCAAACATAGACATGGTGGTCTACTGCCCCCGGCAGGCCACCATCCCTGTGTTTTTAGCGATTCCCAATGGGTCGCAAATTGCGACCTACCTCATGGATATTGATGAGGTAGGTAAATTGCGACCCCATTAGGAATTGGTAAATATGTCTGAGGCACATTAGTACATCGCATTTTGCGAGTTCGTAATTGTGAGTCGCAAAAAATCGCAGTTAGGAACTCTCATAATCTGGTGTCGTACACGTGGCCCTTAGCCCGCTTCAGTGCGCTGCCTGAACTTGTCATGTTTGCATCCTGTCAGTTCATCAGGCGGCCACCGAGCCGCTCTGCTTCTAAGAGCAGAGCTTTGGCAGCCGCCGCGGCTTCATGAATCGAGTGGCATTTGCAGCTCTTCCTTCAAGGCAGCCGAGCAGGCCTGGCCAGTCTCACCTCCAAGACACCGAGACAGAAAGTTCCTTTGTAGAGAGAGCTGCCCAGCCTCCATTTGTCAGGCTTTTGCTTGCACTATGCTCTGCTGGTCAAGTGGGAGCATCCATTAACGCCCAAAAGACACTGACAAGTTAATCCATCTGGTTGGTGTCAGGGGTTGCTCTTAAACACAAGTTATTTATATGGGGGGTTAGTTCGACTCATGGTTCGTTCTGTCCATGGGAAACTTGTACAGATCTGTCAGGGCCAGTGCAAGGGTTTCTGATGCTGTGGTCTAGACAAGGTGAGTTTACCACCACTATTCCGCCTGGTACAAGGACTTGTGGCATCCTTTCTATAGGTCTTCAAAGTGACTACCTAAAGCGACCTTGTTTCACATGTTTTGTCCCTTATATAGGTATGCGCATAGATCAAGATAGCAAGCAACACTGTTGTATAAAGGTCGCAGGAGAGATAGCATGAGTAGGAGGGCATGCAGAGAATCCCCCAAATATATGAATTGTCTGGAAAATTACACAAAATTAGGCGGAAAATAAACACAAATTCACTTTGGGGATCTCAGGTAAATTAAAACAAGAATACATATGTATATATATATATAAGTCACTCTAGATTCTGGCAAGGGAAATGTTTCACATAGAAAATCGGTTTCTGCTCAAACCAGCCCTCTACAGCAAAAAAATTAGCAAAAATGTACACTTCCGGGCTTTCTGATATTTTGTGTAACATGAGTTACGTGAATTAAACAAAAAGCGCAAGCATAATAGAAGATTTTGCAGAGGCGCATTGGCGAGTCGAACAATTCAAAAGAAGGGAGAGTCCTCTTGGGAGAAGGAGGGTGAAGGTCCCTCATTCATGCTGAATGAGTAGGTCTGCTGCCACCAAAAGTTTTGCCTGTGCAGAAAGGCATCCGACAAGTGGCAAATAACTTTATCTCCATGGACTTCAAATTGTTAATATGTATAAAAACACAATTGCAGCAGTACAGTAGCTCTTCTTGAATTATTTCTGTGAAAACAACATTGTTTGTAAAAATAAAAACCTTTAGGTAGAGATATTCGCTTGTGTAGTTGGGCACAGTCATGAAACGTTGCTCTTGGTGAACGCAGGTAAAGTTTCCCGCCTTTGCCTGATTCGCTGAGGCAAGCTTCAAAGCCCCGCCCATCTCTCTTGAGGATTCCATGCCCCATCAGATCTGTGTGCAGGACCCTAGAGCAGAAAATTGTGGCAGCCTTCAGCTCACTACTGCGATCAGGTAAATGGAGCTGGGTAGGGTCACGGGGAATTGTGCAGGTGGGGAGGTCTAGGGGATAAGAACGAGGACTGTCAGTACTACTGTCCAGGAGGGCGCAGCTCAGGGCCGGGTCAGGTGGACCGACAAGCCTTGGCAGGTGATCTTTGAATTTTGAGTAACTTGTAAAGTTTGAAAAAAAAATGTGATGTTACAGTATAGGCAGCTTTGCAACTTGCCGCAAACCTATGTGTCTAAACAATATATTAATAAGCAGATGGGTGGGCTGGTATTTTTTCAATATGAATAGACCAGCCAAGACGGCAAGCATTGCTTAAAGACTGCACAATATATTTTCAAAGCTTCCATTGTAGGTTAGTTGCAAAACTGAAGAAGTCTACAAAAAGGAGATCTGAAAAATGTTTGATTTAATTTTATTTTGGGTTTTGTAGAGCGCGAACATACCCTGAGGGGTCTCGCCGCTCAGTAACAAGGAAACAGAAAAACCACAATTATTTTTTGGTGAAAGCCAGGTTTTTAAAAGCTTGCACAAGCTCAGAAGGGAGGAAGCAGATTTTATTTCCAGAGGAAGCAAGTTCCAGTTCCGAGCGGCGCAAACCACAAAGCTCCTACCTCCACAGGAGGAGAGTTTGTAGGATGGCACCACCAGAATCCTGGCTGCACCGAACCTACGAGTCCTATCGGGGACATACCCTCTAAGTCTTTCTCTTAGACAAGCAGGACCAAGAAAGAGCTTTAAACATTATCCTCAAGTGAACAGGGAGCCGGTGTAAACTCACCAAGGCTTTGGGGCAGACTGGAATCATGGGATTCTCATCAGCATCCTGGCCGCTGAATTCTGAAGAATCTGAAGTTTTTTCAGGGGAGCTTTTGGCGAATTTACATAAAGTCCATTGCAATAGTCCAACCTGGACATTACAAGGGCCAGAACAACCGTTTTCAGCAAATTCGGAGGAAGAAACTGAGTAACTGTTGATTATCTAAAAGTTATGGCACACACTGGCCTAATATAAACGTCAGCTCTGAACCAGTGTCCAAGCAGTGGAGCTGTGCTGTCATTAAGGGGCAAGTCACATGGTTATAGATTAACAAAAATACGCATGCCACAAAGTGCTGACCTGTTGGCCATACATGTCATTAAATTGACCAAATGCTAGACATATCATTCCATTGACCATTTAGCACAGCTAGCCACTAAGGTTGGGTTTTTGGGCCAAGAAAGAAAATAGAAACAACTGTAGCTTCGCCTAAATGAAAATTTGACAGAACATTGAAAACTTAGCTTGACTATGTGATCAATTTATATTACCCATGTGATGTATGGAGTAAGGCTGTTTGGCTATCAGAGATGGATCTTTTAGACTTTTCTAAAGGAAAGAGCAGCAAAAAATTTGGGATAAACCCTTCATACCTACATTTGATAGGCTCATTATAGTTGCAACAAGAGACCAAAATCAGGTCAGTAGAAAATGTTCCACAAAACTTTTTGTTGTCAAAAGAAAGACTGAACAGGTTCTTCTGAGACAAGAGCAGACAGGACATAATTGGGACATGGCAAATTTCCCTTTACGGCTGAGAAAATTATAATAGTTCAGACATGCTTTTTGTTATCTTCCAAGAGACATTTTAATGTGTGTTGCAATGCAATGTATGTTTATTTTGTGTTCCCAGCTATATTAGTATGTTGCTCTCTGATATTACTTTGTGCATTACGAGGAACTATATTAAATATCGAAAATGAACACTTGAACTCATTTGAAGGGAAGGCTTTTTCAGGCCAGATGTATTTGTACGGTGTAAGCCAGTTTTGTGCCGATACAGAACACACTGTTTCTAGAACTCTAAAAGTACTCACAAATTTGTACTCATCAACTGAATTCTACAGTGTGACCAAGACAGTGGATGCAAACTAGCTGCCCACATAAATTACTTTCCTCTATATGCACCACTGGAGGTTGAGTCATCTACTTGCCGAAGGTAGTGGAAGTGACGTCACACAAACTTTTCCCTTGATGACATTACTGGGCGACTACTTGCCCTGCCCTTAGCCATTCAACAGTGTTTTATTTGCGCAGTGTCATAGCAAGGGGCGGCAGCCTTCCTCCAGCTCTTCCCTGCCATCTCTAGGCTCTTCAGTGCGGCCGTCGTGGGGCGACAACAATACGAGGAATCAGCCAGCATACCCCCGTGGTCTTCAATGCGGCCGCCGTGGCCGGCAAATGCAGTGACCACTCCGCTCGGTCTAAGGTCTAGCTACACCACTGTATTTGCTGCTCAAGTGCCAGATGAAAGGGCAAGTTCTTTATACTTTATACTACTTAGATGAAACCGTGTTCTTTGAGCCTTATTTACATTTATTCCTGCTGCCATGAGCTCTGACACCAGGTGTTACTCTGGCACTGCGGGTTGTCCCAAATGGACTGCCAGGGGTAGCAATTGCAAACCCTGGAGAACCCGAAACGATGTCCAAGTGTACATACCCTGACACCAAAGAGTTGTATCAACAACTCTGTTCTACCTATCTTGGACCATGCTTTTAAATCCATACAAATACATACATACACATGAGACGCACCGTAACACAGGCCCTCATCACCAGCCGACTGGACTACGGCAACACCCTCTACGTAGGAATTGCCGCACACCTCCTACAGAGACTTCGGACCATACAGAACGCTGCAGTCAGACTCATCCTCAGGCAACTCCACTGGCTCCCTGTACAGAAGAGATGCCAATTCAAGCTGCCGACCCACGCACACAAGGCTCTACACAACCAAGGACCTGCATACATTAACCATCGCCTGAACTTCCACCAACCGTTGAATAGACTACGCTCCACCTCCCTTTCACTTGCCCATACTCCCCACATCTACCGAAGCAGAAGTGGAGAACGCTCCTTCTCCCACATCGCAGCAAAGATCTGTAACAGCCTCCCCACGCACCACCAGACCAACACCTCACATCTGGAATTCTGAATGGCCCTCAAGACCTGGCTGTTCAAATAAGCCTCTGGAATCTGCAAGCGCCTGGATATCCTATCGGGTGATTAGCTGTGGTTTATAAATTCTGATTGATTGAGAACGAAGCACGAGTTGAAATAACCCCCTACTTAACAGCTCGCTTGGGATCCAGCTAGGCCTCTGCGGATACCTACCTATAGGGGCGTGTGTTAAGCAAGACAGGTCTAGAAAGCATAACAGGACACTTGCAGCAAGGGGTGCCACAGGTGTCTAGAATTATAGTGCTTTTACCAGGAGTGGGACGGCCAAGCTCAGTTGGTCTCGGGAACCAGAAATCCTTGCGCTCATCCTGAAGAGAAGCATACAACAGCGTCAAGGACAGAGAGAACTATGAGACTAATCAGCCTTCTTTATAAGTCTTACGTGCAGGCCTGGGCTCCAAACGTGAGTCAGCATTTCACAGTATTCCAAAATGGCTGCCACTTGACCAGCATAGAACAATGCAAGACAAGTCTGATAAATGGAGGCTCAACCGCTCTGCCGGAAAGGAACTTTCTGTGTTCTCTTTCCTCCAGGTGAGACTGGCCAGGCTCTGCTCTTTCTACCGAAACAGAAAAACAGAAAGGCCTCGGAGGCCGCCTGCTGAACTGAAAGGAGGCAAAAATTCCAAGTTCAGGCAGCGCAGGGAACCGGGCTAATCCTCAAAACGTCCACACGGTGGGCATTTTTGTTGTGGGGAGAAGCTAAGGGACTCATTTATGAGACTCCTTGCGCCTCAGGAACGTCACTTTTTTTGACGTTCCGTGGCGCAGAAGCCTGTGTGCTATTTATCAGGTAGCACTAAGCCACTTTTTTGGCTTAATGCTGCCTGATAAATATATCAGTCCCTTTAACGCAGTGTTCTGCATTAAAGGGGCGTGCAATGGGTGTTGCTGGGGGCGTTCCCAGCAACATCCATGGCCTTTTGACACTGCCCCAGATTTACGAGAAATCGTAAATCTGAGGCAGCGCCAAAAGCTTATGCCTCCCCAGGGGAGGCATTAGGGAGGCACAACGAGGAGAAATATCTTTATTTCTCCTCATTTTTCCTTTTTCTAAGCGTGCTGCATTCTGCAGCACACATAGAAAGAGGAAGAAGCCTCTTGTGATTATTTTTGTACTGAAAAGTTTCCCTTCCTGTACAAAAATAATCATTCCCGCAACGCAGGCACCAGTGTGCAAAGGTGCCTGCGTTGGCACACGGCAGCCCGCCGGCAAAGGGGAAAAGGACAGGAATGCGCCGTATCTTATAGATATGGCGCATTCCTGCCCTTTTCTTTTGCCGTAGGGAAGCGCAGCAGGAAGGCCTGCTGCGCTGCCCTACGGCAAAACCTCATAAATGAGGCCCTAAGTATCTTCGGGGCAGATCTACAAGAAACTAACGCAGCGCGGTGCAGCAAGTCATTTTGCTGCGCCGCGCTGCGTCAGTTTCGAAGCACAGGGATGCGACAAATTTACAACAATATGTTGCATCTCTGTGCTTCCCCCTGCGCTGGCGCACAAACTGTTGCCATGCGCCGGCGCAGGCACCCTTGCACCATGGTGCAAGGATGCCTTCGTCGTGGGGAGATTGTTTTTGTGCAGGGAGGGGCACCTTCCTGCACAAAAACAATCAATTGAGGTGATTTCCTCTTCCAATGTGTGCTGTAGAATGCAGCACGCATTGAAAGAGGAAAAAAACGAGGAGAAATGAAAACATTTCTCCTCGTTGCACCTCGCTTCGCCACCCCTGGGGTGTCGTAGCATTCTGACGCATCTCCAGATTTACGATTTCTCGTAAATCTGGAAATGCATCAGTGGGCATGGGTGTTGCGTGGGAACACCCACAGCACAGCCATGTCACGCCCCTAACACGCAAAGTGTTGCGTGAACAGGGGCGATATTTACAAGCACAGGTTAAGTCACGCAGGGTGACTTTACCTGTTCTTGTAAATATCACTTAGCAGGCTGCGCCACCAGTGCGTCACGCAACGTGATGCACCGGCGGCGGAAGGGGCTTGTAAATCTGCCCCTTCGTTTTTGTTCGCGCCACAATATCTCCCTCCGTGCCTCAACCAAGGACGCGTTTCTATCTATTACACCAAAAATAAAGCCGCCAAAGGGCAGATGTCCAATATCTGCGCCCGTGGGGCTGGCATGGCATCGTGGGGTTAATTCATGCAGACCGCAGAGATCGGGGGCAGCTGATGCCACAGATGTGTAGGAAAATGTGGGACTTCTTCGTGTCAGAATTTGATCGAGAGAAGATGAAAAAAATGCAGTCATAACATTTGTGAATATTTTCTAAAAACAATTGTGACAGAAAAAAGACGGCAAAATTAATGGGTACCGGAAAAAATGCAAACTGACTTTTTGCAATGGTGAATTTCAACAAAATCAGGGAAACATTCCTAGACGATGTGTACCTATATTTTGTGAATACATACCTTGCATATTAACCCTTTTCTGGAAATGTTCGCGGCAAAAATATTTTTATCACACAGATGCTCTGGCAAATCAATTCACCGAAATAATTATTTTGTAGTTTCACGAAATGCAAAATAGTGTATTTCTCGAAGGTAAAAGTGTTCACGCCTGTGCTACCGGGACATTAGTTACCAGGTTGGTGTTTCCACCACTGGGAAGGCGGGTGGCATCCAATGGTCCCAGTAAGGTACCTCCCACCCACCATTTTGTGCAGTATGGATATTGGCGCTGATCTCGGTTATGGAAGCTGTTCTCTCTGTAATATATTACAGCATAAGTAGCTTCTTCACCTTTCAGGAAGCTGCTCGGCACACTTATTAGTTTTTACTTATACATAATTTTATTCAACGTGTCTTGGGAATGTAAGATTTTATGAATAAGCAAGTGCTCGGTCTCTGCTTATTGGCATACTCTTAAGTATGCTGCCAGTGAGTATTCACAAAGGGGAACACACCGGGGCCTTATTTATGAGGCCTTGCGTCACTTTTACGCCGCCGGAGCGTCACTTTTTGTGACGCACCGGCGGCGTAAAAAATGCGCCATGTTGCGCAATATTTACAAAGTGACGCATCTAGGCAGATGCGTCACTTTGTAAAGGCCTGCACCACATTATACCTGCGCCAGGTATAATGTATGCAGGGTGGGCGTTCCCCCGCAAAAAGCCTCGTGGAAGTGGCGCATTGAGGGGCAGATTTATGTTAAACTAACGCAGCACAGTGCAGCAAGTCATTTTGCTGCGCCGTGCTGCGTTAGTCTGGAAAGCACAGGGATGCGACATATTTACAAGAATATGTCGCATCTCTGTGCTTCCCCCTGCGCTGGCGCACAAACTGCTGTCATGCGCCGGCGCAGGCACACTTGCACCATGGTGCAAGGATGCCTTCGTCGTGGGGAGATTGTTTTTGTGCAGGAAGGGGCACCTTCCTGCACAAAAACAATCACTACAGGCATTTTCCTCTTCCAATGCGTGCTGTAGAATGCAGCACGCATTGAAAGAGGAAAAACGAGGAGAAATGAAAACATTTCTCCTCATTGCGCCTCGCTACGCCACCTCTAGGGTGGCGTAGCATACTGACGCATCTCCAGAGTTACGATTTCACGTAATTCTGGAGTTGAGTCCTGTTCCATGAGTGTTGCGTGGGAACACCCACTGCAACACCCATGGAACGCCCCTTCACCGCAAAGTGCTGCGTGTGAAGGGACCGTATTTACAAGGAGAGGAAAAGTCACGCATGGTGGCTTTTCCTCTCCTTGTAAATATAGAGGAGCCCCCTGCGCCACCAGTACGTCACGAAAAGTGACGTACTGGTGGCGCAGGGGGCTTGTAAATCTGCCCCTGAATCTATGAGATTTCAGTGCACCACTTCTAGGACGCCATTGTGTCAATATCTTACGCCTGCCTCACAGCAGGTGTAAGACTGACGCAGGCCCTTTCACACAGGGCTTGCCCCATGTGAAAGGACACATTGCTGGAGTTGCGTCTGTTTTCAGACACACCCCAGCAATTCGTCACTTTTGCGCCTACATATACGTCAGAAATACTGACGTATCTGTAACTCCTTACGACATGATGCGTCATACAGTAAATATGACGCATCCACCATGTCGCAAGGAGGGAGCACTGAGAAGTGACGCATCGCTGTTTTCATGCAGCAATGCGTCACTTCTCATAAATAAGGCCCCTGCCATCTTGGAAATCATTTCCACTCTATCATTGTAGTGGGAACAAAGGGATGGTGCCTTAGGGTGGACAAGGCCATGGAGAGGGGGCTGCAGGTTCAATTCCTGGGGCCATATTACAGATGCTGCGCATCTTCCTGGATTGCGCTGGGCGCACCTTTCAAAAGGTGCACCCAGGGCAATCAGGAAAATGCACCTCATTATGGTGAATGTGCTGCCCCCAGGGCAGCCGCTAAGTCGTGCTGCCCTGGGGGCAGCGTATTCATGTGCTTTGAAGCGGCTCCATGTTTTCACAGTGCAGACGGCAACCTGCCTGCACCTGGCAAGGGTGAATAGAGATCCCCTTGCAGGTCAGTGACTGCACCCGCCTGCAAGGGGATGTCTGGGGGGTCCATGGAAAGCCTTTCCCCCCTTCAGAGGGCTGTCGTCAGGGGGGCGCATTGACACCTTTAAGGTGCACCTCCTGACAGCTTCTTTGCCTCTGCTCCCGCATCAGTAATAAGACGCGGGCGCAGAGGCAAAGAGGGTGTTTTATGTGCTCCAGCGCTCTTGGTATTACAGAAGGGGACGCACATGCGTTTGCGGCCCCTTCTGTAATACCAAAGTGC
Organism: Calotriton arnoldi; assembly: GCA_963921515.1. Classification (NCBI taxonomy): domain Eukaryota; kingdom Metazoa; phylum Chordata; class Amphibia; order Caudata; family Salamandridae; genus Calotriton; species Calotriton arnoldi. The sequence continues at coordinate 1,026,442 of CAWUFW010001129.1, read as the reverse complement.
CCTATTGGTGCGCAAAGTGGACGCAAACGCCCCCAGGGAACTTTCATACTTCGGCCCCTGGACTGTTACACCTATTCTAATCGCTCTAACCTTCCACATCCCTCTGCATAGTATGAAAACTGTAACCCTGAGTGTAATGGGGGTGGGGCCAGTGAGTGTGGGGGCAGGCTCAAAGGCTTGGCTAAAAATATTCTGTAACTAATTTGTTAGTCTTTTACTTTTAGGTAATAATAACACGCACACCCCGAGCCACAGAATTGAATCCTGTTTGGTACAGTGGGGAATAGTGACCAGGGGCGGTCCCTCTATAGGGGCATTGACCCACTACTGGGAGTCCCCACAGACAGGCAGACACATTATTAACATATTTTCCCTTCTAAAAACATACCCCTGTAGCGTCATTTGTTTTTCCCATAAGGGCAGAGCTACAGCGCTCTCTTTTTGGTGTACACTGGGATGACCAGGGCTAGCTGAGGTTATGTTAACTGAACGGCGCATGTCAGATTGGCCGGAGTTTTCACCATGGCCAGGCTAACGTGCGCAGTTCAGGCTTCCAGCACCAATGTTAGGAGGAGCTGGAATAGCAGACACACAGCCCCATCGGTCTCCGATGGAGCGTTGTGTTTGCCTGACCCAGCCAATACTGGCACTGCTCCTATGCCGTTTAGTATTATATGCAGCATGAGAGCAGTGCTCAGATTGGCTGGGAAGCTTCAGGCTTATTTTCTCTGAGACCAGCATGCAACTATTTTACAGCCAGGCAGCGCAATGCGGGAGAATTTAACCTCGGGTATGCTACAAGCTGAACGTGTGCTGAACAAAGCTGCAAAGGTAAGATAAAGTTTATTATGACAGTACTCCATGCTTTTAACGGACGATAAATGCTTTATAAATAGAATGGGCCCTATCACCTCTGCATTGCGAATTCCATTCTGCAGCTATGCTTCAAATGGAATTCGTATTGCATAGGTGATCAGGGCACATTCCATTATAAAGCATTTACTGTCCATTATAGACATATTCACTTTTACAGGGGCCACCTCTTTCAAAGGTCACCAGCCGCCACTGATAGTGACTTGCATATTTTTAGTGTTACATGATCCCAGCCTGTGACAAAAAGCATTATGAATATATAAGTCGTTATTTCAAACTTGCATTACACATGCAAATGTGTAAAAAACCTTTAGGCTTAAAATAAAAAAAAGTGCTTTCAAATTATAGATTTTTAGCAATAACAATCAAAGTGTATCTAGTTCAATTTATTTTTAATAAGTCTCTATTAAAAGCACGCATTCCAGAACTAAACTGGTAACTTTAGGTTTCATTACCTTTCAAAAAGAATAAATCTTTGTCATCATGAGGCCTCCAGTGACTCCATCCATTAGATTCAATACTTGCTCTCAAACAGTCTTTACATTTGGAGTTTAACCAATTGCACTTGTTTACAATTCTTTCAGGTAGAAGGCATCATAGCAAGAAGGATTGTGTCTTGTTTAGCTGCTTGTCCCTCTTTCGGCTTCACAGCACAGACCTCTGCCCTTTTCCTTTCAACGGAGGCATCACATCTGTGGAAATTAACCGTTCTAGAACAGTAGTCTTTGTTAAATTTAAAAAGTATGGGCAAGTCGTGCCCCACAGATCCCATCCACTTTGACCTCTGCCTAAAATGAACTTACCTGGAGCTGCTTCCTTTGTCCTGGACGGCTTTAAAAGTCTAAATGAATTCCTGCAGCGTAGGGCCAGTGTGCATGTCCTGGAACCCTACTAATGTGTACCCTATGTTTCACAGTGTGAATGTGCTTCCCGACTGAGTAGCTGAGTGAAACCTGGGGGCATATTTACAATGAAATGTCAGAGCTGCGCCTAATTTGGCAGCACCGCACTCCGACATTTCCAAAATGCAGGGATGCGCCGTATTTACAAGAATACCATGCACCCCTGTGTTTCCCCTAGTGCTGGCGCTAAAATTAGCTGCCTAGTGCCAACACTGCTTTGCAGGGAATAATTGTTTATGAGCAGGAAGATGTCCCTTCTTGAACATAAATAATCTATAATGGAGATTTGTTACTTCTATGTATGCTGCAGAAGGCAGCACACATTGAAAAAGCAAAGACGGAGAGAAATAAAAGTATTTCTCCACGTTTCACCATTCTAACTCCTGTTCTTGCATGGTGCTTCAGATTTACACCTCCATGTAAATCTGAGGCAGCGTCAAAAAGCAATGGGTGTTGCGGTGGAACGGCCACAATAACACACATTGAACGCCCCTGTCACACTAAGTGATGCATGTAAATGGGCCATATTTTAATGCCACTTCGTAAATATGGAGCAGGGCATTGCGTCACCGGACCGTCGCTAAAAGTGACGTTCTGGTGGCTCTATCCTCTTGTAAATATAGTGCCTCATGTCACATAGCAGCACTGCGTTAGTTGGAAGGTGGGGAAGAATGAATGTGAAAGTCAATGCACATATGGGGTCATTGGCGTAGCAAAGGTGTCGTGGGCCCAGATGATAAGCAATAAGTTTGCTCCTTCACCCTTGGTTGGATAGTTAAATACAGCCATATTTGAGGTGTACACTGCCTCTTGCAGCCATGGTCCGGTGCATTACACCACCTAAGCACCTGTAGCGAGTGGTGTGGGATTTTCCTTTTGGATCAGATATGAAGTACTTAAGGGGGCCATGCCACATGAGGGGGTGCGTCAAGGCTGAACATAAACCTAGTTTGCAATCGGGCAATGCTGTACTGCCCATAACACAATGACTGAAGCTGCCGAGTGGGGTGTTCCAACTGTTGGTTTCCACCAGCTCGGATGTCTTGACCTCATTTGCATGCAGATGTGTTCTATGCGAATGCAGCCCACTCTCTGCCTGTGCTTGTGATCTGAGGCATTTTCCAAATTACTTACTGCACAGGTGGCGCAGAGGCAACGCCACTCAGACTGACATCATACATTTGCTACTTAAAATGTAGCAGGTTTACTAAGCAGAAGTTCTGGAGTGGTGGCAGGGTACAGAAGGCCTCCTAGGGACCCTTCCACACTTTGAATGGACCCAAGACAGCACCCACGGAGGGGGTTAGGACATTTCATATTGCTTTACTCAGGCCAGTTTTCTGAAATCCCCCATATACTCCACTGTGCCACCAAGTGGAAATAGCCAGGGTGGGCAGAAAAAGAGGCCAAATTGGCTTTTTATAATTTCTATCAGCCCTGGCCATCACATGGAACATAATATATTGTAACCCAGGGTAAGGGGCAGAGGGTGGTATAATTTCTATAGTAAGGACCCTAGATGAGAGGTTTAAATAAAATAAGGCCCCCATTACTAGTGGTCACTTTATTCCGGTAGGACTGGCACCAGAAATTACCCACCCCATTGGAAATATAAGACGCACAATGTATCTCCAGATCTGTTTATATTCACACAGTGATTTCGGCTGCTGATTCGGGGTGGTGAAAATCTGGTAGTAAAGGAATTGCTAGGGAAATTCGCATCAGAATGGTTAATCCAGGTAATTCCTTATTTCTAAGGGGACCCCAGGGGTCCAATTTGTAATAGTCAGACTTTCCCCACCCTTTCCTTTGTCAGTAACTTTGGTGGTGGGGAAGATCCAAGTCATTTTCCAGCCACGAGTAACAAGGACTTAGATGTTCAGTTATTTTATTGATGTTGGACACCTGTGTCGTGGAGCTAAGGTGCGACTCCACCCACATCCAAAATCTTTTGCAACCTCACATAGGTTGTGGTATCTCCATAATCCATCTACCTTAAACTGCAGTAGCTGAACCCCCCTTGTCACCTGTCTCCTTTGTTACCTGTAACCAGACTTAAAATCTGTAGGGCTATTGAGTGTTGCTTTGACAATTGTGCCCTGAGAGGTGTTCGAACACAACGAAGCACGGAACTGTTTCACTTCCGGGTCACCTGAGTCGGAGGTTTTGGTTCCGGTGGGTGCAGTTCCTTTACGAGCACGAGGAGCTATTTACTAACACAGCAATCCTGCAGGTGGAGAGGATCTGCCACATTCGTATGAGTGTGAGTGTGAGCGGTTGTAGGTGGGAGAAGTCCAGGGGCGAAACACAGGCCCCTGTACCCCTTGCGGTGCAGGGAGCCTCCAAGCCTTAGGGGGGCCCCAACCCTCCGAGAGGTTCCCCAAACCTTCAAGAGGGCCCGCATTCAGCCCAAGGCCAAGGAATATCAGTGAGATATGGAATATTCAGGGGTCCCTCATCACATTCTGCAGGGGTGGGGGTGCTCCTATGCATCCACCCATGGATTTCGGTGCATTCCCAGATTTACCATTCATGGTAGACCTGGGAACGCGCCAAAAAGAGACGCCTTCCCAGGTGAGGCGTAACGAGGAGAAATGTCTTTATTTCTCCTCATTATTTCCTCTTTCTATTAGTCATGCAGCACATTCTGCAACTGTATTCTGTGGCACACATAGAAAGAGGACAATGCCTCTCAGGATGGGACACCTTCCTGCACAAAAACAATCCTGCTTACAACGCAGGCACCCTTGCACCATGGTGCAAGGGTGTGGTGCAAGGTGCCTGCATTGGCGCTAGGCAGCCAACAGTGTGCCAGACCAAAGAAAGGGCAGGAATACACCATATATTGTTAAATACGACACATTCCTGCCCTTTCACGCAGCACAGCAGGGTGGCTTGATGCACTGCATGAAAGTCTGGTTAATTTGTCCCTATGTGGCCGATTCACAAACTAGGAATGTTTATGCTTTTTTGAACTAGCCCCTCCCCCCCAAAAATCTAAAATGGGGATATTCAGGGAATATTCATGTACAATTAGTACAAACGGAAAGGGATGTGTCCTCGTTAAAATAGGGGAATGGAAATTTCTGGGCGGATTCACAAAGGAATGTAAGGGTATGTAAAACAATAACCCAGTATTATTACTTTCCATGCTCTTAAATGCTTTTGTCATTTTGTCCCTAAATGCTGGGATGGGTCTAAAGTTCCTCCTAGAAGTGAAAAGGGAGGGGTGTGTATAATCCCGATGGGAAGGGAGCTCCAGGTCCCTTGTGCCTATCACAAGGCCTGCTGCCTTATCTTCAACTTCCTGTGCTTTCTGGCTTCAAACCTGGTCATTTTGATGATGTCGATGTTGCTTGGTTTTCCTTACCATCCCAAACAACTCAAAAATTCGGTATCTTTATGAAAATGATGAGCTACCCAAAAAGCAAGTCTATCAAGGAAGTATCATTATAACTACTAACACACAACTCTGGGAGTGCATAGATTTCTATATTTGCATCTCATTTATAAACACTTAGGGGCATATTTACAAGCCCATAACGCCATCAGAGCGTCACTTTTTCTGACACTCCGGTGGCGTTGCTCCATGCCCCATACTTACAAGGTGGTGTTCAGCCACTTAATGTGGCATAACGCCACCTTGTAAATATGCCCATTACCGCAGCAGTCCGCTGCGACAAAGGGGCTGGCAATGGGTGTTGCAGTGGGCGTTCCACCTCAACACCCATTGCTTTTTGACGCTGCCCCATATTTACAAGGATAGGGCAGCGCCAAAAACAAGGCCAGGCAAAACTGGTCTTAGGATGGCGATACTAGGAGAAATTATTCATTTTTCCTAGTTTTTTGCTCCCTCCATGTGTGCTGTATTCTGCAGCACACACAGAAGGTGCAAATCGACATTATTGATTGTTTATGTGCAGGAAGGTATCCCTTCCTGCACATAAGGCAGGCATAAGGCAGCGCAGGCACCCTTGCAACATGGCACATAGGTGCCTGCACTAGGCAGCTTTTTTAGTGCCAGCGCTAGGGGAAACGCAGGGGTGCGCCATATTTTTGTAAACACGGCGCGTCCCTGCGTTTTGAAAATTTCAGAGCGCGGCGTTGCTAAATTTGGCGTTACACTGCGCTCTGACATTTTCTTGTACATATCTCCCATAGACCCCATCTAATCTGAATGAGGAACATATTTTATCATCCAAAGAGTAAAACATTGAGTAACCAGCCTGGATTGAAATCTGTATTTCTGGTAACATACTGAGCCGATGCATACTGGACCCTGAAGACACCATTCTCTGTTAGGAAACTTTCCAGCACATGTGCTATGCTCAAGCCTTTCAGATTCTTAAGAGATGGGAACATACCCTACTTCCAATAAACCTCAGATGCACAATCACATTTAAATCAGAGTTATCAACAATTCCTATTCAGATGTATTGTTTCAGCTGCACAGAGGATTCTAAAATTAAAAAGAGCATGAGGCTGGCAGAGGTGATCCACCGAAGAGGGGGTATTTGAAATGAGATTGTTCATGCCCTGTGTCTCTTCTCTTTGGAAGTAGAAACAGCCTCAGACCATACAGTCTTTCAAAGAGGCTGTTTTAATCTTTCCAGCCCCATACATAATCACAGCCTCCGGTGTGCACGAGCCACGCAGGCAGCGGGTAATGAGATGCGGCAGATCTGACACATCTTCACACAAAGCCCATTAAAGAGGTTCTTGGAAGCGAAGGATGCGAAGGAGAGAAAGGGACAAGTGGAATTCTGCATCCAAGCTCTCCGCGCGCTTGTCCTCTAACGAGCAGTCTGTCTGGCTTCTTGGTGGTTGATTGCTGCTGTACGTCACTTCCTGTTGAGCCTTTGCTGATCTAGCTAAGCAAGGATAGATGCAGTCAGATGTGTTTTCGTGATCGCCACAACTAATTGTGGGGATAGTCACAGGAGCAGGTTTAATGGTGATCTGGTCATTTCCTTACTAGTAAGGCTGCCTACTACCTTAACAACTTCATTTTACGTTCACACATTACTCTATTTATTGGCTTAATTACACAGTTATTAAACTAGCAGATCAAGATAATGAAGCTGAGCACATTAATAAATATAAGTAGGGCATAAAGAATTTTTTTTTTTTTAAATATGAAATTCAGTATTAAAGGGCTGTTTAAAAAGCAAGCCTTGAAAGCTCCATTAGATGCCAGAAGGTCAGGGCAAGGTGAATGCAGGTGCAATCACAATCAACAAACATGGAGCAGCTGCATAAAATGCCTGTTTGAAGAAAGTGGCACACCAAAATGTAGGAGCGTGTGGAGGGTAAGCAACGTTACTACTAGTCCCTCTGAAGCCTTTTAGCTCCTTAACAATTCAAGAAGGAATACAGGGCGACCAACAATAAATTGATTGAAGGTTGTGTAGCAAACTTTGAACCTTTACCTAAACAAGTGCAAATCAAACAAAACTGGGGTTAAGTGGTGAACGTTAGTCCTGTCTCAAATCATTCAGGAATCATGAGTGGTTCATTGCCCCTGGCCCTAAAGAGACCTATTATAGCCCTGGGTGTGAGCTGAAGTTTCAGAGTCCCAAAGTCCATCCTTGCAGAGGTTCATGGGTCTTATTCCTGTCAGCCCGTTCAGCTGGGCATTATTACGGCATTGTAGCCACAGTTTCAGTGTCTTCTCAAGTGTATTATCCTTCGTCAGGGGTTTCTAAGTGGATTGAACATTTCTGGATGGTAGGCACCACTCCCCAATCCTAGGGTGCCACAACATCACTCCACTCCACTCCACCCCTGACCCAAACCTCCTGCACAGCATTCTGGGACATTTAAAGATGGCAGCTTCAAGCAGTATTTGAAAAGACTTTTCCTGGGAGCCTCAGTCCCACCCCATCTGACACAATTTCCTGATCCCTTTCCACCAAAGGTTTAAATGGGAGCCCCTCCTGTGTTTGACTGGAGGGCTCTCTTTCCTCCTTTGTCTCTGTGGGCATGCCCGGGCCAGGTGAAATGTGAAGAGTTAATTAGCACATGCAGATGTCTTCCTCACCTTTCTTGTCTCAGAAAACGGGAAGCACTTTCAAATGGCTCTATTGTGTGGGGGAGGCCTTTGATCCTCCTGCTGGTCAGCAGAGTAATTAACTTGTACCAGTACAGGGGACAAAGCCTGGAATCTGATTAGGGCTGAGCCAGGGAAATAAGTTAATTTTCAAAGTGCTATAAGGTGTACAGTTATTACAAAAGTGACAGTGGATCTGCACTCGGTGTCCATGTTTGCCTTAAAATTGATACCTGATCAGTTTCCCCAGGCCTAAGTATCGCAAAACTGTGCAGTGGCACAGATTTGACCTATGAAGTATAATGCAGTGAGTATGTAGCCTTTTTATTAAAACCCTACAGACCTGCACTATTAATCCCCACTCACATTATAAGGCCTACACACAGGTCAGTCCCAATTCCTGAAGAGTCCCTTCTGGGAACGGCTACCTGTGTACAGATACTAGACAGAGCTAGTCAGTAGTCTCACACACTCAGTCCACACATGTGCACACGTGTGTGCTCACATGTTTGCGTGTAACTAGCCCAGAGTTTCTTACTCAGTTGTGCAGCAGCTATTATCTTGCAGACACTAGCCATTAGCACTCTCAATCCGTTTCCCCATTTCCACAGAATTTACTGTGACTGAGACTCAGTGGGTGAGACTCACTCACACTAAGGGGCATATTTACAAGCCCCTATCACCATCACAACGTCACTTTTAGTGACGTTGTGATGGCGATAGGGGCCTCGCCATATTTACAAGGCAGCGTTAAGCCACTTAATGTGGCTTAACGCTTCTTTGTAAATAAGGCCCCCTTTCACGCTAATCTTAGCGTGAAAGGGGAGGGAAATGGGTGTTGCTGTGTTCCAGTGCAACACCCATTGATTCAGACGCTGCCCCCTATTTACAAGGGAGGCGTAAATAGGAGGCAGCGCCAGAATTAAGACCAGTAAAAACCTGGTCTTACCCTGGCGCAATGAGGAGAGATGTTTCATTTCTCCTCGTTTTTGCTGTTTTCATGTGTGCTGCGTTGTGCAGCACACATGAAAAATGCAAAAGGCCAATGATTGTTTATGTGCAGGAAGGTCCACCTTCCTGCACATAAACAATCATGTTTAGAAAATGCAGTTTTGCAACTTCTATGTGTGCTGCTTAAACGGCATTTAAAGATTGTTTAAGTGCAGGAAGGGGTCCTTCCTGCACATAAACAATCTTCCCCTGCACGCAGACACCCTTGCACTATGTGCTAAGTGCTAGCGCCAGCGCTGGGGGAAACGCAGGGCTGCACCGTATTCTTGTAAATATGGTGCAGCCCTGCGTTTCTGAAGTGGCGGAGTGAGGCGTTAAGCCTCACTCCGCCACTTCCCTTGTACATATGCCCCTAAAAGTCCAAAACCAGGTGGCCCAAAAGCGAAAAATCCATGTAGAACAGCTCGTTTGTGTCTAAATCAATGGAAAATTGCAGTTCCAACAGGTTGCACAATCATATTCAGCACTAAGCAACCATCGTTGTGACATTAGACTTGGAAGAGGCAACAAGCCTGTTTTCTTAATGTCTGTGGAAAATGTATGAAACTGCTTAGAGGGCCCATGTTGACCATTGGTGGATTTTTGATATGTTAGTTTATATTTGTAGAGCGCGAAATCACCAAAAGGTCTCTAAGCGCTTGCAGCATAGACCAAGAACCCGGGAGTCCCTTATTCCTGCTGGGCTCAGCACGATTAGGGTGAGCTTATCCAAATGCCTCAGTGAACAAGATGGTCTTGAGTTTCCTCCTGAACGGGAGTAAGGTGGCTTCCCCACGCATACTGTCCGGTAGCTTGTTCCAGAGCTGGGGAATCACAACTGAGAAGGCCCGCCCCTCCACCCCTCCCCCCCAAGGTGGCTCTATTAAAGCGCAGGCAGGCCAACAGGCTTGACTCAGATGAACGGAGGCATCGTCCAGGCACATAAGGCTTCAAACGGTCTTTGATGTAGTTAGGCGCCACTCCATACTGTGCTTTATGTGCAATGCACAGGCCCTTGAACCTGACCCTCTGCTTAACAGGGAGCCAGTGTAGCTGTTGTAGCAGGGGTGTAGCGCGTGCTCTTCTTGGCAATTTAAAAATCAATCTTGACTGCGTAACCATGTTATCATCCATAGGCCGAGAGCGTCACTATGAATTAGGGGCCAGATGTACTAAGCCCTTTTGTGGTTGCAAAACCCTCTGATACACAAAATCACAGGGCTTGTGACCACAAAAGTTCCATTTATAATGTACAAAACCAATTTTTTGAAGCAGAAAAGTTTTTGCAATTTGTAAAATGGGTTCTACGACCCATACCGAATCACAATTTCCAAAGGGTATAATTTAGGCATTTCTTCCAAGTTGCAATTCAGTATTCAATACGTCAGTCATTTGTTTTGGTTGCAAAGCAATGACCAGTTACCAGCTCCTCAAAGTAGGTGGTAACTGACTGGGGTGGCAGAATCGGGGAGAAGGCAGTGGTCTGGGGGACCACTGCTTGCTCCCTTTGAAGATTTACAAAATAGAAAAGGTTTTCCTTTATAGCAGCACTGGTTCCTTTAAGGACCTAGGGCTACTTCAACAAAAATGTTTTCTGGTTTTGAATGCAGTCACAGCAATGGTGGTCTGTTAGCCTTTGCATGTCACCATCCCTGTGAATACAGCCAATCACAGCAGCTGCAAGTTACAATCTACCTAATGAATATTAATTAGGAAGGCCATTCTGAGACCGCCACTGTCAAAATGCTCTTCTGGATGAACATGTGCTTTACAAATACACATAATAAGTTATGGTACATTTTTTTTCTCATCATTATAAATTAAAGATTAGTGAGAAGAAACAGGTTTCACAGGGGTATAGCCTTGCAAAATCCAGTGAACATCATCAAGTATATAAGTTTGTGGGCAATTTGAAACAATTTGCATGTAATTTTTCATCATGGAACATATTTAAAGCTGCATCTGTTAATTGATATATTTCTCACCTTGTAAATACCCCCAGGTGCCAGACAGCATATGGAGATTTTTCTCAGCAATTCCATGATGCGCCAGTAGGTGGCACCAGGCAGATTTGCATCTGGTCTGTACCACCCCAGAAGTGATAATGGGGTAACAATAAGACTGCCATCTCCTTGTGTTGACATCAGTTCCTTTCTTTCCACGCCTTCCAATGCTCATTCGACGCTCAATCCATCGATTTTCTGTCATCTGACAGTGTTCCTTATTCGAAAAAGTTTCCAAAGTTCAATGCATGTCTATCCCTAAAATGATGCCAGAATAACATTTACCACCTTGGGAGAGAGGTCAAAAGCAGTCAGCTATCACCACTCAATCTCCAAGCATGGATATGTAAGTTGGACGTTTGTTCCTTGGGTAGCAGCACCAAACACTCGGTTCCAAGGGCCCAGGACTAGATTTGGCACCACTTGGCAGAGTCGGACTCACAGCAGAGGAGCCCAGGTGCTGTTTGCAAGATGCATATAAAGTCTTTGATATCCCTGAGACTTCAGCAACAGGAGGCAAGCTCAGTCAAGCCCTTAGAGAACCATAGAAAGCAGGATGCAGAGAGTAAAGTCCAGTTCTCTCACTCCCAGGCAAGGAGCAGCAGGCAACAGGCCAACACAGGAAAGCAAACAGCAAAGTGGCATCCCTCCTGGCAGCACAACAGCTCTTCTTCCTGGCAGAATGTCATCAGTCCAGAAGTGTTCTGAGTATATGGTGTAAGAGGTACAGTACTTATACCCATTCTAGCCTTTGAAGTAGGGAGACTCCAAAGAAAGGTCTTTATACTGCACATGACCCTGCCCTTCCTGGTCCTGGCTCCAGACGCACTACGCTCTTTGTGAGGGGTCAGGCACAGCCCTATTCAGGCGCAAGTGTCAACTTCTATCACCACTCTAGCTCAGGAAGACCCATCAGCCTGGTGATGGGCCATCAGGACATGCAGGGCACACCTCAGCTCCCTTTGTATGTGATTGTATAGAGTGAATTCACAAAGTCCAACAGTGATCCAACCCCGACGCGTCGTATAGGTATAGGTAGAGGCACAGAATGGTTAAAGTAAGAAAGTTAAAGTGAGAAGTAAGAAAATGCCAACTTTCTAAAAGTGGTATTTTCAGACCTGCAATTTAAAAACAATCTTCATTGAAAGATGTGTTTTTAAATTGTGAGTCCAGAGACACCAAACTCCAATTTACTATCTGCTCCCAATTGCGAGATATACTTGTAAAGTGTTACAAGGCAGCACCAATGATAACCTATGGGAAAGGTTGGCCTTCCTGTAGTGAAAAGCACATTTAGCAGTTTTTCACTACCAGGACATGTAAAATTCACAAGTACATGTCCTGTCTTTTAAATACACTGCACGCTACCCATGGGGCTGCCTAGGGCCTACCTTAGGGATACCTTACATGTAATAAAGGGTAAGGTTTGGGGCTGGCAAGTAGGTGAACTTGCCAGGTCGGTGTGGCAGTTTAAAACTGCTCTCACAGGCCCTGCAGTGATTTACAGTACAGGCCCTGGGCACATGTAGTGCACTGTACTAGGACTTATTAGTAAATCAAATATGCCAGTCATGGGAAACCCAATGCCATTACATTTAAGACACAGAGCACCTGCACTTTAGTACTTGTCAGCAGTGGTAAGGTGCCCAGAGTCCTTAAAACCAGCAAAAACGAAGTTCATCACTCAGTCAAAAACAGGAGGTAAGAAGCAAATAGCCAGGCGAAACCCACTAAAAGATGCCAGGTCTAACACTGACACCTTGAGTTTTTTTTAATTATCCTCTTGAATTTTCATTCATTTTGCCCTTCCCAAAACAGACATAACCAGAATGTCTTTAAAGGCTTTCCTAAAGAAATTATAGCTTTAAATGCGAGGTAGATGCACCAGGATGCCAAGAGATGTTTTAGTCTGAATACTCACCAATTGAGTGCTCTGAATGGGAAGTTGAAGAAGGAAAAGGTTCTCAGAGACGTTAGAGGGCCTACAATGAGCAAGATTCTCAGATGAGTACATTGTCCCAGACCAGAAGAAGGATTTATGCACCAGTCAGAAGCCCTGAAACAGGTTGCTTTATTCAATCGTAGGTTAGTGACAGAAAGCCCGTCGGTGGGCAGAGAATACTGTATCTGCTATATATGCAACTGAGTGAGTTCATCAGATGGAGAAGACCAGATGCAGGATGATCTTTTGTACATCTAATAAGCTTTAAGATGCTTGTCAGTTGATATTAAATGAAACAAAGCATGATGTTTTTATACTTAGGGATCATAAACCAATGCGGGACTGGTCAGAGGAGAAGGGTCTGGGGTCACAGAGCACAGAGCGAGAGACCACAAGACAGTGACTACTTAGGAACAACATGATGTTGTCTGGTAGGCCAACATGGATGGGCCCTCTAAGAATGTAAAGGCTAATGTGAAGACCGACCACTTTGTGTAGGAGATGGGTCTTGAGTGGTTAATCATTGTAGACAATTAGTAGTAAAGCAGTAATAGGTACCGCAAGGAAAGAATTTCTTAGGTTAATCGCTAAGTGCTGGATTCACAAAGTTATTTATTTAGGTAAGTTTTGCATGCATGTTGAAATCACCTTTTATCGAAGTTCAAAACCACTTTTGGTATTATTAAAGGCTGGTTTTGCACTCATTGAAGAATTTATGTAGATTTTCGTGTGAGTACATCTTTTCACAGCAGTGAGCAGTCTCTGTTCTATACAGCACACACACACAAACCAACATCACAAAATAACTGACTGGGGGTGAGTACTCCGTCCATCATCTTGTTGTGTTTGCTATGTTCGCCCGAAGTGGCCGGGGTATGCCAAGACATGGATCCCGTGCTCACTTTGCCACAAGATTCGAGCTAGCCTGGCTGATGAGGTGTAATACCCAGAAACCATTCCTAGGATGCTTGTTTCCGGTCCAGGAAGGACCTGGCCTGGTATTTCGGGATGGACTGAGGAGGAGCAGGGTCAAGACTAATTTGCATATAGCTGGGTCTGAACTGGGGTGGTGAAGTGAGCAGAAGAACGATGATGGATTCAACCCAGATCTGTGGCTGGGAGTGAGTGTCAGAAAAGTTTCAGCGCTCCGTCCATCATCTTGCTGTGTTTGCTAAGAACACACACACACAGTCACACATTTGTGGGTATTCACAAATTCCTCCCCAAACAATTGCCGTCCTGGAAAAGATCAGAGAGGCACTCCTGACATGGGCAGGCGTGCTTCCATTTCCAGGTTATGAAGGGAAGTGGAACATCTCCAACACTGGTGGAGATGTGTGGGAGGGGGTTTCTCCATGAGGACAGTTTATTCTCTCTTTGGAGAAAAACGAATAAAAAGTACTTATACTTGTGTGTTGAATATGTGCTCATGCAAAAATGTAATTCACAATTGTTTTCCAGGAGCATGAATGGAAAACTGTGACAGTCCCAGCTTTCCAGGAGTACTTACTGAAAATGTTGTAAATTGCTAACATTCATAAATCGGCTCTCATGCAAGGTTGCAGACAGACCTGTAAGGGTAGATTTATGAGTTTTTTTGAGAATTTGACCCTCCGTGTGGAAAGTCATGTGGAAAGCAGTGATTGGTTGATTCAATAGTTTTCTTTTGTAAATCAATCTTGGAGTAATCATGAGCGTGGTGGGGGGGCAAGGAAGGCAGTGAAATGTTATCACTAACAGGAAAGGGGCATGAGGTGAGCGCAGAGTGTTGAAAGGCCCAGAAAGGCATTGTAGAGGAGAGACTATAGGGTGTTAACACCTAGCTGTGCACAAAGAGGTAGGAAAGAACAGTGTTTATGTTCGTTGGAAGTGGCATTAGTTAAAAAACAGAAAGGCAATGCTTTCTTGGTCAAGCCTGGGCAGCGCATTCGCTGCTCTGCGAGGCATGCTGTATTTGAGTATGAACTTGAAGCTCCGCACACTCTCCGCCCATATTTTTCATTGGCTTGTGTCATTGTCCTTTGTAAATGATGGCTTCTGATTTTTTAATAGGTTTGTTAGTACCGCCTTGTCTTCATTTGTAACCTCCCATGAGGACTGGCCCTTTTACTTCTGTTGTTACACGGTATGTCTTATTTAGTCTGTAAGCACTATTTTCTTTAATGAGTTTCTCCTATTGCAGGCACAATATGCTTTACAGTGACATTCAGCACGCCATGCATGCTTTCACTCTCCAGAGAGCACAGGGCAATGGCAGCTGCTTCTTTGAAATGAAATAGGTCTTGCATTTGCAAGAGTTTGAGCTAGTGGCATTGTAAATGACAATGCCTTTTATTTATGTGTTAATTATCAAAACAGATAAATAAAAGGAATTGTCATTTACAATGCCGATAGCGTAAACTCTCGGAAATGCGAGACCTATTGCATTGCTAATGTTTGTTAAGACATCTCACCGACCACTCTGTTTAGTGCTGAAGGCCTCAGCACAAGAAGGTCAGTGGCCTACTGAACAGCGCTGACGGGGACATCTCATTAGGAACATCAGTGTATTCAGTCCTGTGATGAAGACCACATTGTGTGAGGGACATTAATGTATTTTGTTCTATTCTGGGCTCCTCATCTCGTAAGGAACATTTTTGTACCATGTCCTATTCTAAAATCAATATCTCACAAGAAGCATTATTGTATTGTGTGCTTTTCTGAAGTCCTCAACATATGTCGGTAATTAATGCGTTTCGCTCTTTCTTGAAATCCACATTTCATGAGAGCCATTAATGTGTTTTGCCCTATTCTGAAGTCCACATCTCACCAGAAACATGAACGCATTGTATCTCATTACATAAGACTGGATGATACACAAGCTAAGTGAATTTACATGAGTGAAGGTTAAAAAACTGTAGGGAATTGCAGTGTTAGATTAGGGAGGGTGTAGCATTGCTCTAACTGAGCTCTCATAAGGCCAAACGAGCAATCTAACTGAAAGGTAATCTGTTTTCTGTGGACAATCCCTGGCTTTCCCTTGGTTCTTGTCTCAAGCAGTAAGACCTTTCTCAGAGAAAATGCTTGTGTTCAACAGCCAGCCAAACACAAATACATTTACGAAATAAGGGGGCTTATTTACAAGCCCATTGAGCCACTTTTGCGTCATTTTTAACATGGGAAAAATGACGCAAAAGTGGCGCAAGGGGCTTGTAAATCTGCCCCAAGGTATTTACAAAGTCCAAGTTTTGGAAAAAAGCGAAAAGTTTCAAAATCAGAAGAAAATCAGATAGAGGGTTTAAAGGTTATAAAGGAATCAAAAACACCCTGTATGAAGTCTTTGGAAAAAAGGTGTTCGCTGTCATTCAGAGGGAAATCCGAAATAATTGGAAAAAATGGCAAAGGCTCCGATTATGAGTTGATCGGATTTCCGCTCAGCTAAATCATGAGTTGTTCTTGCATTTGGGTTTAGCGGCTGGAGGAACAAAGGGCCTGGTGTTACCGTCTGGGAAATCCAAACAGTAAAATCGTCTTGTAAAGGTGTTTTCTGCAGCCTGGACCCATTGCCAGCCAGCATTTGTATAGCGCAAACCTAGCTAAGGGTTAGTTGGCCCCACTACCTTGAAATAAGTTCTGAAACCTCCAGGATTAACTCTTCAGCGGACATTTCTCTTTTTTAAAATTGGATGGAGCCCTACACCTCTGTGTCCATAGAAATACCAGGAACCGGCTGGTCAGCTGTAGTTCTCTCAAGCGCTCTCTCCACTGCTCTTTAGCAGACAGGCAGACATGTCTCAGCGCATCAGGGACCAGAGTATTCTCTTCTGTTCTAAGTACATTGTCTCCTGGGAGTGGGTCAGGTAGGATTAGCCACTCAACAATGATGGTGCAGTCCAGCTAATCATAAAAATATCTGGAGCTTTCAACTTCCAGTTTTTCATCGAAGCGATGTACTTTTGGCCCTGGGTACATGCTTTATACTATTACTCTAAAAATCCAAAAAGTGAATTTCAGATCTGTGAAACTCTCCACTGACTACAATCTGTTGCACTCAGTGCAGTCACCTAAGCGCCAAAGAAAACTCCATCTCCTGGGCCAGCCCTTGCTTCCTGTGCAGCCTGGCTCTACTTGGCCTCCCTTTTCAGAACTAGCAAAGATGCTGCAGTGTATCCTTACCCACTTGTCAGGTCCCAGGAGACCTTACCCTCCCATCCCGGGCATTGCATGCTCAGCTCTCTCATCCCGAAATTTGAGAGCTAGACTGTGCTTAATTTGTAAAACAATAAGTGCCAGGACTCTTGTTGGGAAGCCACTGCAGCTTGCCCTACCCATTGCCCCTGCCATGGTGCCAGTGATAGTAACAACACAACTACTAACCATCACACTCCTACAAGTGTGACAATTTGGACTATTAAAAGACTTAAAGCTATAAGAATGGCTTGGCGGCAAGGAAGAGTCATTTTTTATGCACATTTAATTAATAATTTACTGTTGTTGTGTTCACCTCTAAATTAGCCTGACAGCGCCATCTTGTGGCAGACTGTCACAAGCACCGGTGTTGACAATTAAGTGTGGGTGCCGAGCACCGGAAACCACTGGCTCAAATTAAGCATGGAGCTAGATCAACCCAAGTTAGGGAGTGAGCTTTAAAGAAGACAGGTGCATGTCACTGGAATGCACTGCGGCTGATCCGAGCATGATATATTACCATCTCATTACTGCTTGTAAGGGTATTTGGTCAAAGGCATACAACTTTGCTGATGGATTGCCAGCCCAAGAAACACATTTGCTGCTAATTTAGTTGTTGTAGCATTTCCGATGTAAAATGACATATTAAATAGATTTATATAGAGAAATATGTCTCCTGCAGCCGAGGCTACCATAACAACATGTAATCTACAATAACAAAAAGCCTGTGGGGCAACTGTAACCCTCGCTCCTGCGTCTTATGTGTTTACCCAGGGCAGCTGTATCGACCAGATGGATACATTTGGCACCCGGGGAAAAAAACATGAGTACCCTTTTGAACATAGCTCGTATGGTGAGTCTGTTGAGCAGGCGGCAGGCACAGCAGAGGCCAAAAAACTAGACTTCCAGAGCTGAATAATTAGGGTGAACGTGTGAAAAAAAAATGTGCATGCAATGCGCACTCCTTCCTTCCTTCCTTCCTTCCTTCCTTCCTTCCTTCCTTCCTTCCTTCCTTCCTTCCTTCCTTCCTTCCTTCCTTCCTTCCTTCCTTCCTTCCTTCTTTCTTTCTTTCTTTCTTTCTTTCTTTCTTCTGGTCCAGGCCAACTCAAGACCATGAGAGTCGAGTCAAATATAGAAGCCTTAATCTGTAACTGGTCAAAAACCTAAACATATTCAAGCAAAGTGTCTGAGGGCCTACAATACGCACAGGCCAGACTGGCTTCATTATAGTGCTTTTTCCTTCTATTGACAGCAATTGTACGCTACAAGCAGCCTTAAACAGGGAGAGCACCCGCTGCTGACATCGGATGTGATTTGCATGTGACAAGGTTGAAGCCTGTCAAAGCCAACTCAGACTTCCACCTTTCGGAGGTTGGTATGCCGAGAATAATTAAATTGGGTTAAAACAGCACACATTATATGTACAATACTTAAAAAATGGCAAAACTGTGACCTCAGTTCTAAAATCTAATAAAATATATGGGACTAAAAAAATAAACCGCGGCCTCAAACACTACATTGAAATCCTGTTAATATTGTAAGGCGAGGAAGCGTTTCAATTGTTTTAGATAGCAACATTTATCATTATTTTTAAATATAGTTTCCTTAAAAATTGGTTCTGATCTCGACTTTAAAAAAAAAATCCCAACCTGGTCAAAGTCTTTATTTTGAAATTAATTTGTGGCTATTGTTTGAAAACTCACGCTGCTTGGGTTACTTGTACCTTCTATTTGTTTAGGAAATGAATTTCTTTCAGTTGGATTCACAATTTTAGCGCCTCTGTGTTGAATTATTCATTGCTTCTTCGATTTATTTCGGCTAACAGAGTGCCAAAAGCAAAAAAGAGGCCTTTATTATGCTTGAATCTTCTATAATGTTTGCATCCCATGCGGAAGTGAAACATCGGAAGCAAATTATGTGTCACTGTTTCCATGATTACTCATTCGACACAAAAACATGACAGCATCAGCGCTGAAAAGTAGGTTACAGTGATAATTAGAGAGAAAGTTGCAACCAAATTAGACTGTGATTGCACGTAGACAACTTGCAAAAAGACAATTTAATGTCGCAAGTCTCGAAATAACTCATTTAAGCAGAGGATAGACAGGGGCTGTATACAATCTATAGGAGGTACTTGGAAAGTTACAAATTCGAAGTTTATAGCAAGCGATTTCTGATGTCCAGTTTATCAGAGATCCTGACCTCTTATTTCCAAATTTTTATAACAGTAATTTGCTCCCTGGCACAGTACACATCATATTATTTTATTGTCAGTTCTTGAAGATTTATACCAATAAATTCTATGTTTTCTTTTTCTGTTACCCAAAAACACATTATGCAGAGAAGACGGTGCCAAATTAACATGGACATACATTGACCACTTAAGTCACTCTCCAGTGCAATCATTGTGGCAAACACTTAACAAAGAGCTGTGAATTAATTTTCATAAGGCGCTGTATGGGTCTGATGAGGTTAGGGAGCTTTTCTTTGCAATGTATCTCTCTTCCAAGCCTCTGCATCTTACCTGCAACAACAACATGTACCGTGTGTGGACCATCAACTTTGGCGTGAATTGATGCCTCCCGCACACCCAACCCTCTCCTATGCACTGTCCTTCACGTTGACACTTGCTGTTTCCAGCCTAGCCATTTATTAAATAAGGTACATCCTTTTATTTCCCTCTCTTCTCCACAGTTGAATATTTTATCTATGTTGAAAATGCTCTTAGTTTTCTTGATGTTACTTATATTTTTGACCGCATTCTAGGCTTTTACTAATATTTAATCTTTATCTATGTAGGTTGTTGTGACGCCCTTATTGCCTTCTATGTGCTCCCAAACCTACAACCTAATTAAATAATAATATAAATAAATTCAAGGATGCATATCACGCCAGCCTCGACCCAGTCCTGGAAATGGGCGAGCTAGGGAGACCAGCAGCCCCGCCCACTTCTGCTAATGATCATTTTCCAACAGACACACAGTTCTTGAACTCTACCCAACATTCACCTGAGACATTCAGCAGAGAATAGACACTTGTAGATCTAAGGACACAGCAGTGGAAGTAGCTGAGCTGCAGAAGCTCTAAATATGTAAGTGCTTATTTCTTGGATTAACACACGGGCCAAAATTTATGTTTGAAATACTAGCCCCAGTATTGTGGCTTTCCACATCGGTGGATCATTAAAAAGGCAACTTGATTGCATAATGTAACGGCGCGCAAACAACGGATCATCTTTTTGTGATGAGAGTAGGAAAAAACCGAAGAAAAAGCAAGGTCCTGAGTCCAGTTTTAGGTGCAAATTTCGAAAATATGATCAGTTTACTACTTCACATTTTCCCTCAAATTTCCGCTTTCCCTTCACATTTGTCTCTCTTCTACCCATTTGAGGTTTAAGACAGTTAAATGTCTGGTTTCCAAATGCTTCCATCATTAGGCTGTGGTCAAGACCAAGAGAACGTTGCTTAAGATACGCTTTAGAAATGCCCGATCTCACCTAACCTGGTTTTACTGATCTTCCCTTTTCAATATTCCCTCTTCTCCTTATTATATTTTAACCACATGGAACCAGTTTGGGGTGGTTTCCTTCTGATTGTCTCTCCAAGTTGTTCTACCGACACAGCCTTTCAGCTCCTCTCAGCGGGGTATCCTCACGCCTGTGGTACCCTCAACAGAGGCACAAAGAGGTGTCAACTTTCTGCAGCTGGATAGCAACAGCTGGTCAGACAGTAATCAGGAAAGAGACAAAAGGCTAGCTTCACCTTAAGGAACCTTCTTACTCTTAACAACAGACACTGTGGTCCCACCCTTCTGCCTCAGTATCTACCAAGTCTCTCTGGTACAGGAAGGCATGTCAGCATCCCCTCTCAGGACCTACTTCAGTTTCTATGGGAGCGCTGTCTCCTTTGTCCCCACTTCAGTGTCTAAGTCTCCTCCCAGCTTCAGGAATGTTAGCAATACACTTCCTCTGTCTTTGGTAAAGCAACCTTGCCTCCATCTTGTGCACAGGAACAGAAATGGAGACCACAGACATTCAATACTATGACTTACTCATACACTCTTTGCATGTAACTCAGTGCGTTATACACTAGGGGTGGGCAGATGTTTTTAATCTGCTGGCGGAATTGGAGGAATTTAGTAATTCTGCGGTGCTCATGCAATGTAGAATTACCAATAAATTCCGCCTGTATAATTAATGAGCACCGTTAGTGGTTTTTAAACATTTTTGAACTTCAATCTGCAGTGATTTAAACATAGAGGGACTGCTCCCTCTTCCCGCCCTGTTTAAACCACTGCATCGCATTGCATACCTCTCGCTGCCCTTACATCAATATGTAAGGGCACCGAGAATTATGCACTGGAGTGGATACCCTTTCGTGCCCTAACATGCTTATATAAGGGTGCCTAGGGGTATGCACTGCAGTGCAGCGCATACCCCTTAGTGCCATTATATACTTATGTAAGGGCGACGAGGAATATGCACTGGAGTGGATACCCCTTCGTGCCCTAACATGCTTATGTAAGGGTGCCTAGGGGTATGCACTGCAGTGCAGCGCATACCCCTTAGTGCCCTTACATACTTATGTAAGGGCGACGAGGAATATGCACTGCATTGCAGTGCAGCGCATGCCCCTCGTTACCCTTACACGTATGTAAGGGTACTGAGAGGTATGCACTGCACTGGAGTGGATACCCCTCGGTGCCCTTACATAACTATGTAAGGGTACTGAGAGGTATGCACTCCACATTGAGATGCTCACTATGCTTCTCTGTGGAATTACGTGGAATCTCGTCGAATGTTAATGTAATTCTGCGGAATTCCACGAAATGAAACTCTGCCAATTTCGCCGACCACATCATACACAAACACTCACAACATACACTTGGGATGTTAGCGCTAAGTAGCTTTCATATCTGCAACTGCTCTGCTGTGTCGTAGGTAACCTCGAATCAGATTAGCTAGCACAACAAGCTACAAATCTGACTGTGAATTTGTGAGATGCTCTCAGCCTGCGCTCCAGTAACTAATTTTTAGTTTGTGAGTGAAACAACCTCTCATGCAGAAGAGTGAGGGAAGATTATTAATTTTGACTATTCCTAAAGAAGGTATCTGCGCACATCCCCTTGTGCAGCGTTCGGACCCTGTACCATGCTTGGTATACTCCAGACTATGTTTACAAGGGCTGCCCCAGTCGTGACACACAGCAGGCTAGGACCTTTAATGTTTAAATGATCTGTATGCTCGGACGTGCCTGTTTAAGCTGTCTGCCCTGGACATGCAGCACTATATATAATGTTGTTTCTTTCTACAGCTTACATCCTCTGATGGCTTGCTATCTCTGAAAGCCTTCTCCCACTATATTCCTAAAACCCTGCATGAAAAATTGACCTTGACTTACTCCGGTGGATTCCTGTCCTTTCTTTCTTCAGAGTGATTCTCTCTGTACCTTTCAGCCTCTGCATGCCTTCTATTTCTGAGTGCAGCCTCCTACCACTCTTGCGCCTCTCGAACTTAATATCTTGTAATTCTGCAAATGGCACACATCTCGTTTCATAGATCTCTCCTTCTTTAAACCCCTTTTCCTGCAACCTAACCATACCTAACCTCCTCTAGCCTATTTATCTATCAGACTAAACATTTTCCTGAAACCACGTAACCCCCCACTATCGATAACACCTAACTGGAATGTTTTTTTCTTAAGAGCACATGCAACATGACTAATCCCATTAACCAACAATGCCGCTGGATGTACCACTGAGCTTGGGTACCAGAGTAGCGTAAGACTCACCGTAAATTGTTTCATCAGGGGTCGAAAGCACTGTGTTAATGCGAATACAATTACAATATGTGTATTTACTTTAAATATTAAATAATCACATATTTTATTGCAAATTGCATCTGTTTTTGTGTGTTAAGCTTTATGGTAGTAGATACATGTTATGTTGTTCTTTGGTTGGCTACTTCTTGGCATCAAGTACATTGAGGAAATGTTAGCCAGTTGAGTAGGGTTAATGGAGCAGACCTTTCGGGTTTCAGAGACAATCGACTGAGCTCAGAAGCTGTTGTTCACCCCTTGGCTCCTTCCCAGACCACAATTAGGGACAGGATTTAATTAACACTTGTGCTGCTTTCATTGGTATCCACCACGGGCCCAGCCGCACCCTGAAAGTCTCTCTGACTCCCCCCCTCGTCTTGAACCCAACATCTGTGCCATCTTGCCAACATAGAGACAGAAATTCTTCACTTGTGGAATCCCATTTATCGTGGATCACCTTTGCCTCAGGTGAACACGACAGGCTGCATTTTTTTTTAGGTTTTATGTAGCTCAAAGTCTACCTGAAGGTATTGGAGCACTTTACATGAGCACCAGTTACGTTACACAAGGACACGTTCATTTTTTTGGTAGACACGGGGAGATTAAGTGATTTGCCCAGAATCGGCTCAAACCGGGTTCCCCAGCTCTAAAGTCGGCAGCTCTGGCCGGTAGGCATCAGCATTGCTGATAATGAGTCTGCATAGCTCATTCAGGCCTTTGTCATTTTTACATTATATTATTAGTTGAAAGTGCTTTTCGAACTCTAAACTGGTGGCATGTTTATAATCCTCTATTTAATCACAACACAAAGTGAATTGATATGAAGCAAACACTACAAGCAAACATTTAGAAAAACGCCCCACTCTGTCGTTAGATAAGTCATGTGATCTAGTCATGTGATCATCGAAACTAAAGAAATACTACTAGCATCACTGAGGTATGTACCGCCATGAGCCTCATGGATCTAGGGAAGCGCTCTTGAGAATCAGTATCATGTTAGCAAATATTATAATCGGAAGTTATGTTGCCTGAAGTTTGACTTCTCCCAGTTACAGGCCCTTGGTTGTTTATTTAAAAACCTTGATTTAAATTGAGAGGCTTGGGTATTTTAGTAAACTGTGACTGTCAAAGGCACAAACGAATAAAACTAGCAAAGACCAAAGGCATATTTTGAAGAGATAGGTTGGATAACTCCATATGTGGCCTGTCTGTATAGCTAAAGGATTGTGTCGCCTAGGACATCTAGTTAATCAGGGGACCAAACATAAGGAAAACAATACATTTACAAAACTGGGACTGAGGCATTGGTTGCATGCATCAGCTAGGGCGCCAATCCGACCCTGGATACATTGCAGGGGTTGCAAAACAGTACACCTGGGTTGCGAGCTGCAAAATAGCTTTCACTGACTGGCATCCCTAACTCTCTGCCAGGGAGTCTAGAGAGCAGAGGAGGGGCATGCAGGCTCTTTCTGCTGGCTAAAGCCATGCTAGCACCAGGACAGAAGTGCAGTCTGCAGTGTTATGTGCAGTGCTCCGTTGTGTGAACTTTAGAAAATCTCAGACCCAGACTGTTGCATTAAGCACAAGAAGGTACTTCTGAGAAGACCCCTGCCTTATGAGGTGTTCCCCTGCCATTGCTGATTTACGGGGTCACGTGTTATATGGTCTCTCCTCTTTCAGTTGTTCAGTAAGGTAACTTAACAAGCTACTCTCCCAAATGATTGTTGGCCGTTATACATATTGATTTATTTAGTTGTTTTTTATCATGCCAACACGCTGCCCTTTGCACACTTTAGTGCCATGTATATAACCGAATAAGGTTGGTATAATACATGGGATTCTGTAATCCCTGTATAAACGCCTGCCTCTAATTTCTTTATAATCGGTGACTTGTGATGCACCCAGTTGCCGATTATAAAGAAAAGACTCAAAACTCGACTATTATAAGTTATTACAGTCCAGTTCTGATGCATGCAGCTGAGGGGAAAGGCAGCTGAGCTCACAGAGCAAAATTGAAGCAGCTGTTTAGCAACAAAAACGTAAGGTTGCTTTTCTTTCTTCTGCTCTGTTTTTCTAGTTTACAATGACAAGCAGAGAGAATATGTTTATTTTTGACAACAAGTTAGTGTATACTCACACACTAAAAATGAGTTACTTGGTGCTGTAAGCTAGTGTATTGGACATATTACTTAAGACAATGAGGGCTACAAGGTTTAGGTGTCAGATGCCATCCGTTGTATGATAAGAGTGCCTGTTCTGGAGAAATACAGGATCTAAAACAGAACATAGTAGTTAGGGTTGTTTTTACTAATAAGCATTTATTATTATCCAAAGGAATTCTATTCAACAACCTTAGAATAATGAAAGATTGGGGAAAAAACACAATTGCAAGCAACAAAAAGAACTTTGTGACAACAGCAGTAACCCACCCACTGAGCTATCCACAAATAAACAATTATTTGGCTAGCATGTCACACCTTGTGCTTTGCAGGAGGACCATTATCCCTCTGCGCTACTTTATGAGTCAAAACTGATACTAGGCAAAACTCAGATCTCTCCAACAGATACATTAATCACCAGAGTTAAACTGACATTTTTATTATTGCCTGCAAATTGCTGGAACACAAGGAACTCTGAAGTGTATATAAGATATTTCAAAATGCAAACCCCCTACCCCCAAAGAGCTTGGCCCCTGTTGCTGTTGCACAAACCCCAGGACAAAAGCAGAATGCTGTGCCCTATCCGGGGCAAAAGAAATACCACCACATGCTGTAACTGCCCATTTACAGCTGGCTGGGTGGGTATGGGACAATCGGACAGCAGACAGAATGACAACGGGCAGGTCTGCAGAACTCTGAGGCTTCTCACAGGGAACGGCAGAGTTTGCTGTAATCCCCAGAATCAAACACGTCCATAAAAGGAATCATTGTGGACAACGGACGTGAGACCCAAATAACCGACGGTCCGTGAAATGTACGGACGGGTGGTCACCCTAGCTGATGGATTGAAAAGTGTGTTAATTACACCATCCTGATTGGTTATTTTGAGCTGGGAACTGTTGGCCTGTCCTGAATAGTTTGTCTCTGTTTCTGTATCAGCATCTTGTTCCTGCTGTGTGGTTGTTGGTGTTTTGCACAATCGTCCTTGTGGCGGTGGGGAGAGGGCGCCATATTTCAAATGCTTATTCACACAGGAGACACTGCATAGAACATACAATGACGGGGAGCATTGCTTGCCAGGCCTGTGCACACCCAGCCTTGCTTTAAGACTGCAGCCATTCACTTCCAAGCTGTGAGATCACATTGACCTGATTAAAAGCTAAAGACAAGGCAGTAATATTTTAGCACCGTTACTAAGCCATGCATTTCCCAGCAACCACCTCTGATGCAGAAGCCGTAAATTTCTGTAATTGAAAAGATCTTAAACCTATCCCTTTTATTCTCAGTGACTGCACATTGTCTGCTCTGCTTCTGAAGACGTTTCAATATTACTAAGTGTACGGATGCATTACTGAGTAATTAAATAGGTAAGTCAGTGAGTCAATGAAAACATACATGAGTTAGTGAATAACTGTCATCTAGTGAGTGAGTGAGTGAGTGAGTGCATGACCAAATAATTTGTATCCAAACAGGACTGTGGAAGATTCCCCGCCCTCTGCTCCTGCACTACTACTGTAAAAGCTGGGTTACTTAACACCCAGGCCTATGGTGCTGGCAAGATCACAGCCTTATGAACTATCCCAAGCACGGTCTTGTATTCCCAAAGGTCAGCCGCGGCCGCTGCAGGTAAGAGTGGTGGGGCCAGGTAAGGGGGGATTTCGAGAGACGACTACGAGGGAAAATTAAATAAATCATTAATTTCCTGGCCCCACCACCCTACCGCTCTTACCTGCAGCGGCCGCGGCTGCGAAAGGTGCGAGGCTGTTTAAAACTCATCTTCATGTAGGAAATCATCTTGGCACCCAGTGCAGCAATGCACTGTTTCAAACAGTTGTTCATTTGTCAGCAATGAATTTACAAAGGAGGCCCTCTACCTGCATATCCTAATTCCCTGACCTCAATAAAGGCTCAGGCGTGCGGATTACCAGGACTGGGGAATGGATGGATGTTTGGCTAAGCCAAGGATTAAAGAAAGTATAACACTGTGAACCACTCCAAATAAGAGTGTGTCTGCTAGTTCCCTGCTCTACACCCAGGAGACCAGCCCATATTCTTTTTTGTATAACTTTTGCTTAATTTAAGCCTGTTGCACTTATTATATGAGCTTTTCATTGTAAGAATCATGTGCACATGGTGGAGGCTGAGATGCCAATCCTCGGACCGCCAAACTCATCATTAGGTCCTTAGATGTTGTTGAATCTTTTAGAACAAACAATTCACAGAAAATGGCCTGATGCCCTTTATTAGTCAAACTGTGTCCTTCGAATGATGACAACAAAGAAGACATGCAGGTAGTAGCGTTCCATGAAACTATGCTTATACCAGGATAACAATTATTAAATACAAAACAGACCACTCAGCACAGATAAAATACTACAAAAATATTTCAGCAGAATTGGTTATCACATTGCAAAGAAAAATAACATAAACTAAATGTGCATTCTATATTAATCAAACACATTTACTTGTGATTGATTCACACAAGTAACTCAAAAAGGGGAATTCCTAGAAGAGAAAAGACACAATAATCATGAGAAAAGTAGCAATGCTATCTGAACCTGTCCTATACATATTTGTGTCTGGCGATGGCCTTTGATTGCACGGTTGTGTCAACAGTGCTCTCAGGCATCTTTCTGTTCAGTTTATCACTATACAAAAGGACCAAAATAAAACAAAAGTAAAGTGCAATTATGAGCTAACAGCGGGCCTGAATTCCAGTCAGTGCTGATAAGTATAGAATACAAGTGATGCAGAAGTGTCCTCTCGGCACACGTGTATCCGTCTCGACTAACAAACCCCTGCACACTTTATCTTGAAGATATCTAGTAATCGTCACTGGCCCTGGCCCACTCACCATCAAATTCAAACTCCTCAGGCTTTCTGACAATCACTACTCCTTCTGCCCTATTTTTAGCACGAAATAACCACGTACAAAGCTGGCATCTGCCTTTTCACTTCATAAGACTAACAGGCACTAAAGGAGCAAACATGACGGAAAGATCTGGACAGGACAACAGAAACCAATACACTTATCAACCCCACATTTACAGAGAAACCATTAGAGAAGAAAAAATAGATATCACTCCTCTTACATTGCTTTTAAATCATGCCCTTCAAAGGAGGCTTTCAGCATCTGCTCTGAATTTAAATACCTAACAACGTGCTGCAATGATTGGTTCCCCTACAAGTGCTCTGTGATGCTATAGTAATTAATTTCATAGAAAAAGCCAAAGGGCCACACACCCTCCTCAGCTCAAAGGTTCCAAGGAACAATACTCATCTGAACCAAGAGCGCAGGTCCAAACAACAGGAAGAAGCTGCGGTGATGTCACTGGAGGAGCTGTGGTGATGTCACTGGAGGAGCTGTGGTGATGTCACTGGAGTAGCTGTGGTGATGTCACTGGAGGAGCTGTGGTGATGCCACTGGAGGAGCTGTGGTGATGTCACTGGAGGAGCTGTGGTGATGTCACTGGAGGAGCATGGAACGCAGTGACATCAAGAGGATGTGAGAACCATCCTTAGTACTTTCTATTATCTGATCAGTCCTCTGAAGAACTATCATCACACAGAGAAGATCTGGATCACCAGCTGACCCATGCCCCCGGCTATTTTCAAGAAAGTCCTGTCTATCAAGTATATCCTAGAAGCATCACACATTATTACAAATACTCTGCCTATGACAGGTATCATGCCAAAAGAGCGTAACTCCTCTCCTATCAAACAGCTTCTATAGAAACCTGATCAGGGTGCAAATAATTCTGCACACTTCAGACCAATTGCAAATGGGAGTTACTTTTTTAAAATAATGGGAAAGGTAGCCTACATACAAATGCGGGAAATCATAGAATAAAACAACATCGCTTCCTATGCATGGGTCGGCTTCTATTCTTCCAGAGGGAGTTAGTGTTTCTCGCGTTCTACAAAGATGAACTAAGAACACAGGCAGATGTTAATTGAGCACCAGCCTTGGTCATTCCAGACCTCCCTGCCGCTTTTGACACAGTCCACCACACAACACTACTGACCAGGCTGGAGAATGTGAGTGTCCAAGGGAAAGCCTGGAATTGGACCAATTATTTTCTATCCAACTAGAGTCGCATCATCTCACTCTCGTGGTCACATCCAAACTCTACCCCTTGGATACTAGCATCCCTCAGGGCGCAGCCATCCCTCCCCTCCTCTTCAACATATACCGAAGCCATCTGCCTGCACCCGCTCAATCCATTTGTCTGTCATGGCTACGCAGATGACACCCAAATTATATCAATTTCAAGAAAACCAGAGATCCAGGATTGGAACCATGATCGATTTGACAGAGTGGACCTATGCTAACCATCCGGAACTCAACTCAGAAAACGCACAATTCTTTGATGATCCATGCTCAAGAAATGCTAGCTCGTCCTCCAGACCTAGAAGTGCCACCAGAAACAAACACAAACACCTTAGGGGTCATCACAGATGCAGACCCTTCTCTACACCTGTAAAGTTGATCAACAAACACATTCGCAATCTTAAAACCTATTTTCTTCTAACTAGGCCACCCCTACAGACTTCAAACAACACTTGCATTTGTGCTCTCTAACCTTGAATACAAAAACAGTTTCTCTCTAGGACACCAGAAATCTTTTCCAAAGTACAAAGGTTTCAAAATTCGGGGGCAGACCATTTCTACACCTGTACCCTTGGGAACGTACCACCCCCCCTTCTTGTGACCTTGCTCTGGCTCTCAGTGTCTCGCTGCATCACTTTCAAGCACCTTGCACATCACCTTTAGTGCTGTATAGAATCAAACATATGGCTGGGTCCAAACTGGAATGGCGGGGTGAGCAAAGAAACGATGAATTCAGGCCCAGATCTCTGACTGGGGGTGAATGTTTGACATCGTTCAGCATTCCGTCCATCATTTGTTCTTTTTGCATTTGTATAGAATCAAACCAACATTTTTATGCCAAAAATTCCAGATCCACCATCCTAGAACACATCTCCAATCCAAAACATTCCTACAGCTGAAAGTACCACGATTCCCTAAACTCCGGATGGGAGGACATTCTTTCTCCCTCCAAGCCAGCAAACTTTGTAACTCCCAGCCAACATAGATAAGGAAACTAGAAAAAGACCTTGCTAAGTGACATCCAAGCACATTCAAGAACACAACCATCAGCCACAACACTAGTCAACCACAATGCAAAACCAGAGAATGCTGCTTACATGTAAATGTTCAACTACTTTTCAGGTAAAATAAAGCTGCATGAAGCATGATCTCTCACACATTCCGACCCATCTCTCTGCTCCCGTTCCCCGCGAAGGTCACCGAGAAAATCGTCAACAAACAACTGACCCGCTACCTCGAGGAGAACAACATCCTGGACCCTTCCCAGTCCGGCTTCCGCAGCAACCACAGCACCGAAACCGCCCTCATCGCCGCCACCGATGACATCAGGACCCTGCTAGACAACGGAGAAACAGCAGCCCTCATCCTCCTGGACCTATCAGCCGCCTTCGACACGGTCTGCCACCACACACTACGAACACGCCTTCACGACGCCGGGATCCAAGAGAAGGCCCTGGACTGGACCACATCCTTCCTTTCCGGCAGAACACAAAGCGTCCGCCTCGCCCCCTTCCGATCCAAGGCCACCAAGATCATCTGCGGCGTACCCCAAGGCTCCTCCCTCAGCCCAACGCTGTTCAACATCTACATGGCACCCTCGCCCACGTCGCCCGACAGCACAACCTCAACATCATCTCCTACGCCGACGACACCCAGCTGATCCTCTCCCTCACCAAAGACCCTCACACCGCCAAAGCCCACCTCCACGAAGGAATGAAGGCCGTCGCCGAATGGATGAGGACCAGCCGCCTGAAGCTGAACTCGGACAAGACGGAGGTCCTCATCCTTGGTTCCAACCCTTCAGCCTGGGACGACTCCTGGTGGCCAACATCACTGGGAACAGCCCCGCCACCCACTGACCACGTACGCAACCTAGGGGTCATCCTCGACCCCACCCTCTCCATGACTAAGCAGGTCAACGCCGTTTCCTCATCCTGCTTCAACATCCTCCGAATGCTCCGCAGGATCTTCAAGTGGATCCCCACCGAAACAAGAAAAACAGTCACCCAGGCCCTCGTCACCAGCAGGCTGGACTACGGAAACGCCCTCTACGCAGGAACTACGGCTAAGCTCCTGAGACGGCTGCAACGCATCCAGAACGCCTCTGCACGTCTTATCCTCGACATCCCCCGACGCAGCCACATCACACCCCACCTGAGAGACCTGCACTGGCTCCCTGTCAACAAGAGGATAACCTTCAAGCTCCTCACCCACGCACACAAAGCACTCCACAACTCCGGACCAGCCTACCTCAACAGACGACTCAGCTTCTACACCCCCACCCGCCAGCTCCGCTCGACCAGCCTCGCCCTCGCCACAGTCCCCCGCATCCGGAAAACGACCGCCGGCGGCAGATCCTTCTCCCACCTCGCCGCCAAGACCTGGAACACCCTCCCCACCAACCTCCGACAGACCCAAGACCTACTGGCCTTCAGAAGACTCCTCAAGACCTGGCTCTTCGATCAGTAGCAGCACCACCCCCCTCTTCCCCCAGCGCCTTGAGACCCTCGCGGGTAGGTAGTGCGCTTTATAAGTGACATGATTGATTGATTGATTGACACATGATCTTTAAATATGAGAATGCATTTGAGCAGCGCCATGTGTGCCCCGGCACTGATCAAACCATGCATCAGGACCTCCTGCACAGCACACAACTCTTCCCACAGAGGTCATACTACAACCACCCACGTCTACGTCAAATATGAAGGTCCACCTGTATTTGCTACGGACATGGATGACAATTGTTTCCCTTTATATTGGACCCTGCCTTTGACTCAAGTTGTTAGCACTGGCTTTCACCAAACAAGATTATAGGAGTATGCTGGTGACACAACTGCTGTGTTGAGCTCTTGTGCTATATGATTTCACGATTGCATGAAAGCGGTCAGGCTGTGGATGTCTACGAATTGCTTGATAGTATGGGAGAACAAGGGTACCCCGAAATGTGAACCTGGGGTTAGTATATGTTTAAAGAAAGCAATGGTTCAGGGTTGGCCCTAATAGGTCCAGAACAAAAGAATAAAGTCCCAGAAGGGACAGTGAGAATATCAATTTATACTAGACATTTTAATCGTCATAGGAGCAAGGATGTAGGGACACATATATAGTGTAAAATAAACAGTTTATTTCACACAAGTATGAATTTTATACTTAAAGTAATAATCAAGTGCTCACATGAAGTGAAGGTGCGTGATGTGACAAAGTGAGAGTGAACTAAAAACATAACATCACATTGACAACATAAATGGAACTCCACATGAGTATATACAATGAAACGGGTTCCTGTTGTAGGGGTCGACGGCGTTTCGATCTTTTAATTATTTAAGATCATCTTCAGGACAAATAGTGAGCAGTCTGAAACTAAATCGGAATAAAGCATAGTTACAATATGTCCCTACATAAGGACCAAATATAGTGAATAAGTGAATTGCTTGAAGCTCAACTCAAGCAAAACGGAGGTCATCATTTTTGGCAACAATCCCAACTTCTGGACACCAGACTGGTGGCCGGAAGAATTGGGGACCCTCCCGGAACACACTAAGAAAGCAAAGAATTTGGGGGTCATAGTGGATAACAAACTTACCTTTGGAGACCAGGTAAACACGGTTGTCTCAGCTAGCTTTTATCTCCTCAGAATGATAGGGAAGATAAAGTCATTTTTACCGGCAGACTGTCACAGTACAGTGGTTACGTCACTTATCCTGTCGCGGTTGGATTACTGCAACAGTCTATACCTAAATATTCATAAAAAGCACCTAAATAGGCTCCAACTCGTGCAAAACGCGGCAGCCAGATTGCTGACTGGGACACCCAAGTTTGTCTCTGTTAAAAAAGAATTAAAACAGTTACATTGGCTCCCATTCAAACAATGGATTCAATTCAAAGCCCTCTGCACTGTTTTTAAGGCCCTCCAGTCTCCA
The DNA here is from genome assembly GCA_963921515.1 of Calotriton arnoldi. Classification (NCBI taxonomy): domain Eukaryota; kingdom Metazoa; phylum Chordata; class Amphibia; order Caudata; family Salamandridae; genus Calotriton; species Calotriton arnoldi. Next base: position 993,510 of record CAWUFW010001129.1, on the reverse strand, counting down.
GGGAACTGGCCCGACCATTTGAAACAGCGTTTTCAATGGTACGTTCCCAGAAGGGTCCACCGCTCCATGGGAGCAAAAGGAGTAATCGTACCCCCAGCCAAAAAAGTTAACTGGGGTGGTAGAAGTTTTATCACAGGTGCCGCAAGGGCCTAGAATGAACTCCCTCTCCATCTTAGGAACACCACCGAGCTCATTACTTTCAGGAAAGGACTGAAAACATGGCTTTTCACCCAATAGGACCATACACCTCAGCAATTCGATAGGCAGTGATCAGCGCCAGGACACCCTAGGTTAACCGTTGCGCTTAAGAAATTGAATTAACATAACATAACATAATTTGTAAAAAAATAAGTACCACGGCTCTCGTCAGGAGGCCACTGCAGCTTGCACCACACATTGACCCGGCCATGCTACCAATGATAGTAACAACGCAACTGCTAGCCCTCACACTCCAACAAGTGTGACAATTCGGACTATTCCAGGCCCCCAAAGCTATAAGAATGACTTGGGCGGCAGGTAATATTCCTTTTTAATGTATATTGAATTAATAATTGACTGTTGTTGTGGTCATCTCTAAATTAGCCAGACAGCGCCACCTTGTGGAAGACTGTCACAAGCGCCGGTGTTGACAATTAAGTGCCGCTGCTGCTGAACACTGGAAACCCCGGCTCAAATTAACAACTGCTTTGTCTATGACTATTAGAACTCCCCCCACTCTACTCACTTTTAGGAAGCACTTGAAACCCAGCTACTCCCATGAGCTCATCTGTTTATGCCAAATGGCCCAACTATGTTGTTTAAATCCTGAATATTTAAGTTTTTCCCATGTTCATTGTATAATGGAGTTCAAATGAGTTCTGTGTAAAGCGCCTTAAAGCTTTCGGTGGTGAGGAGTGCTACAAACACTGTTAAATAAGTAAAAGATGGGAGAGGATTGTGGGTCTCACTCAGCAGCATTGTAACCGATTTGTGTCACACTCTGGGAACATTGACTGATACCTTGCAGCACACTGCTGGACACCAGTGCTCCCAGTGAGTTAAGGTATATGTGGTTCAATCAATGTGTCATACGTTCACAGTGTTAGCAGAATTCATGGTTGTAGTCTGGCTAACAAACTTTAGAGATTCTTAGAAATGCACTGATGCAGAGATGAGCACTCGTGCTATACTGCATCTTACCTCGTAGTGGCGCAGTGACATCCACCGTTTGTTGTGGAACCATGTTTTGCATAGTACTGCTTTTAGCAGTGGTTCTGTTGCTTTCTATAGTACTGTTCATTTGTGTGTCTAGTGTGCTTTGGTAGTACTGCCTTTGCAATACTGTAGCTTTGGTTTGCTTTTGCTTTTAGAAATAATGATTGCTTGGCATGTCCTGAGATCTTTGGAGTGGCTGCTCCCTTGGTTGTGACTGGTGTTTGAGGTGTGCATTCTATTGACAGCACTGCTCATTTTGACAGTTTTGCTGATTCGCTTAGTTCTGTTTTGTTTTGCAAGTAGAACTGCACCATTGAGTTGGACTGTTCCTTTGGGGTGGGGCCATCTGGTTGGGTAATACTATTGCATTACAGTGTACTGCTACTTTGGATAACTATGTTTCTTTGTGCGGAATGTTAGTTGGGGTACTTTTCCCAATAATACTTATACTTTGTGTATTACTAGAAGGACCTCAAGACCAGGTGCAGATAAGAGAGGTGGGGCAGGATGTGGGGGGACTCGATAGACGATGAGGAGGGAAAATTATTTATTTATTTAATTTTCCCTCGTTGCCGCCTGTCAAGATCCCCCCCACCCCGCCCTACCGCTCTTACCTGCATGGGCCGCTTCTGCTCAAGACCTGGCTCTTCGACTGAACCGCCCCCTCAGCACCTTGAGACCCTAACAGGTTAATAGTCGCGCTTTACAAGAAACTTGATTGATTACTGCTCCTCTAGGTAGTCCAGTTGCCCGACAGGCCCCGCCAGGTCTGTCCTGCTTCGATGGACATTAGCACCCCATTTGAAAGGTTTCTTCGTTCTTGTTGTAATGCTGTTCCATACTGTCCTACTCCTGTTATCGCTGCTGCCTTCAGCTGGACAGTATCCCTGGGGAGGAGAGCTGCTTTCCGTAGCATGGGTTCTTTTACTAGTAGTAGGCCTTGGTTTGGACGCGCTTTGGGGTATTTACGCTTTTTGGTGGTATTTTGCGAAGCATTAATATTGAGGGCAGGCAGATGGATTGGTCATTGTTGCTTATGATGATGGGCCCCCTTATCTTGGTACCCCTGCTGCTGCCCCCATTTGAATGAATGAATGAAATTATTTATAAAGCGCTACGTTCGCTCCAAGGAGCATCTTGGCGCTAGCAGAAAAAAATCAAGAAAAACGCAGGGAGAAAACGAGAGGATAGTCATAGAGAGATGCATTAATAACAAGTATCATATAAGGGAGAACACGATGTTGTCAGGAGCAGCAAAAATCCATGTTTTCAATAGTTTCCTAAAGAGACGTTCTGATTGAGCCAGTCTCAATTGGAGCGGCAAAATGTTCCAGGCTCTAGTTCCTAGAACAGCTATGGTTTTGCCTCCTTTTGTTTTCAAACGATAGCTAGGGACTGCTAGAAAGTTACCCGAAGATGACCGCAAAATACGTTGAGTTGTATAAGGGCGTATTCTGGACCTAAGATATAATGGCCCTACTGCTTTTATTGCTTTATAGGTAATAGTTAAAACTTTAAACAGGATCCTTTTGTGGATTGGTAGCCAATGCAGTCGTTGGAGTGCTGCCACTGAAGGGGATCCTCTAGGCAGCCTAAGCACCAACCTGGCCGCTGCATTCTGGACCACCTGTAACTTTTTTAAAACAGCCTTACTAACTCCTGCATACAGACTGTTGCAGTAGTCCAAACGCGATAGAACCAGTGCCACAGCAACTGTCTTCCTAGCATTCATAGGGAGTAGGTCCAGGAACTTTCTCAGGATTTTTATGGTATGAAAGCACATGCCTGCCACAGAGAGAGCCTGACTATGGAAGGATAGAGTGGGATCGAACTTAATCCCTAGGTTCCGTACTGTGTCTGCAGTATTTGGAGGTGGAACCATATTTACAGGCCACCATTGACTGGGCATGAAGGGATTGGCTTTCCCGAACAGCATGATTTCCGTTTTTTGGCTGTTACATTTCAAATGATTGAGTTTCATCCAGTTCATAACTGCCGTTAGGCAGTGATAGAATTTTTCTTCTGCCACAGTGGAGTTTTTGTCAAGGGTAAGAATGATCTGTGTGTCGTCTGCGTATGTAATGGCTTCGACCTCAAACGAGTCTATCAAGGCGAGCAGTGGAGTCATATAAAGATTGAATAATGTTGGGCTTAAGGAAGAGCCCTGTGGCACCCCTGATAATAGCTGTTTTTCAGCAGACTTATGGCAGCCCAGGGTAATTATGTTGCGTCTGTTTTTTAAAAAGAGGAAAACCAGGCGAGCGCCTTCTTAGTAACGCCACTGGACGCAAGTCTATCACGCAAGATATCGTGGGAGACCGTGTCAAATGCGGCCGATAAATCCAACAGAATCAGTACTGCGTCCTTACCCTGGTCTAGGGCCAGCTTTAACGTATCCGTTGTGTGAAGCAGCACTGATTCCGTTGAATGTCCCGGTCTGAAACCGGATTGTTTGGGGAGAAGAATGTTTTCCTTTTGCAGAAAATCATTTAGTTGCTTATTGGCCAACTTCTCCACTATTTTACTTAGCCATGGTAATAGTGAGATTGGCCTGAGATTGGAGAGGGTGGTAGGGTCCGCAACTTTCTTTTTTTGAAGGGGTTTTACCGCCGCAATCTTCCAATTATCTGGTACACAGGAGGATTCAAATGATGAGTTAATTATTTGATTTATGGTTGGATTAATAATGTCGACAAGTGCATGTAATACTCTGGGGGACAAGGATCAAAAGGTGAGCCAGATTTACAGGCAAGAATGGCTTGTCTTGATTGTTCAAGACTAATTTCTTGAAAACAAGAGAATTCTCCTGTAATTTCTGAGGATATAGGCTTATTGGCCGAGGGAATGAACTCAGTGAAATCTTTCCTCAAGTCAGTAATTTTATTCTCAAAGTATTCGGCTATTTTATCGCATAAACCTTGTGATGGTGTGATTTCCTGATCTAATATTTTGGGTTTGATAAAGGATTGCACGATGTTAAAAATTGTTTTTTGATTTTCAGCTGCTTGATTAATTTGGTTGGAGTAGAATGACATTTTTCCAATTTTATATGATGGTGGTAGAGTCTGAGGGCTGCTTTAAAGGAGATAAGGTCCACTGATTCATAGCCTCTTCTCCAGATTCTTTCCAATTTTCTACATTGTCCTTGTAATTCCTTTAAACGAGGGGTAAACCAAGAAGCCTGTTTTTTGTTAATCGGGCCTTTCCTGGAGCAAGCAATTGGGGCTAAGCTGTCTGCAAGAGATGTCATCCACTCATTGAATCTGTCGTTATCAATCGAGGGATGCCCGAAAGGGTAGGTTTACCCTTTTTAGCCATTGTTAGAAGCTCGGAATAGTTAAGCATACTATTCCACTTCCGGCTCCCTGCGGGACAATTTTGTCCCAGGGGATTCCCTACTTGAGTCTTCTTAAAATCAATTTTAAATGGGATGTATTTATGATCTGACCAAGTAATTGTTATAGGGTGCTCTGCAGATAAGCTGGTCATATTTGTGCAAATACCATCTAAGGTATGTCCAGCATCATGTGTAGGGACCTCTATCAATTGTTTTAGTCCCATAGTACTGATGATTTCAGAAAAATGTCTTGTATTCGGGATATTTTGTGCTTCTAAGTGTATATTGAAATCTCCTAGGATGGTAAAATTCGAGTATCTAATCACTAGGGAGCTGATGCTTTCCCCTAACGTGTCTAAAAATTTAAGGATAGGGCCTGGGGGTCTATAAAGCAATACTCCAGCAAACGTAGTGCTGCTGTCTAACTGGAAACAGAAAGGAAAGCTCTCAGCTTCCTTAAGTTCTATGGCATTAATAGTTGTTAGTTTCAAGTCTTGTTTATAAATTATTGCTAGGCCCCCTCCCCTTTGTCCAATTCTGTCATGTCTTGCCAGTGTCTAACCTTGTGGGAGAGCTTGTACAATGTCTGGGTTAGAGTGCTCATTCATCCATGTTTCTGTGACGAATAGGCAATCTAAGTCCATTTTTTTCAGAAGGTCATAGATGTGTGGGGCATTCTTATTTATTGATCTTGCATTAATTAAACCGCAGTGTAATCGTTTGTTATAAGATTTTTGCATTTCCACGGGGGCTGGCCCAGGACTTCTACTATAATTGCCCAGGGTAGTTCTACACGTAATACAAGTTACTGGGCCCTTCATGGTGTCTGTATGGACTTTACAGTTGCTAGCCTGTGTATTAAGCTCTATTAGCTCCTTACTAGTATATTGTATTACTGAGTGAAGACCGACAGCATCTCTGGCTCTGGCCGCGTTCAGGACGCGGACGGGCGCAGACGGGCTTGCCTTAGGCGCGCCCGCTGCGCGCGTCCGCTGCGCGTCCGGCGTAGCATGAGCCAGAAATACACCTCCGGAAGCCAACCACTAGTACTATGACCCGCAGTGGCTCACCGGAAGTGAGTAAAAATACCTTGTTGGGACAGCGTTTCTCCGCACAAACGGCTCAAATTGCCGCGGCGGACCGGAAACGCTGTCCTTCAAAAAGTGCTGCGTGCAAGATACAATTTACCAGGTAAACACAGTAATATTAAAAGGCCTATAGCCAAATAAAAACAGTTTATTTCCACCCCCCTGGTAGTGCTGTTGCCTTGGTTCAGACTGATCCATTTGGTGGTAGTGCTTGTGTGGGTCTTCTGATAGGACTTCTGTTTGCGTACATTTCCTTTTCCTGGTGATATGTTCAGATTGCTTTGCGCAGTATTGTTTTCAGGGTAGCATTCCAGCTTGCGTGGCACTGGGACGCTAATAATTCTTGTGCCTCGTGCTCAGCACATGGAAGGCCACGGGCAGGGCCTCTAGGAGGTGTGATGGCTCACTGCCAATTCACCTGCTGCTGCTTTAATGGAGGCAGTGATTTCTGGGGCTGCGGAAAGCTCTGATCAATACCAGTGAAGCCGTCTTTGCCCGACTCTCAGCGGAGCGACGGCTCACGTTGGCGGTCAGTAGCCCACGGGGTCGCAGCTGCGCGTCCACGGTTGCTGTGTTTGAATCAGCGCTGAGGCTTCCGCTCAGTAGGGTGGATTCTTTTATTAGCAGAAAATAACATCCTGCTTTTGTTTACTTCCGTGGTGTTGGTTGGGGGTGGCTCTGTTCGTCATTGCTGGTTCCTCAGTTACTTCAGTGTTTTGTGCTCAGAGAGCATAACGCACAGACAGGTGCAATTTTCCAAAATGAACCTGCATTTCCGTTCGCAGATCACCTTTCAGGATATTTACAGATAAAATCCATTTATTTTATAAATGGATGTATTTATTTTATTATTATTGTACATTCTGTTGTTTTGATTTTGGCATTCACTTTTTGTTTTTTAATTTGCATTTTTTCGACGGTGTGTTTATTTGTCAATTCATGTATTTATTCATTCGATTATTTGAGGAGTTTATTAAAGAATTACCAAAGGCTTCGCCATGCAGCTGAGTGCCGGCATCGCAGTCTGTTCCTGTGAGGGTGAAAATGCAAACAAGGAACCTTCGCTTTATAGTTTTTGTACTGTCACAAAGGGTAAGAAGGTTTTTTTGCCCAAAATTGGCAAAATGTGAGGGAAAACATGGAAGCCCCTAAAATTGAAACATTCCAGGACCCTCCCAATAGCTGCATATTCCGGACAGTAAGAGACTGCTGTTTTTCAGGAAACACATGGTTAAAAACATAAGGGGCTGTACATTGGTAAGGTAAAAGATGCTTTTGGTTGCATGATGTCTCGTCCCGGGTTCAGACAGGAGGAGTCTTCTAAGATGGCATCTTTCTTCCTTCACGATGAGCCAGGAGGAGAAAGGAGGAGGCAGCGCTTCCGCCCTTCCCTCTTTGTACCTATCCTTCATTCATCCATCCACGCCTCAATCCCTGTCTTTCACAGGCGTCCCTTCTTCCCTGACTTCCCTCTTTAATCATTTGCACCATCCCTTTCTCCTTCCCCCTTCCTACTTCCATCCCTTCATGCGTCAACCACACTGGCCACCCCTGTGTGTCTCCATTCCACCGACTGCTAAACTTCACCCGTCCTTCCGTCCATCCCTGTTTTCTCTTGACTTCCTCCACTTCCTCCTCCCACTGCGTCTCTCGCTCCTCATCCACGTGCTATCCTCATCATCATCATGGGAATCAGTTCTTTCACCCATCTATTCCTCCTTCCTTTTAGCAAGCTCCACCTTCTCCTGCAACTCCTGATCATCATAATCACATCATCATCCTCATTATGCAGATCAGTACTTTCACCCATCTATTCATCCCTTCTTCCTACCTGCACCGGCAGCTCCGCTTCCGCCCCTTCCTGCACCTCTCGTTCCTCATTATCATATCATTATCATGCGAATCAGTACCCCCACACATCTACTCGTCCATCCTCCCTTCCACCCTGCTCCGCCTCCTCCTCCTCCTCATGCGACTCAGTACTCCTACCAGTCTTCTCCTCCATCCTCCTGCTCCACCTCATCCTCCTCCATCTCCTGCTCCTTCTCCCCATCATTATCATGGCCCTTCCTTCCTTCCTTCCTTCCTTCCTTCCTTCCTTCCTTCCTTCCTTCCTTCCTTCCTTCCTCCCTTCCTCAGTTTTAGCTATTTTATAGGTTGTATATAGTAGGGATTACTATTACCCCACTTAATTATAATAAAGGAATCAAGCTCTAGAATTAAGGATAGAAGCCCAGAAGGATGAAAAGCTGAGTTGGCCCTACTGGGATTTTAAACCTGTGGCTTGTAGACTGTACACAGATCTCAGTTGAAAGCCTGTTACTCATTCAGCTATAGGTATTGAAAGCTACACTGACAGGGATGCTTGGGTGCATCTATTTTCTGGCAGTTACCCCCTACAGCAATGGCTCCCAAACTTTATAGAACCATGACTCACTTTTTAGAATGAGAAACGTTCCAACCCACCTCCCTTTATTGGAGATGGCGTAGGGCTATTTTTAAATGTAACTAAAGCATCGTGTGGCAGTGCATTGTCATTTACATGCAGCACATTTTACATTGAGTGCAGTTTTACTGATGAAACTATATAGCACACAAATGATGTGTGAAAGTCAGGTTTCTGTGAATATTTATCATTTGTTCATCACCAAGTAAAGTTTCTTAATTTGTTTTGATCCTATTAAAATCTCTGTTTCCTGCACACTTCAAAATTGCAAAAAAGTGTGGTTCAGTTTTGCTGACCTAGCTGCTGAATGCATACAGTTAATTTATAGGTATTTACATTTTGTTGCGTGTTGCAAAAACAACATCCTACAGCCTTTTCTTTCATGTTACCTGTACTTCAGCAAGGTTGTCACATAATTCACTTTAAAAACTCCTCTCACTTTTGCAGTCAGAGAAAGGAAAGGAAGCACCAATCCTATGTTAAAGTAATGAGCAGCAATTTGTCAGAAGACATAGCATTACATTTGACCTCTGTCTTTGAAGAACAGCAAATGTGACAAGATAGACACAGATTTTAAATGCATCTTTATTTAATTCTCTGACTTTCCTGACCCACCAAAAATCGGCTTGCGATGTGGGTCACGACCCACAGTTTGGGAAACGCTGCACAGTAGGTACAAAACTCTAGATCAATATCTCCTGAGTGTTGGCCCATCACAAGACATATCAGTGAGATATCTCCTGAGGTTGGGCTCATCATAAGACATATAAGTCAGATCACTTCCGAGCCTGGACCCATCACACAACATATCAGTCTTTTATCAGTAGAGTTTAATTGGCAGGTATATATAGAGACAAAACTCACTAGAGCACGTTACATGCTGTAAGGGATTTAACTTACTGGAATCCAGTTTAGATCTTGGATGGAGAGCGTGATGTACCCAAATAAGGATAGACCTACGGGTATCAAAGAGACATGAATGAGGTGTGCTGATAGGATGTCTAATGGAGAAGATGCTGGACTGACAGGTGATTACATATTATGCAGAAAAAATGGCAAGGAGGAACCAATATCTCAAATTATTTGGTCTTAGGGAACAACAAATTACCCTATCTATAGTGCATAGTCCTATTCCATTTCATAAAGAACTCATTTAACCACTATATACACCATGGAGACAGTTTTGCAAAAATCAATCATTTTTTTCTTATTTGCACATAAAAAACATACAAATACATATATATATAGACATATTACATCACAAACATTTACCAAAGACAAAATTACAAAGAACCAAATTTTTGTTGCCAATACCCATTCATATCTAAAAGAATCAGTGTTCACACATTTAGTCTGAGTAAAACACTGTGAGGTAGTCCTCTTTGCACACGAGGTAACAATACCTCCTTACACAAATCAAGTATGCTTTATCAAAGATACACAAGTAATTCTTGTATTCAAACGGACTCCTCCCGTCAAGAAATGTCGACGCGGACGCGTTTCGGCCCCCAATTTCTTCTGGGCCTCCTCATGACAAGGGTAAGCAAGCCAACGTGACCTAAATCAAACAACTCGTTTTCAACGTACTTCTGGCCAGTAGTGCCTCTCACTATGGCCAATTGAATGGACTCAGTGCCAAGGTTCAATCACCTTAAACAGACATTTCTTGTTTTACTCAGACTAAATGTGTGAACACTGATTCTTTTAGATATGAATGGGTATTGGCAACAAAAATTTGGTTCTTTGTAATTTTGTCTTTGGTAAATGTTTGTGATGTAATATGTCTATATATATATGTATTTGTATGTTTTTTATGTGCAAATAAGAAAAAAATGATTGATTTTTGCAAAACTGTCTCCATGGTGTATATAGTGGTTAAATGAGTTCTTTATGAAATGGAATAGGACTATGCACTATAGATAGGGTAATTTGTTGTTCCCTAAGACCAAATAATTTGAGATATTGGTTCCTCCTTGCCATTTTTTCTGCATAATATGTAGTTTCTTTACCCAGGCTTTGGAGGGTGATTTGGGTAAACCTCTGTTTTTGTACTGGACTGACAGGTGATGACATTCATTGGTCCTGGTTAAACAGTTTTGGATCAGAAGAGGTACTAGAAGGAACTATAGAGACAAGTGGTTATCCTCAAAACCAGGGAGGGAGAGTGGTTGTTCCTGGATAGTTAGAGGCAGACAGTGGTCCCAAAAGACAGGCAGGGTCATGAGCTGATCCTTTGGGTGTCAATGTCTCTAATCATCATGTCAATTGGTACTCACCCAAACATTGCTGCCTGCTTCACTCCATAGCTTTTTTCCTCGATTCGTCGTCCACTACCTTCCTGCTGGTTGCACAGAGTGGGCCGCTATCACTGCCAAAAAGACCAATTTTCCTTAGAGAGGCCTCCTATTTGCTCATCGTGTGATGCGCAGTGACAGCTTACATCCAGCCTAGGACCTCTCATGCCCATTGCCTAGCAGGGAGATTTCCTACACCAGCCCCTTTTAGGCACACAGTAGAATTGAGCCCTACTTCATCTTTCTTTGCATAAGGACCCGGTGAGATGCTCGCTGCCTCAGCAGGTGCTGCCGTCAAAATTCATTACAACGAATACCGACATCAACTCTGCGGTAAATCCAGCCAAAATTAGATTCCAGATATGTCTGTTATTAGTCGATTGAAAGTAATTGAATCCTGTGTCTTTTCATTTCATTTCAAATTGTTTTCATTTGTTTTCCTTCCCAGACAGTCATCTCAGTGTGTGTAGAGCACATGCTTTGCCTTATCAAAAAAAAAAAAACTAGTCTGCTAATTTGCTATACCACTTTTGGCGCGCTAACAAAAATTACAACTATGATAGGACTGTGTGGTTTGTTCTAGGTTTTAAACAGTTACAACCTCCATCTCATAAACATTTGGTGTTTGTACCTTTTGTGGTTATAAGTTAAAATTACATTGTACTGGTCTCCATTCCCAAATGCGTGGCTGTGGATGTAGGTCGGAGAAGCAGAGACGAAGGCTAACGGCTACAGTGTTAGTGAAGCCAGAGGACTCTGACAGCAGCAGTTCTCACATGGCCAGTTTGCGTTGCTGTGCACTGCGCACTGGTATCCTCCTCTGGGGATACGGTGATAATGCCATGTGATGGCACTATCCATCGTGAAACCATCTAGATGGACCTCATCGCATTTGGAATGTGGAGGACAGCAAGTTATCATCTTACCTGGAATTGTTGATATAAATTTGTCCAACTCTTTTGTGAATGAGGGTTGGTGCGATTGTTAAATGTACTCACCGGACGGCGTTGACGCCTTACCATGGGAGTTAATATTCATAGAGTTGCGCAGCATTGGACTCCGCTGTTGTGTTGGAGGACGCTTATAGATCTTGAATTATTTTCTGCTGCTTGTGAATGATACAAAATGTTTTTTGATGGGCAACACTGTTGTTATAATGAGATTTTGCTCTCCTGAGATCCGTGACAGAGAATACAGAAAACCAGAGGGTCTAACACATCACTCACAATCACAGACTAGATGTAGGGTCGCCTCCCAAGACAAGTTCACCCCAGGACGCCAATGTGTTTATATATTCTGATCACAGCCCAAAAATAAACAATTCAAAGACGCTTTACAGCATCTCAAATAGATCCGCAGTTCACAAATGGGAATAGCTCACCTGCCCAGCTGATCTAACCCAGAGTGCATAGCGCAAACTAGAATTGGTCATTAATGACTGCTTCTAGTTTTCAGTGATACATCAGTTGTGGCAGAGACAATGTGACTGAATAGGTGTCCACAGTCACCCTTTCTATTACATTGTCGTGGCTTTACAACTGTTCAATGTGTTCATTGGGTACCAGCGGGTTTCTATGTTCACTAGGCACACGTGTAGATGCATGCATGAATTCACCTGGGGCCATATTACTGAAGTGCCACGGGGGCGCAATGGACATTTGCGCCCGCTTTACGCTCCCCCGCGGCATTTTGGTATTCCAGACGCGGCCACAGACACTTGTGCGTCCCCTTCTGTAATACCGATAGCGCTGGCGCACATGAAGCACCAGCACTAACATCAGAGAGTGTTCTCTCATTTGCATGCCTGTTAGAACTGGGGGTCTCTAGTTGGCAGAGGTAGGTACCTTTGTCCAAATAGGGACCCTTGCTTCTAGTCGTGGTAAGGGGGATACACTGCTAAAATAACCCCTGCTCACCCCCTTGGTAGCTTGGCACGAGCAGGCAGGCTTATCTCAGAGGCAGTGTGGAAAGCATTTGTGAATACATACAGTAATACAGTGACAACACTACAGATGGACACCACACAAGTTGTAGTATAAAAATAAGTATTTTTATATAGACTTAACACAAGACCCAAAACGACAAAAATCCACAATACAATACGAAAAATATGACTGTCAATGGTAGAAAATAGTTCAGTTCAAATGCAGGTGATAAATGCGACACTCTACGTTCAATGTACCTTTGGATACGTAACGCGATACAAACAAAAGAGTTGCAGGGAAGGTGATGCGTCGGTTCCTTACATGCAAGAACGGTGATGCGTCGGTTCCTTGCTCCGGGGGAGGTGATGCGTCGGTTCCCTACTGCTGCGTAGGGGACGGTGATGCGTCGGTTCCTTACCGAAGAGGAGGTGATGCGTCGGTTCTTCACTGCGTGGGGAGGTGATGCGTCGGTTTCTTACTGCGCTTCTGTGGCGATGCGACCAGCAGCGCCTTGATGCGATGATGACCCGGTGCAATGAAACAAAATGGCATCTTCCACTCGATGCGACAATGAAGGGGGCGATGCGTGCACGCCCGACGGCCGTGCGGCGACTCGAATCTCCTGAGCCGTGACAGGCCCTGCGACACGCTTCTCCGATGATGCGACGGCGACACTCTTCTCCGGTGATGCGAGGCACTTCGGTGATGCGATGGTGACAGCGGCAGCTGCGGTACACTTTCTCGGCGATGCGAAGACAACTGCTGCGGCGGCGACACGCTTCTTCTTCGTGAGTCGCGCTTCCAGCTCCCAGCGACACGCAGTCTCTCAGAAGGCCCAACACAACAGTAGGCACTTCAAATTCCCAGCAAGGGAATTCAGGGGAGCTGGTTGGTGAAGTCTTGTATCCCTGAGACTTCAGCAGGAGGCAAGCTCAATCTTCAAGCCCTTGGAGATTTTCTGCAAGATGATGAAAGTAGGCACAAAGTTCCTTTCTCCTTTCTTTGGCAATCAGGCAACCACTGCAGGCCAATCCCTCAAACAGCACACAGCATAGGGATAGTCTCCTCCTTCAGTTTCTCTGGTTCCTCTCCTCAGCAAAGGTTCTTCTTGTTTCCCAGAAGTGATCTAAAATCTTGGGGTCTGGGTCCCAATATTTATACTAGCAAATCCTTTGTCCTCTGAAGGCAGAGGGTCCTGTACCTAGTCCAAACCAGTTCTGGGTGCATTCTGCCAGTGCACACCTTCTTCCTTTGTCAATGTGGGCCAGGGTCATCAGACGCACCACAGGAGGTGGAGCCAGCATTGTGGAAGGTAGGCACAGCCCTATTCAGGCCCATGTGCTACTCCTCCCACCACTCTACATGCAGATAGGTCTATTCAGCCCTGTGCTGACTCACCCTGTCTCCTGGAGTCCCCCAGCCCCTGTCACTCACAAACCCAGACATACAATACACAAGCTAGCAGAGGCAGGCTGGATGGTTAGGCAAGAAAATACCTACTTTCTAAAAGTGGTATTTTCAAACACAGAATGTTAAAACCAACTTCACTAAAAGATGTATTTTATCATTCTGAGCTCAGGCATACTAAATTCGTTTTTCTACCATGTTCCCTGGGTCAGTTAGGATTATAAGATGTTATAATCAAACTGCCCATTCTGGCCTATGGGGACAGGTAGCCTTGCAATAGTGAAAAACGAAATTGGCTGTAATTCACTATCAGGACATGCCACACACACCAGGGCATGTCCTACCTCTTACATACAATGCAGAAAAGGGAAGGTTTGGGGAATGGTAAGTGGGTGCACTTACCAAGTCGACATGGCAGTACCAGACTGCACACAGGCTCTGCAATGGCAGGCCTGAGACACACTTTACAAGCTTCTCCTGTGGGTGGCACAACCAGTGCTGCAAGCCCACCAGCAGCATTTGATTCACAGGCCCTGGGCACAAACAGTGCACTGTACTAGGGTCTGACAGTGAATCAAATAGGCCAAACATGGAGTCACTAATCCATACATCAATTTACCATAGGGAGCACTTGCACTTTTGCACTGAATAGCAGTGGCAAAGTGCCCAAAGCATCTAGACCAGCAAAAACATATCAACAACAGTGGAGGCATAGTGAAAAAATGGAAGGGAGACCCACGCCAAGGATGCCAGGTCTAACAATGCCCCACGCAAATGAGGGAATACCTTCACCTTTGCGCCCATGATGTATTACAGACGCGGGCGCAGAGGTGAAAAAGCTGTCAGGAGGCGCACTGGCAGACCTCTGGAGGGGGGAAAGGGGTCCCATGGCCCCCCCAGACTTCCCCTTGCAGGCGGGTGCAGTCCCTCACTGCATCCGCCTGCAAGGGGATCTCTAATCCCCTTCAAAACTGCAGATGGGTTACTGCCCGCACTGTGAAACATGGAGCAGCTTTAAAGCAGCCGCTCCGTTTTTCACATGAATGCGCTGCCCTCAGGGCTGCACATTCATCCTAATACAGCGCATTTTCCTTGATTGCGCCGGACATACCCATTAAAAGGTATTTATAATACGGCCCCAGGTCGACAAGGTTTTGGTTGACGGGGGTGTATGAGTAAAGTGTTTTTTTTACGTATACTGGGTGCATCAATAAATAATTTTGTAGTCCTATTTACCAAGTGTGTAACCTTTCCCAGGTTCATTGGTCGTACACGTATCCTAGTTCTGGAGTTCATTGGGTGTAATTGAAACTGGCCACTGACTTCATTCGGGGTACATGCGTTCTAGTCTAGGAGTTCATTGGGTAATACTGTGAATCACTGCCTGTGTTCATTGGTTACATACCTGAACTAGGCTCAGAGTCCATTGGTTGATCCGGGAACAGGAAGAAGTTATTTCTGAGAATTAAAAAAATGTGTGCTTAACTTCATGAACACTTTGCATTAAAAACAAATACACTGCATTTCTCAAAAACTGTATTTTCCTGTGCTTGATTAAACTTGGCCCAAACCAGCCCTGACTCCATCTCGCATGTCAACGCAGACATGAATGTGTGATCTCATTCTCCTCTCGTCGCATGTAGTAAAATGTGCACTACTATAATGTTCTGTGTTGACATGCTGTTCACGAAGAACCCCGGAGGAAGATTTCCTTTTCCATTGTAACAATTGAAGGTTCTTCCTGCCTGTACCATTAAAAGCCTATTCATGCATAAGGTTGTCGTGTTGCGTGTAACTAGATCTGTACTGTCATATCCATTGACGTTAGGTCATATGGGGATTAATTATTATTTTATTTCGTTGAATGTTGCTGCTCAATGCTGTATTATGATTGGTAGAGCCGTGCCCTGACTCTTGAGAGCGGATCCTTGCCAGTCACTTTCTTGCTTAGGACTTAAACTAGTTTTACTCTGAGACTTGACTTCATGTCGGACTCTTTGCTGCATTTCATTGAGCCTTATTCGAATTCCCTAAATTGATTTAGCTTGCTTTACGACTATTATTTTTGCATTCTGTAATGTAATTTCATTATTTAATAAACTTTCATGGTTTAAAACTTTTACTCATCTCAAGAAGGCTTATTTAATTGATTATGCTGATTTATTTGCTGTCTATCTAATCTCTTTAGGGACACATTGCCTTATATGTTCTTGAGGACAACACCGCCCCTTATCCCACGTAGGCTCTTTATCTTAGAATATCTGATAACATAGCATCAACAAACACATGCTAATGATCAAGCGCTGGCATGACGCAATGCGACGGCACAAAAGATAGCATCAATTTACTTCATCACTATCATGGTGTGCGTGGTTTAGAAAATGTGGGTCCAAATGTGGAAATGAAGTCACCCTCCACTACTGAAAAGTGTAAGAAATATTCCCTAGTGAGTGTGAGGTTTTCCATGAATATCTTGCTCTCGGGCAGACTCAGATAAATCTTAATCCTTAAACCACAGGAGGGAAGGTCAACGAAAGACAGGTCTGACCCCACAGGGAAAAAAGGATAGATGTGTACGTAGAAAGAACCCCTTTGCCAGCTTTTTCCCTAGATTATGTGATTTAAGATTTGGAACTAGATCCATATATTATTTTAGTCGCTGAAGGTTTTATTTGGGTTATTAAGAAACCATGAAACATGTATAATTGAACTCTACTCAGTCTGCCTTGACACTGCCTGAATTGTTTGTTTAGTGCTCTGAGATTCCATGACTTGTTTCTGATAATATGGGGAATATTCCATGGACAATTTTAATCATTTAATTTATTTCTCGAAAAGGGAAGTTTGGCCCTATGATGTACAGATGCTTATCAACCAAGGGAGAGTGTGAAGTGAGAGGGTGGTTGAATCTTTAGGAGAGGGCATTGACTATACTTGAATAAGTGAAAGGAGATGTTTTTTCTACTATGCATTGAAAAGTGATTTATTGGAATTATATTAAATTTACTGTGAAAATCAATATTTATTTTGCTTTTCACTTTAAGACCTTTCAAAGTTCTTATTTATAGACGCCACTGTAAATTAAGGAAATAGAGTGGTTTAGATGGTAATACATGTTTTAAGCATGGACAGCTTTTTGAAATTTTAGCATGTATTCCACCAAGCCTATGCACTGAGTGGGGTATGCTTTTGTAAACAGAAGTCAGGAATGTTTGTCCGCCCCCAACACACAAAACATATGCCATACGGGAAAATGCTTTGGGTAACAGTCCTCATCGATCATTGCCTTGTTTGAGAGAGACCTCTTTGGCCATAGGCGTAATTTGCTGTCCATCACGTTTTGATAAGCCCATGTCATTTTGTGGATGTTTACCTTGTTGCATAGTGAGCATTTGTGAAAGGCCCAAAAGTAGTTTGTCTGCTTGATTACAGCTGTTTGCATTGGCAAGTCATACATGTACAGACACTTCAGTATTAGTCATGACAGAGGTCTAAGAGGCTTCCAGGAATTAGTGGGGAAATAGTGTGCCTAAAGTAGAATGTTGAAGTCATGCATTTGTTGAAGACAAGACACAATCATGGCATCTTGCCAACCGCAATATGGTGACAGAAAGACACTGCCCACTGCCCCAGATGTCGCGACTCGGCAGCATCGGAGCTTGTGAAACCCACTGCTTTGCTCCCTCTGCCTCTAAGCACAATTTGTGGTGCTGCATAGGACTCAGAAGGGCATCGGCAGAGGCTCAATTTTACCACACCAGATGGTGGTGTTAGCCGTGTCAAAGGCAGGGTCGGACTGGGAACCCATAGCAGCCCTGGCAATTTTCTCAGACTAGCCCCTGGTGAAGCACTGCCTAGCACTAGGAGGCTGGAAATGCTTGCTGCTTTTGTTACTGGGGGCTGATATAGCAGCACTGCTGCAAAACCGGCCCCCAGTAACAAAACCAGTTCCCACCGCTGCAAACCCAGCCCTCACTCTTCCAGCCTCCCGGGGAAATGCCCATTGCCCGGTATTAACAGTCCGACCCTGGTTGAAGGTCTGGCGGCACTGAAAGCTGTGGTGCCCTGTACAGCCAGCTGTGGAAGTACATGCCCTGTGCGCTGGCCACCCCCATAAGAGGTAGAAGCAGCGCCATCCGCATGACCTCAGTACATTGTCCTGAAGCCTTGGTCAGTGGTCAAGCTGTGCATTGGGTGGAGGAGCTACCATGGGTCTACATCAGTGAGGTGAGAGATCACAGTCACACAGACGGCTTCACCCTCGATGTATTCTCCATGGAACTTACCTCAGTCTGCCACTGGCTAAATGCAGAAATGGAGCCATGTACTTGCAGGGTGCCCCTGTTCAGCCTCAATTTAAAACTAGAGGCGCCCAGAGCATTTTGTCCTGAAGCAGACCACTCTTCTCGAAGTGAAACGTGTGCACTCCTGGAGTAGGTGAGGTAAGTTCGCCATGAAGAGGCAGTTCCCAGGAACCGAAAGCATGAGGTGGGCTGTGCTGCGACCTCAGCGCTGGCCGTGGGTCGTCTGTTCCAGTTACCCACTTATTTTTCTTGACTTTGGTTGTCAGTGTGCCCTTACACAGCAAACCTGGGTCACAAGGCAACTCATCATAGCCTCCCGCCTCCCTCTCCTCTCTGCCACCTTTCTCCCACTCCCAAAATGTCTTGCTGCTCTACAGCCTCTTAGACTGCAATCTGCAGGGCTGATAAAAAGCCTGGGGTCTTTTTCAGGTCTGTACTTTAAGAGCATAGCTGTCAAACACACCTATTCCTAACCACATACATAGATTAGGCATTTGGTTTCCCTCTTTCGACCATTGGCTTTCTTTGATCAGCCTCTTTCAGCCATTGGCTCGAGACTTTGTCAATTACATCCTTCCTCAGAACACTGGAGTATTTATCTCTCACCCATTTCTATTAGCAGCTTTGGTGTAATCACCCACCTCCGCTCAAGTGCATGTTTTGGGCTGCATTATGGAGCACTTTCCAACTAAGGCCATTCTCTCCGCTCCTGCTGGCTCCCTCCAGGGAGTATCGCTCCAATGTGCGAACGCAGACTGAGTTAAGACGGTAAACCCATATCATTTGGTTTTGCCAATGGTTGTTATTTATTAAATGCCAGGCTTCTCTATTGTCCATTTTTTGGAGCTGAGCCTAATATTCCAGCAACTATCTGCAAAGATTATCATATTTTCAACTTTCTTCAGAAGAAACATCCCTTTCTAAGATATTTTTTTTATTGTTAGGAGAGTAAAAATTCACACAAATACCATTCCTGCAACTTAGTGACAGTTCTTTAGAGTTCAGGTACAACTTTTCTACTTGACCAAACTGTGACCATGGGGGAGTCCCTCTGTCTGCATTCTTTGTCTCAGTTGTTAAAAATTGGAAGGACTTGGACGAAATTCAGTTTGCACTATATATATATATAAATAATTCATGTGCCACTAAAATGACTTGAACCGAACCGCCATATCACTAAAGGAAATTATTAAAACATTAATAAAATGCTTTGTGCCTTGCCACACATCCAAAGTGTCGTAAAACGAACACCCACTGCAAAGTAAGTCGTATTTCATTTCTCAAACTACTTTACTCCATGAAGTAAACACCACGCTGAAATTCAACTCCACACAGTTTTGATATGCTGAAAATGTATAGCATTTGTTTGATATTGCCACACACGTGCATAAGTTGCATTCCAAATTAAAATAAAACAACCACTGGCAACTTCAATTGGTCTGCATTTTAGCAAAAGGTGTATTTAGGTTGAAAAAATAAATTTTCTAATTTACAACCGTGAGTCTTTCCAGTGTGTCACCTGTAAAGATGGCCTTCGAATTTAGTGGTACTTGGGAAACCATAGGTGCAATGTTGCCATTTTTGAACAAATGATGGCCTTCAATTAGTTTGAACCCAAAGAGCCTCAGGAAGTGTGCGACACAACGCAGACTCTCTGTGAAGTTTATTCAAGGGTCACCATTATGCGGAGGCAAGATTAACACAAATACGTCCATGCTCCCCTTGCCCTAAACTCCATTCTAATATTCTAATCTTGAATATTTTTCATATCCCTGTCCCTCTCAGCAGTGAGGAAAGGAATTAAAACATCTCGATGAGTTAATGAACCTATCCCAGTGGTCTGGGTGGCACTCGCAAGTATCGACAGAACCTAGTCAGACTTTCATCCTTCTTAGGCCAATAAAACGAGTAATATTGTTATGTGCAACAACCACAGGAATTGACAGTGCCTGGAAGCCCGTTTATGGTTTAAGAACTATCCAATAAACACGTTATTGCTATTATTCACAGTAAAGCTGTTTAAGGTATCAGAAAATATATTTCAAAAGCAAGAATGTTAGGAAGGTGTTAAATGTTTTTATGGTCATTTTTAGCTTAGACTTGACAGCAGAGTTGTCACCCGACTATGTGATCAACAGGAAAAGAGCTTTAAGAAGCATGCAGGTCCACTCAGGAGGGGTTGTTTATTGTTTTGCCAACTGTAATTTCGATTTGTCATTCTATGCATTTATACCTTGTCACAAGGTTTACGTTTAGTAGAGTAGGCCAACGTTGAATGATAGTAACAAGCCAATGACAAAGGCTACACACCCGATTAGTTAATTTGAAAAAGTTTTGTGATATGCCTTTTGCCTGTTCTCTTTATTGCAAAGGCAATAGGGGTGACTTATGTATAGTGCAAATCAAGGCAGCATGCCTTTAAGTGTAGATGGGTATTTCAGTGTGTTAAAACCTGTAGCCAGGAATTTTGTTACATCGAATCTGACATATTAGTGTAGTAGCAAGTGTTTTGTTGTTTGGTGTCCCATTTCTTGCAAGCCCTAAGGACAGACAATTTGCATTTGTAATGCACTTAGGAGGCATTGTATATTGTTTTGCCAACTGTAATTGAATATGTTTGTAATTGTATGCATAGCATTTAGCATTGTGTGTACTTAGTACTTTTTAGGTGTGGCCTGCCAGCTATAGCTGTCTGCACCAGCCCAGGTATTCAATATAATTCATAAAAATACATGCATACATATACCTAAATAGAGAGACTTTTGATCAACTCTCTTCTGCAATCCGTCTCTGTGAGTTTCATTCATATTCAATTTTCTCTTATCACAGCATATAGCACGTGGCAATGGATTAGCTAACTTCAGCTATTGGCTTTATAAGTTACAGCATTTTTTCTGATCACATATGCACATTCACCTCAAATAAGTGTGCTTTAGTCCAAGAACCAGTCTGCCATTCACTTTAGTTTTGCATTTTTTTATTTTTCCCTTGTATAAGTCCACTTCTTACTATCTTTCTTTACTTCTCTCCATTTGTTTGGAGCACCTGACAGCTCCCTAGAGAAGACTAACAGGCTTCTAGGTTGCTCCTCATTTCATCTGCAGTACACTGCTTCCCTCGTGGCCACTGCCTCTAAACCTGAGGGCCATCTTGAAGGGGGTTGTCCATAGACTATCATTGTTCTACCATTTCAAGATGACCATCACATTTAGAAGCAACATGTCAGCCATCTTGGAATGCTACAGTAATTTTTCACTATACCTAACACCATTTCAATATGGCCCCTCAGTGCTGTATTTAATTAGTACTTATTGATAAGTACAGGCATATGCCCACCTCATTTATACAGTCTGTATTTCTACTTTTATTCTTTTAATTTATCTTGCATAAACTTGTAGAGTCTGTGTGTATGAGTCTGAAGATGAGTGACCTTGTGCATGAATGGTGAGGTATTGAGTTCCTAAACTCGCCCGTATCTAAAGAGGCACTTTCATTTATAGACAAGACCTGTTGGCAGTACCAGTGCTTGTTTATTTTAATTTTGCTCAAGGCTAGGGTCGAATACTAAGGCAGGGGAATGTTTGCCGTACAGCCCATTGCCTGACCAAGGCCGAGAGTGATGGGACAATCGCCTGTCAGCCTGTGGGGCAGAGTCACACGTCTGACAAAGCCTGACACAGCCTGACATGTGACTGACACTGCCCCAGGCCTCCCAAGTTTCCAGACACATATGCTAGCTGGTCCAGTCCTATTTTCCCCACTTTTTCTCAATAGAGACGTTACACAGAAGTTATGTATTTTCTTTACAATTAATTCTTAATGGCTGTGAGACCTGTAAAAACCATAAGAACCGCCAGCTGCGTCTGTGACCCCGGATCCCCTATATTTATACCTCTTCATGCACAGACGCAGCTGATTAGCGAAGTGAAGTATTCAGTGTTTAAACCTACAAATCTTTTTAAGATATGACAGGAAAAGTCATGGCTCAGTTCTGCATTAGTAGGACAGGCGGCAGTGACACTGCATCGGCAGCAGAGACAGCAATCACCACCTGGCAGACACTGCTGCTCCTCTCACGCAGATGTGGTCTGTTCTACACTCCAATGGAACCTGTGTGTATATATGCCTGGCTTATTAGTTTGTTTATCCAAGAGTTTACTATAGTGCCAGCTATGCCGCTGCCACTCAATGGCAGTTTCAAGGCGCTTTTGCATCTGGCGTATAAAGAAATATTAATGTAGGGAGCTAGACATCTGCACATACATTATGGATCCATGTGCACCGTTAGCGAGACACCAGCTATACTCAAAGATTGTAGAATTCCATGCCACACAGCGCCATGCTTGTTCCTTTCTGAAAAGAGCTGCAAACGTTACTGTTTACGTCCCAGTTTATCTCAGTTTGACCACCTAGTTACAGAGCCCTTCAGAAGACTGCATGTCCTGCTGCCGCCCTATCCTCCCTCCCCCCCATGCACCCCCATCAAAGCTGCAGCCTCCTCATCGACCGATCCCTCTACCCTTGGATGGATGGTACTGGCATTCCCCATAATGCTATAATTACAGCGCAACCCTTCACTATGTGTGACCCTGTGCAAAGCGATACACTTGAAGCATATAGAGTACTCTTTTTGCTTGTTAATGTTTCCGTCCTATTAGTGAGTCAGCGATGACCCACAGTGTTTTGTAAATTTGGGCCTGTGCCACTCAGGAACCCGCTCGCCAAACTCTAAATCAGGCCCCCGAAGACTAAATATTTATCCAGCTTTAGTTTTTATATTATAATATGAAAACTAGTTTCATCATGCCACATTTTTAGTTCGCTTATATATGCCTCAATGCATTTCGAGTAAACATACTTTTCATCTTCCTCCTGATGATGACACATGTATATATATTTAAGCACTCGGTCTTACAGGGCGTGTGTGTTTGTGTTTTGGAGTCTGTGGTGGGCAGAGTGCCAGTATCTCAGTCACACTATTAGTGACTATGAAAGTATTGCGTCACTACCGTCTAATGTAGTGGATTCCGACAGGAGGCAATGCGCGCTGCCTCGTCTGGTGTTTCACCCTCATGACGTATGGGGCAAGCAGATGTTTTCTTAAACACAGCTGAGCTGAGGTCCCTCCTTGACACCCGCGCGCCCCCCCCCTCTCCCTCCTCCCCATTCCCCCCTCCAGCCCGTCGCCCGGCTCCTCGGTGCGTCAGATAAACTCGCTTTATTCCGGCTACGGCAGCCCACGGGGACACAGAAAACACTGCGATTAAACATCAACTTCCCCCGCTCCGACCCGAGTGACGGCCTTGAACAAACACAACCTGACAGGGCAGCGCGCGCCCGCGGGGCCTCGGCGCGACATTTCCATATTTCATGAGCTGCTCTACTTTTAATAACCAATGAAAGCAAAAATCGCCGGCTTGTTTTTCTTTTCAAGCCATGTCCTGCCACTCTTGGCTTCCTCACATCGCAAATAGGTTTTTTTTCTGGTTAAAAATGCCACTCAGCTTCTCTCCCACTTTGGGAATGATTGACTTAAAAGTCAGTATAATTTGTGAGGCGCAGGCGGCGGGGAGAGAGCCTCGCGGGGTGTACCCTGACTGAGTTATGACGCTGTGCCTGACAGGATGAACTGGAACTGCAGGTCTCCGATATTTACTTGTTGATTATCGAATGTTTAATTATGAAAAATGTAATAAAGAATGCAATACAAAAAACCGAAGGAGCAGTCTGAAATTCAAAACTTGTTGGCACTCTGCATGCCACTGTCCGGGCAGTGGGCAAGGAGGGGCCACGTGCAATAGGGCTCTGTGACGGACAGTCTGCGTGCAGCTGCAGGCCGGGGACAGGTAGGGGATGCTGGCCACTGATGGTTGTGGGTGACAGTCTGCATGCGCCTGCAGGCAGTGGGCAGGAAGGGGGCAGTGTGGCACTGATGGCTGTGACTGAATATGCATGCAGGGGACAGGAAGGGGATGTGTGGCACTGATGACAGCGACTGACTATGCATGCAGCTGTATGCAGGGGACAGGAAGGGGCTGTGTGGCACTGATGACTGCGGGTGACAGTCTGCAGGTAGTGGACAGGAAGGGGCTGTGTGGCACTGATGGCTGTGACTGACTATGCATGCAGCTGCATGCAGGGGACAGGAAGGGGATGTGTGGCACTGATGACTGCGGGTGACAGTCTGCAGGTAGTGGACAGGAAGGGGCTGTGTGGCAATGATGGCTGTGACTGACTATGCATGCAGCTGCATGCAGCTGCATGCAGGGGACAGGAAGGGGCTGTTTGGCATTGATGGCTGTGACTGACAGTCTGCAGACAGTGGACAGGAAGGGGCTGGGTGGCACTGTTGGCTGTGACTGACAGTATGCATGATACAACAAGAAAAGGGGTAAGCCCAAATCACCCTCCTATACATGGGCATAGAACATCTCAAGGATAAAAAATAGAAGAAGTATGGAGGGATAAATCATTCATTTATTTCCGTCTAAGGCACCATCAATTACCCTGACGATCTCAATAGTTTATATTGCTACACATACTAATGATTCAATTAGATACACATACCATTGGGCAGGTCTCCGGCACATCAATAGATATTACATACATTAATCACATAAATACAAATAATAATACATATATAAATTTCACAAAACAACATACAAATGTACATATACACAATATCTACAGTACCCTAACGATTACACGTACTCGTGTGCACTAAAAAATCTGAGTGATACACCAAGAGATAGTCCTCTTCGCACATGAGGTGTCACAACTCTCTATCATTTAAATATGTGCGCATATAACATTTTAACCATGCTCAAACTGATTGGACTCCTCAATTATAGCTGTCGACGCGGTCGCGTTTCAGCCGTCAATTTCTTCCGGCTTCCTCAGGACAAGGGTACACAATATCTACAATAGTAATGGAAGCTTCCAATTACACATATTCACATTTTGTATAATATCTTTAACTATCCCATATTTGACCACACAGTACTCCGTGATGGTGATGGAAAAAAACACACAAACGCAAAACCACCTACACCAAATAAATTTTTAAAAAAGTGCGGGAAGGGGTGCACACAATCAAACTATCCCTCTGACTACACCCAAATATGCTGCAGACAGTTGACAGGAAGGGTCTGTCAGGAACCGAAGTCTGTGATTTGTTGTCTACCTGTAGTCGTAGATAGTGGACAGGAAGGGTCTGTCAGGAACCGAAGGCTGTGATTTGTTGTCTAGATAGTGGACAAGAAGGGTCTGTCAGGAACCAAAGGCTGTGATTTGTTGTCTACATACAGCCACAGAGAGTGGACAGGAAGGGTCTGTCAGGAACCGAAGGCTGTCATTTGTTGTCTAGATAGTGGACAAGAAGGGTCTGTCAGGAACCGAAGGCTGTGATTTGCTGTCTACATACAGCCACAGAGAGTGGACAGGAAGGGTCTGTCAGGAACCGAAGGCTGTGATTTGCTGTCTACATACAGCCACAGAGAGTGGACAGGAAGGGTCTGTCAGGAACCGAAGGCTGTGATTTGTTGTCTACATAAAGCCGCAGGTAATGGACAGGAAAGGTGTGCTAGGATCCGAAGGCTATAATTTGTTCTCTACCTGCAGCCGCAGGTAGTGGACAGGAAATGTCTGCTAGGATCCGAAGGCTGTGATTTGTTGTCTACCTGCAGTCGTAGATAGTAGACAGGAAGGGTCTGGCAGGAACCGAAGGCTATGATTTGCTGTCTACCTGCAGTCACAGATAGTGGACTGGAAGGGTCCGCCAGGAACCAAAGGCTGTGATTTATTGTCTACATACAGCCGCAGGTAGTGGACAGGAAGGGTCTGTCAGGAACTAAACTGTGATTTAATTTAAGGGGTCTGTCAGGAACCGAAGGCTGTGATTTGTTGTCTACCTGCAGACGCAGGTAGTGGACAGGAAAGGTGTGCTAGGATCCGCAGGCTGTGATTTGTTATCTACCTGCAGTCGTAGATAGTAGACAGGAAGGGTCTGGCAGGAACCGTAGGCTGTGATTTGCTGTCTACCTGCAGTCACAGATAGTGGACAGGAAGGGTCCGCCAGGAACCGAAGGCTGTGATTTGTTTTCTACATACAGCCGCAGGTAGTGGACAGGAAGGGTCTGTCATGAACTAGACTGATTTAATTTAAGGGGTCTGTCAGGAACCGAAGGCTGTGATTTGTTGTCTACCTGCAGCCGCAGGTAGTGAACAGGAAAGGTGTGCTACGATCCGCAGGCTGTGATTTGTTGTCTACCTGCAGTCGTAGATAGTAGACAGGAAGGGTCTGTCAGGAACCAAGGGCTGTGATTTGTTGTCTACCTGCAGTCGTAGATAGTGGACAGGGAGGGTCTGTCAGGAACCGAAGACTGTGATTTGTTGTCTACCTGCAGTCGTTGATAGTGGACAGGGAGGGTCTGTCAGGAACCGAAGGCTGTGATTTGTTGTCTAGATAGTGGACAAGAAGGGTCTGTCAGGAACCGAAGGCTGTGATTTGCTGTCTACATACAGCCACAGAGAGTGGACAGGAAGGGTCTGTCAGGAACCGAAGGCTGTGATTTGCTGTCTACATACAGCCACAGAGAGTGGACAGGAAGGGTCTGTCAGGAACCGAAGGCTGTCATTTGTTGTCTAGATAGTGGACAAGAAGGGTCTGTCAGGAACCGAAGGCTGTGATTTGCTGTCTACATACAGCCACAGAGAGTGGACAGGAAGGGTCTGTCAGGAACCGAAGGCTGTGATTTGCTGTCTACATACAGCCACAGAGAGTGGACAGGAAGGGTCTGTCAGGAACCGAAGGCTGTGATTTGTTGTCTACATAAAGCCGCAGGTAATGGACAGGAAAGGTGTGCTAGGATCCGAAGGCTATAATTTGTTCTCTACCTGCAGCCGCAGGTAGTGGACAGGAAATGTCTGCTAGGATCCGAAGGCTGTGATTTGTTGTCTACCTGCAGTCGTAGATAGTAGACAGGAAGGGTCTGGCAGGAACCGAAGGCTGTGATTTGCTATCTACCTGCAGTCACAGATAGTGGACAGGAAGGGTCACCCAGGAACCAAAGGCTGTGATTTATTGTCTACATACAGCCGCAGGTAGTGGACAGGAAGGGTCTGTCAGGAACTAAACTGTGATTTAATTTAAGGGGTCTGTCAGGAACCGAAGGCTGTGATTTGTTGTCTACCTGCAGCCGCAGGTAGTGGACAGGAAAGGTGTGCTAGGATCCGCAGGCTGTGTTTTGTTGTCTACCTGCAGTCGTAGATAGTAGACGGGAAGGGTCTGGCAGGAACCGTAGGCTGTGATTTGCTGTCTACCTGCAGTCACAGATAGTGGACAGGAATGGTCCGCCAGGAACCGAAGGCTGTGATTTGTTGTCTACATACAGCCGCAGCTAGTGGACAGGAAGGGTATGTCATGAACTAGACTGTGATTTAATTTAAGGGGTCTGTCAGGAACCGAAGGCTGTGATTTGTTGTCTACCTGCAGCCGCAGGTAGTGAACAGGAAAGGTGTGCTAGGATACGCAGGCTGTGATTTGTTGTCTACCTGCAGTCGTAGATAGTAGACAGGAAGGGTCTGTCAGGAACCAAGGGCTGTGATTTGTTGTCTACCTGCAGTCGTAGATAGTGGACAGGGAGGGTCTGTCAGGAACCGAAGACTGTGATTTGTTATCTACCTGCAGTCGTTGATAGTGGACAAGAAGGGCCTGTCAGGGCCCGAAGGCTGTGATTTGTTGTCTACCTGCAGCCGCAGATAGTGGATAGGAAGGGTCTGTCAGAACATAGACTGTGATTTGTTGTCTACATACAGCCACAGAGAGTGGACAGGAAGGGCCTGTCAGGAACCGAAGGCTGTGATTTGTTGTCTACATACAGTCACAGAGAGTGGACAGGAAGGGCCTGTCAGGAACCGAAGGCTGTGATTTGTTGTCTACCTGCAGCCGCAGGTAGTGGACAGGAAAGGTGTGCTAGGAACCGAAGGCTGTGATTTGTTGTCTACCTGCAATCGTTGATAGTGGACAGGGAGGGTCTGTCAGGAACTGAAGGCTGTGATTTGTTGTCTACCTGCAGTCGCAGATAGTGGACAGGAAGGGACTGTCAGGAACCGAAGGCTGTGATTTGTTGTCTAGATAGTGGACAAGAAGGGTCTGTCAGGAACCAAAGGCTGTGATTTGCTGTCTACATACAGCCACAGAGAGTGGACAGGAAGGGTCTGTCAGGAACCGAAGGCTGTGATTTGTTGTCTAGATAGTGGACAAGAAGGGTCTGTCAGGAACCGAAGGCTGTGATTTGCTGTCTACATACAGCCACAGAGAGTGGACAGGAAGGGTCTGTCAGGAACCGAAGGCTGTGATTTGCTGTCTACATACAGCCACAGAGAGTGGACAGGAAGGGTCTGTCAGGAACCGAAGGCTGTGATTTGTTGTCTACATAAAGCCGCAGGTAATGGACAGGAAAGGTGTGCTAGGATCCGAAGCCTATAATTTGTTCTCTACCTGCAGCCGCAGGTAGTGGACAGGAAATGTCTGCTAGGATCCGAAGGCTGTGATTTGTTGTCTACCTGCAGTCGTAGATAGTAGACATGAAGGGTCTGGCAGGAACCGAAGGCTGTGATTTGCTGTCTACCTGCAGTCACAGATACTGGACAGGAAGGGTCCGCCAGGAACCAAAGGCTGTGATTTATTGTCTACATACAGCCGCAGGTAGTGGACAGGAAGGGTCTGTCAGGAACTAAACTGTGATTTAATTTAAGGGGTCTGTCAGGAACCGAAGGCTGTGATTTGTTGTCTACCTGCAGCCGCAGGTAGTGGACAGGAAAGGTGTGCTAGGATCCGCAGGCTGTGATTTGTTGTCTACCTGCAGGCGTAGATAGTAGACAGGAAGGGTCTGGCAGGAACCGTAGGCTGTGATTTGCTGTCTACCTGCAGTCACAGATAGTGGACAGGAAGGGTCCGCCAGGAACCGAAGGCTGTGATTTGTTGTCTACATACAGCCGCAGGTAGTGGACAGGAAGGGTCTGTCATGAACTAGACTGTGATTTAATTTAAGGGGTCTGTCAGGAACCGAAGGCTGTGATTTGTGTCTACCTGCAGCCGCAGGTAGTGAACAGGAAAGGTGTGCTAGGATCCGCAGGCTGTGATTTGTTGTCTACCTGCAGTCGTAGATAGTAGACAGGAAGGGTCTGTCAGGAACCAAGGGCTGTGATTTGTTGTCTACCTGCAGTCGTAGATAGTGGACAGGGAGGGTCTGTCAGGAACCGAAGACTGTGATTTGTTATCTACCTGCAGTCGTTGATAGTGGACAGGAAGGGCCTGTCAGGACCCGAAGGCTGTGATTTGTTGTCTACCTGCAGCCGTAGATAGGAAGGGTCTGTCAGAACATAGACTGTGATTTGTTGTCTACATACAGCCACAGAGAGTGGACAGGAAGGGCCTGTCAGGAACCGAAGGCTGTGATTTGTTGTCTACTTGCAGCCGCAGGTAGTGGACAGGAAAGGTGTGCTAGGATCCGCAGGCTGTGATTTGTTGTCTACCTGCAGTCGTAGACAGGAAGGGTCTGGCAGGAACCGAAGGCTGTGATTTGCTGTCTACCTGCAATCACAGATAGTGGACAGGAAGGGTCCGCCAGGAACCGAAGGCTGTGATTTGTTGTCTACCTGCAGTCGTTGATAGTGGACAGGGAGGGTCTGTCAGGAACCGAAGGCTGTGATTTGTTGTCTACCTGCAGTCACAGATAGTGGACAGGAAGGGACTGTCAGGAACCGAAGGCTGTGATTTGTTGTCTAGATAGTGGACAAGAAGGGTCTGTCAGGAACCAAAGGCTGTGATTTGCTGTCTACATACAGCCACAGAGAGTGGACAGGAAGGGTCTGTCAGGAACCGAAGGCTGTGATTTGTTGTCTACCTGCAGTCGCAGATAGTGGACAGGAAGGGACTGTCAGGAACCGAAGACTGGGATTTGTTTTCTAGATAGTGGACAGGAAGGGCCTGTCAGGAAGCGAAGGTTGTGATTTGCTGTCTACCTGCAGCCGCAGAGAGTGGACAGGAAGGGTCTGTCAGGAACCGAAGGCTGTGATTTGCTGTCTACATACAGCCACAGAGAGTGGACAGGAAGGGTCTGTCAGGAACCGAAGGCTGTGATTTGTTGTCTACATACAGCCGCAGGTGATGGACAGGAAAGGTGTGCTAGGATCCGAAGGCTATAATTTGTTGTCTACCTGCAGCCGCAGGTAGTGGACAGGAAATGTCTGCTAGGATCCGAAGGCTGTGATTTGTTGTCTACCTGCAGTCGTAGATAGTGGACAGGAAGGGTCTGGCAGGAACCGAAGGCTGTGATTTTCTATCTACCTGCAGTCACAGATAGTGGACAGGAAGGGTCCGCCAGAAACCAAAGGCTGTGATTTATTGTCTACATACAGCCGCAGGTAGTGGACAGGAAGGGTCTGTCAGGAACTAAACAGTGATTTAATTTAAGGGGTCTGTCAGGAACCGAAGGCTGTGATTTGTTGTCTACCTGCAGCCGCAGGTAGTGGACAGGAAAGGTGTGCTAGGAACCGAAGGCTGTGATTTGTTGTCTACCTGCAGTCGTAGATAGTGGACAGGGAGGGTCTGTCAGGAACCGAAGACTGTGATTTGTTGTCTACCTGCAGCCACAGATAGTGGACAGGAAGGGTCTGTCAGGAACCGAAGGCCGTGGTTTGTATTCTCCATGCAGCTGCAAGGAACGGAATAGACATGAATGGTCTGTTAGGAATTAGAAGTGATTATGATACACATTTGCATAGCGCTCTAGAGCTTTCGTTTCACTAGGCACCCAGGTTTTGGATTGTGGGAAAGTAAATAAACAATTGACAATAAGGGCATCTGGAAAGTATACCGTTTCGATAGATTGTTCCACTCTGTCTCTGACACTAGGGGTTGGTCCCAGTATTCACGTGTGAGGACCAGGACTTAGTTTTAATCACCAGCCTTTGCACCAGAGCAAGACAGAGGAAGGCAGAAAATGGAGAACACTGCCCAATGTGACTCCATGTCCAGATCTCCTGAGCCTTTCAGCAGTTGGTGGTGGATGTCAACGGAACCTTTGGTAATTGTCACGGTGATTATTTTCATTTGTGTTCCTCCTCTGGTGATTGCTCCTTCTTTGAGTAGAATAATTCAGCCAGCTCGGCATCAACGGAGAGAAGACTTTACATAATTATTTTCAGCTGTAAAACAATACTAATGAGGTGATTAAATGAAGAACAATGGCTCGCCAAAGCCATTAATCACCAATTATCCTCTGAATGAGGCAATTAACATTTATTCAAATAGCACCATCATGATACAGTAGCACGCATCTAAAAATCTGGCCATTTCAAGGTTGTGCATTACTCATTCACAGCAATCAAGGTGTTCAGTCAATTTCCACTGGTGATGTGCAAACCCCTTCCTTGACCAGGTGCCAGCTCTGCCCACCTATTGCTAACTCCTCAGATACACCTCCCAGCTACTCACCTTGGTGTGTCTTTTGCTTATCGCGTTGCTAAGGCTTAAAGTACTATCGTTCAAAACACTGACATGAGCAGTGACCAGGATAATATATCACTCCTTACCTCTAAACATACCTGCCTGACAGGGAGCAGCAGGAACTCTCAGTGGGTTGCTCAGATTTTTCTGGTATGTTTCATTTTCTATGTAGAATTCAGACACAATGAATAGAGTTTTCTCACTGTAAGGTTGTTTTCTAATGCACGCCCACTCATTAAGATTTGCTCATTATTTTTAGGCAACATCGACTTGGCTAAGTTTTGACTGATTTCTTCTTACCTTCTTTTCATTCATTCGTTTAAATACCATATTATGGCCCATTCTGAGAGTTGAGATACAATTACAAGTATCATAGGTTACCTCTCAGGATGTGAGCTGAAGCCGACTTCTGTTTTCTCTTTGGATTACGTTTTGAAGAGTGTTACTTTTATTGGGACGTCTCGACTCTGACTCCCTTTTGTTTATCATAACGGATCTATTTTGGCTCACGGATTTCACGATAAACCTTGAAAAAGTCGTCTAACGACGAAACACGTGTCGGCTGTTTTTCTCTATACCTACGTGTCAACATATTGGAAATCAAGATCGTTGCATACTGATCTTTTTACCTATTGTTTTGTCTGGAATTAAATTGTTTACTGACTGATGTTAGTCAGTTAATACTTTTTTGTGCTGTGCTCTGTCTAAATTCTACTTTCATAGGTTAACACCTTATGGTTATACCATTCTGTTTTATGTTCTTACAGGGAGGGATAACATGGGATCCTCATATAGACCCTGATTCACAAAGAGCCACCGCACTCGGGATGGGTGCTCCGCACTCGCGGCGAGATCTCCGCACTCGCGGCGGGATCTCCGCACTTGCGGCGGGATCTTTGCAAACAGAAACTGCAGTGTGAAGATCCCGTCACGACGGTGGAGTCTGCGCCCCCAGTGCGGAGGCTCTTCACGAATCATGGCCACAGTCATAACTCTCAGGTCTACAGGGAAATCATTTTGAAAGCCACAGCAATCCTTAAAGTGTGAAAAACGACATAAGTATATGTTAAATGTTGCTGGTGTAGTTTTGTACACAGTCTGGTGGCACAGTTGGTCCTTGCTCCAGTGTTCGTCCATTCTCTATGTGATGATATTAAAGCTTAATCCCACCATTCTAATGCCTGCTCTTTCCATCAGCTGCATTTCTCCGCGCCTGGCCAAATCTGCTGATGCGAATAGATGTGTGTGCGAAGTTTGGTGACATCGCTTCCTCCAACTTATTAGAGATTTTTTGAAATATTCGACTATTTCTTGAACTTCTAGAAATAGTCAAAGTTTTAAAATCAAAAGGAGGTAAACAATAACAACAAGAAATAGTTTTTCTAGAGAACAAACAGGCAAAACATATTTTCTGTGTGAAAATTCTTTAATAAAAATATTGGGGCCCATTACGATGTTGGGTGGATCGCCATTGACAGGCTGTCAGTGGCGGTCCGTCCAACATTGGAACTCAGCGGTCTGACCTCCGCATTACGATGCGGTCGGTGAGCCCACTGCGACCTGGGGGAAAGACCGACGCCTTCGACTGGATCACTGATCCTGTTGGGCCGTCGGTCGGACAGATAATCCCCACATGGCGGCAGTGCCTGTTCAAGCACCGCAATCGGGATTATGATGTCTGTTTCCGACATCCTTTACATATCCATCTTTCGCACATGTAAAGGCTGTCGGAAAGTGACTTTGGGGCCCCTAGCAGGGCCACCGTCCTCATGCGGCCTCCGCTATGAGGCCTAGGGGGCAGCTGTGGTGCCCCCCGCAAACATCCATGCATCGTGTGGCATGCACTACATAGTGCCTGCTACACAGGACATGTATGTTTTAAAAGTGTATTGTTTCTGTTGCGGCTTGTGCTGCAGCCCGCAGCACAAGCTGCAATAGAAAAAAATACACTTTCCGACCGCCGTGGAGGCGGTTGCATCGTAATAATGGAAGCGGGACCGTCAACTCCTTGTCAGGCGGTCCAGTTTTTGCTATGATGTTGGTAGGATGCTCATCCTACCGAAATTGTAATGGGCCCCATTGTTTCGGGAAATTTGCTTGCTGGCAAAGTTGTGTAAAGGCTGCATACTTCCCAATCTCACGACGTTTACAAGTTTGCCCATACATTTTAAACTTGACACACCTTTAGGTGAAAGCAGATGGGTTACACTTAGGGGAAGCAGGAAGGGGTAGGTCGCTCATGAAATGAAGGAGGTTCAGTGGTATTAAATGCTGCTTAGGCTGATGAGTGATAGCGCGGCACCTTGCTGTCTCACACCTTTGTTGTGTCACACAACATCCATCTACGTTTTACAGGACTTTTCTTAATATGTAGTTGTTTTATCCTCTCAAGTATGAATTAACATTCCAGAGTCCTTTGCTTTGTGTTCTAAGATTCTTTCCATCATTGTAGGCCTAGGCGGTAAATTCCGTTCTGCTCGCGGAATTTGGGTAATATCGCGTTCCGCGGAGAACGCGGAATTGCCAAAAATACCGCGATCCGCGGCTTCGCGGAGTTTTTTGCTTGTTCGTGCTTTCAAAATGCGTGTTCGCGAGATATTTCTCCCAGAGCACGCAAACAGCGTTCGCGAACAGGAAAAAAGCATCGCGAACGGGCAGAACAAGCAATTTCGCGTGTTCGCGGAACTTTTGCGCGCTCGCGGAGATTTTTTACCGTTTCGCGGAGCTTTGCGTAGCGCGACTACGCAAATTCCGCCCACCCTTTGGTTGGTTGGTGGTGTGTAAAAAGGCATAGCTGAGGTTTGTGATGTAGGGCCTTTTTTCCTTGAACTTGTTCCAGTTGGCTTTCAGCACTGGATTTAATGGCAAACTCTATTGGGAGACAATGGAGGGGTTTAAAGGTGTTATTGTGTGGCCACACCTTTTCAGGTCTAGGTTTAGCTTTGCCACCTAATTTTACTTTGTAGTCTGCTTTTCACTTGATGATTGGTCTTAAAGAATAGTGGGTTATTTTGAAGCACGAAGATTTGTAGGGAGTTGCATTTGAAGATTCGTCCCAAGTTCTTTCCTGTCTGTGTTGTGGCTGAGTCTGTTTTCAGAGTAGAGGCAACTTGAGATGGATCGGTTTGATGTTGGTGCCACCCAGCAATATGGTCTCTAATTTGGTCTATTAAGATGACATTCTTCTGTTTCCCAAACTATCTCTAATCCAGCCAAAGTATTCTGGCTTCTTGAATCATATTCCAATATATGAGGACATTGGTGTCATGTGCATTTAGAAAGGCAGGCAGCATTTTTGAGTATTTGTGCCAATGAGCGTAATCAGGTGTCAAACTTTCATTTTCAGGGCAAGATCTTCGTGGTACTGCATAGATAGGCTTGGTTCACCCCGAGGTTAGCTTGCTTTATTACTGAATGACTGTAGTTGTTAGCAGGGATCTTCGAGGAATGATTTGCTTCACCACATAGTTCCACAGATTCCAATCCAGGGACGGATCGTTTTTAAAGGGTATATCAGCAGAGCATAGCTATCCTTATCTAATGCCACAAGGCATTTCTCATTGGCATTTTGTCATGGTTCTTTCCATCATTTTCAAATGACAAAAACGGCACAAAAAAAAATCTGAAACTTTCACAAAGTAAGTGGCTGTAAATAAATAATAAAAATGGCCTTGCATTGCTGGCACTAATACCCTTTACATAAACTATCCACAGTCATTCAGACCCTGGCTGGTGGCCCGGTAGCCTGCGTGGTCAGCGGAGGGAGAAAACTGCTCACTGTATTGAGCGGTCCCAGACAGGCAGTATGGGTTCTCACTGCCTTCAGTGGAGCCGCTGCTGCTGCGTCTCCACTGAAGGCCCAACCCCTTGTCCGATAAGGCGCCATACTCCTTGAACCTGCTCAGCAAAATATTTGTTTTAAAAAACAAACTTCCAAAATTGGAGTTATTTCTATTAAAAAAAAAAAAGAATGACCCTAATAAAGAACTGGTTTTCAACATGCGTGTCAGGTACGTTGTGTATTTTCATAACCCCCGCACTTGGCCCACACCAATTAGTAAATATCCCACATATACATTTCTGAAGAACTTACACCAGTCATGTATTTGCATTTTTTGAGGGAATACTTGGCCGCAGTTTTATTACATGCATGGTCTTTACGTTACATCATTGGTCAGTCATAAATCAAGATGCCAAGACCATAAATAATTATTATTACATTGTCATAACTCATTCGGAGTGTCACAAATCCTTCTGACAGGATCATAAATCATAATTACAGGACAGGTCATAAAGCAACGGTTAACAGGTCATAAATCATCATCAATGGTTGAAAGGTCCTAAATCATCGCTGCCGTTTCTCATTCAAGTCCTTCTCATTTGCTTGTCACAGTTCTGACACCTTTTTGTTGTTGAGGCCATCATCCATGACGGTTTTGTGGTCATAAAGTTTTTGTTGGTTCTTTTTCTGATCATGAGATAGGGGATTGCCTCTTACTGCTGTTAGACTCAACTCGCTACCTAGTCCGTCCTTTTTGTATCCTGCCAACCGGCAGGTCTGGGTTGCGAGTGTCATGCTGTGCTTACTCCCTCGTCGGCCTACTTACCCTGCTGTAAGGCATCCCACAGTAAGTGACCATCCTCCGGCACACCGCCCTCCGGTGTGCCTCCTTTTCCAACCAATTTACCCCTTTAACCACCACACCGCCTGTGGGGCTCACGTCTCCAGGCGGCTCACCCTGTTCGGCTTTTGTGGTTTGCTTCTTCTTACTCCCTCTCGCTGCAGCCCACCTCTGGCTCTCACCAGTGCTCCTCAGTGTCCCAAGGATCACTGTCACAGCAACACATTCCCTTCTGACGGCCTACCGGCCACCTGTATGCTTTAAAGAGGCCATTTGAAAGTGCTGTCTCCGCCACGCTGCCGCTGGTTTCTGGACCGTTGGCCTTCCCTTGTGTTACTGAACTCATATATTCAGCCCAGATTAACTTAGCCTTCCGCCATCCTTCCCTGCTGCTCTAATTATCAACCGGACCATGGACTTGGTTGCTCTTATTTATCCCTCAAGGATCTTTGGGGCTGGGGTACCTTGTCCAGGCCTCAAGAAAGTCTGCTGTATTATGTCTGGTGCCTTTAACTCCCTGTGCCCCAGCTGAGGGTGCCGTGGTACCACCCAAAGTGGGTTCAAACGATTGCCTGGCACTGCCTGGGGTTTTATTGGCCTTGTGTTTTCAAAACAACCTTGGTGCACTTTTCTTCCGTAGCGGGGGAGCGGGACACCCCCCCATTTGTTGATCACCGCTAAGGTGGCCTAAACTGGTAAGTTCTGTGTCCCTGGTGGCTGTTATTCCACCAGCCCCTGAAGCCCCCTTCAGGTGTGGCCTCTGCCACTACCTGGGTTTGGCTGTCTTCACATGCGGCGCATGGAAATGGAAAGCGATCGGCAGGCACCTTGGCTTAAAAGGGTGAGGTGATCATCACTGTGTCCACACAGTCCTGAGACAGGCTGTAAGGTCAAAGGTTTACACTGGTAGAAGCAGCGAAGCTCTGCTGGTATAAATCCAGTACTTCCCCGACTAAATAGAGCAGGACGGGCAACCGCAGGCCTGAGTGGCGGGATCAACGCCGATTTATAGCAGCGCTCCTGCTCTGTCAAACTCTAAGGGCCAGATGTACGACCATTTTTGCATGCGCAAACGGGTTTGCGAACCCGTTTGCGCATGCAAAAACAGCATGGGGAATGTACAAACCCTATTTTGCGAGTCGCAATTTTTTGCGACTCGCAAAATAGGGTTTTGCGACTCGCTGTTAGGAACGGGCGTTCCCTTCCTAATAGCGAGTGCAACCATATGTAAGAATGTTTTGCGTCTGCAATTGCGGGCGCAAAAAACACTCGCAAATTAACACCCTCTTCAAGAGGGTGGTAATGGGGTCGCAAAAGGGAAGGGGTCCCCTAGGGACCCCTTCTCCTTTGCAAATGCAGGGGGAAATAATTTTTAAGGGCAGGCAGTGGTCCCAGGGACCACCACCTGCCCTTAAAAATGAAACGAAAACGTTTCATTTTTTCTTTTTTAAATGCATCCCGTTTTCCTTTAAGGAAAACTGGCTGCATTTAAACAAAAAAACTGCTTTATTTAAAAGCAGTCCCAGACATGGTGGTCTGCTGATCCCAGCAGACCACCATACCTGGGAGGGCCTGCCATTCCCAATGGGGTCGCAAGTTGCGAGAGGCTCATTAATATTCATGAGCCTCTCTATTTACGCTAACAGTGTGAAAAACACTGTTGTACATTGGAAATAGCGCCTCGCAAATTGCGAGTCGCAAAAACTCGCAATTTGCGAGGCGCTATTTCCAACGTCGTACATCTGTCCCTAAATCAGCCTGATTGTTTTCTTTTTCCTAAAGGACGTTTCTACGTTTTTGTGACATAAAATGCTTTTATATAAATTCAAACTTAATCATATACATTATCACACAAAGACGATTCACTGTTGAAAAACAATTCTAATTTGAATAGACCAATATCAAGAAAGGGAATTCTCCTAGATACTTGATCCCACCATGTTCTTACAGTCCACAAACGTGCACCAGTCTTGCATTTGGACCGCCAACAATCCCTTTTCCACAAGACCTGTCTGTTTAATTTACCTGGTGACCAGTACATTCTCATAAAAATTGAGTTATTTTGCAGCACCGTGCCACCGTGCATTACAAGTGTTACTTCTGACCCATTCAAAAGCACTCATTTAATGGAGCTGTAAAAGATACAGGGTTGAGCTGCCCCATCCAGGTATCAAACATTGACCTGGAGGTTCCACACATATCTCTGCCACAAGCGCATTATCTCACTGTTCTATCTTACTAGAAATATTAAATCAATACATTTGTTAAGGATAGCGTGGGCCACCTAACGTGTGCTTTAAGCTGCCATGACATGAACCTCTAATCATGAATTTCCATTATATTTCTTTTCCTGGTATATGGATTTTCACGTTCTAGTGTTTCGAAGGGTTTTTGACTCTTCAAACTAAACAACCAATCAGGACCTGTATCTGGAAGGAAAGAAGTGAGGTAAGACTCCTCCCTGAGAAGGTAGCGCATTTGTGCGTGGATTAGCCCTGTCGTGAGTAGTTGCACTATATGCCTCATAGGGTAATAATGAACCACTTTCAGCAATATTGCATTGTGCTACGTACACATCACCTGTAACATTTGACAGGCATTAATAACTTTAGCCAATGATTGTTCTCACTTGTAATCATTCTGTTTGCTTGAATGGGGTGCGTACCCCCCATATCTAGTCCAGCATGCAAATATCGAGGGCAAAACATTGAATTCAAAGTACTGAAAGTTAAGTATGTATTTTCTATACCTAACTCCACATATATGTACCTTAACGATAGATATGCCTTCAAGGAATGTAAATGTTAAGTTATGAATAGTAAATCTATACTTCCCTTTAATATTTCTGTCCTCGATATCTCTGTAGGTCGTTATTCTTGGGCTCCATATTTAATAGTGCAACGCTTGGATGGAATACCACCTTTCTCTTATTTTCTTTAATGTTTTGCTACCAATGGCGGTTGGTGGCAAATCACATTGGGGGGTGGCGCAAAAAATATACACATGACAAATATACATAATGCACATAACATATACACATAGATATACACATATACACATAAACATAGCAAATAAACAATAATATACACATTAACATAAATATACAAATTTAAAAAATCACTTATCTTACACTGCCGCTCGATGTTCTGCAGTACGTCCTCGTTGTTCTACAGCACGTCCTCAGAGTGCGAAGCCAACGCCAGCTCTTTCATCCAAAAAAGACGCTGTTCTAAAGAGTCTTGATTGGCTGGAGCAGGCTAGCTCCACGCTCCACAAAGCACTGTAGGCCTGTGCCTGCTCCCCAAACCAGCTGTCCAACACAGCCGGGTTGGAGAGGTTTGAATTGCCCATGTCGGTTTGGCCGTAGCAAGGTAGCTGGCCAAACCAACATGCGCAATGCAAACTTAAGTGGCCATTCCTCAATGCTGCCAATCAGCAGCAGAGGTGCACTTGACCCGCCCTGCCCTCGCTCTCTGTTTGCTGGCAGAAGTGTAAAAAATAAAATGGTAATAAAATCATTTTATTACCATTTTCTATTTGATACTTTCTCCTCAGAAGTATGGGGGGATGGGGGCGACACTCCTCTGCTCCCACAGAGGAACCGCTGCGGTTTAAATGCTACTAAAATCATGACAGATATAAGTACAGAGACAATAACACATTGGTCCTTTTCTTTTAATAGCTACTGCATCTTAGTGGCAATGGTTCCCTCCCGTGTACTGTCTGAAAAGTGGCGGTGGGATACACAAGCCTTTGTATGATATGGCGACCAGCAGTGAAAGAGGCCGTTCAAGCAGAAATCTTGAAGCATAAGGTACACAATGCTCAATTTATTCAGACCTTCTTTAAAACAACTTTCACGGCGAGGTAAAATATAACAGCAAGCGGACAAGGAAAGTGTTTTAAATTATTAATAACAAAATATCCCCCAGCGTGGAACAGAGACATCAAAGAGTTATCCTCGCACCAGTGCCTATTTTCTGATTGGTTGGGCACCGCAGGAAACAAGGCTTGATAAAGGCGCTGTAATAGAGAGAGTGAATCTCCAGCAGGCTTTTCTATATTGTGCACCACGTGTACCCAGCCCCGTGCGCTGCATCCTGGGGGCACTGTTCGGAACACTGCTCACGCCTGGATTAACCTTAATTTTTCCCAATGCCTTGAGGTGAACAATGTATCTTCTGTTTTGTGTTCATGTGTGTGTGAAAGGGTCATGTGCTGTGCGGTGAGTTCCTGTCCCTATGTGCAAACAGCCTAGTTTTGTGCTGGGGGACCTTGGTTGCGCTCTTCTGTTAAGGAGGTCCAATTCTTTTGTGGCGTGGTTGTGTTCTTGGATGGTGATGTCGAGGTTCTGTGTGGAGGAGTCCCAGTCTTGATCATGTGTGGAAAGCAGTGGCGTAGCATGGTCAGGGCCACAGGGGCAGTTGAACCGGGGCGCAAAATTCTTAGGGGCGCAAAATTATAAAATTTGCTTAAAATCTAATAGATGTGCTTGGGGTAAGGGTCTCAATACTGGACTGGTGAAAGGGACTCAGGAAGTGCTAACGGTCCACCCTGGGCGCTGGCAACCCACGATACGCCGTTGGTAGAAAGGACATTTTGTTGTCTCGGATTTTTAATTGGAGGGCTCCTATTCTTATACCGAAGGGTCCCCTTCTGTAGACAGATCCACTGATAGGGAGGCGATATCTTGATGTTCTATTGAGGAGTCCTCTTCCAATGGTGAGGGTTTATGTTTCTGTGTGGAGAGGGGTTGTTTTTTTGTGGAAGGATCTTCGCTTATGTGCAGTGGTCCTCCTTACCTGGAGAGGTCTTATTCCTGTGTGAAATGCTGGTATTTTTATATTAGATGGTACTGTTGCTGTGAGGCGTCATTCTACGGTTGCAAGGAGGTGTCTTCTTGCCTGGCTTGCCACCTCGCGTACGGATTGGTCATGATTCCTCTTTTTTGCAGAGGTGCAGGGTGCTCATGTGTGCAGGGGTCCTGTGCATGTGTGGCATTCACTGCCTCCTGTAGAGCGTGAGCATGTGTGGAATGATGCTTCTGAGAGCCACTTCCAGCTCTGTTAGAGTGGATTCTATATATTTTTTTTAAAACTCTTTTTATTGCACATTATGGCATAGCGTAACACGGTACAAACATATATATATATAAAATCATCGGATCTTAACAGACAATCCTTTGTGGAACTAAACATCCCGTATATTGCCCCCCTCTCTCCCACCCCTCTCAGGAGTACCATTCAGTAATTCTATTGGCTCGCTCTCTCGTTCTGACGGGGAGGTGCAAATGTTGCCTCTATACACGTTCCATTTCCCCCAAACTTTATCCCATTTTTTGGGGCAACCTCTGTTTACATATACTGCTCGCTCCGCTAACATGCACCAATCGACATCCTGCTCCCATTCCGTTATTGTTGGCGATTTAGAAACTCCCCATCTACTGGCAATATTGCGCTTCGCCAGCATATAGCCCATAGCCGCCCATAGCTGGTCCATGCGACTCAAGTCTGTAGCATCCCAGATATTGAGCAGACAAGTCTTGGGGGACAAGGCCTGCGCGATTCCACACACTTCGCCGATCACCTTATTCACCTCAACCCAAAATATCTGAATGATTGGACAGTCCCAGATTGTGTGGTAAAATGTGCCCGTCTCACCTCCGAGTGCAATCTGCCGTGCTGATTCAACCCATCTTGAATAATGTGGTGCATGTAATGTAAGTACGGTGCAGGATTTTTAGCTTGACCAGTCGCAGTCGCGCTGGTATGGCCACCTCCCGCGGGGAGGATAGCACCTCACGCCAGTCCTCGTCCTCTATTTCCCCTAGGTCTATCTGCCAGCATGCATAAAGGCTTTCCAGCGGATCTGGTAGGTTGTTAATTATTTTCCTGTATGTGAGTGAAATTACTTTATTCACCATAGGGTCAGCAAGCAATCTGTCCTCAAGCGGTGCTGACTCCGGGATCCCCTCTATATCTTGGGTTGCCTTCTGCAAGGCGTGCCGAATTTACAGGTATCTGAAAGTTTCACGCGTGGACAATTAATATTCCTTTTGCAGATCTGCAAATGTCAGTATCTTTCCCCTTTTTACCAAGTCACTGACTTGCGATATACCTATAGTATCCCAGCTGTCGAATCCTTTACTTAGGTTGCATAGGAGGGCAGCATGCCATAGGGGCGTCATTTGTGTCAGTCTGTACACCAGCCTAGCTTCTTGGTGGTGGAGTGCCATACTGCGATCGTGAGGGCAGTGGGGCCAGTAAGTTGTGGTCTACTCGGTTTTGTGTATAATGCCTCTCTATATCCCCCTACCTCAATTTGCCATTTATCCATCCGGCACGCCGGGCCCAGTTGTGCACCGTATACCTATTTATTTATAATAGCGAGGTGTGCTGCTCTGTTATAGCTGCGAATGTCTGGTAGAGCGATTCCCCCATCATACCACCCCCTAACTAGTTTGGGCCCCGCAATGCGTGGTGGCTTCCTATCCCAGAGTAGGGTTCTAACTTCCCCATCTATTTTCTTGAAGTACGTTTCGGGCACAGTGTATGGGGTATTCTGTAGCGCGTAGAGGAGCCGAGGCAGGGCCATAATTTTATATAGAGCTGCGCGTCCTAGTACCGGCAGGGGCAGTGTCCGCCAGTGTCGGACGTCGCTTTGCAGCAGAGTCAGAGGTCCCAGTAGGTTTTGGTCATAAAAGAGTGATGGGTCAGCCGTGACATAAATGCCTAGATAGCGAAATCCTTCCGTGACGACAAGGGCTGCACATTCGGCCGGTAAGGCCGGCGCCGTCCCATGGAGCAAGTACACCACCGACTTAGACCAATTAATAGTGTACCTGGAATATCTGCCATGGTTAGAGCATATTTGGAGTATTCTGCTGATGGAAGAGCGGGGGGATGCTACATATAGTAGGATGTCGTCCGAATAAAGCGAGATCCTATCCTCCCACTGATCGGCCCACTTCAATCCCCGTATCAATGGGTCCCCTCGTATCCAGCATGCAAGAGGTTCAAGGGTCAAGGCGAAGATTAGGGGAGACAGCGGGCAGCCCTGCCTTGTGCCACAACGCAGGGGGAAGGCCCTGGATACATGCCCATTTACTACCACTTGTGCAAGCGGCTCTGCATACAGGAGTTTGACCCACTCGAGATACGTCGTCCCCAGGCCCATACGCTTGAGTACAGCAAACATATACGGCCACTCGACAGTGTCGAAAGCCATATGGGCGACTAGGGAAAGTATGGCTGCATCCTCGCTTATGGTATGTTTCCTAGCGAGTACTCCATTTAGCCGGAGCAGATTTAGTGAAGTGTTCCGGCCGGGCATGAACCCAGATTGATCCGGGTGAACCAACTGTGTGACCAAGGGGAGTAGTCGCATGGCTAATACTTTAGCCAGAATTTTGGCCTCTACATTTAGTAGGAATATTGGTTGGTACGAAGCGAATTCCTCCTCTGGCTTGCCCGCCTTGCGGATTACTACTATGGAAGCCATCCTCTGATCACTGGGCAGTGAACCAACGGTCTTACTTTCTAGGTACATGTCTAGAAGGTGAGGCGCAGCTTTAGAGGCAGTTACTTTAAGGAGTTCAATTGAGAGGCCGTTTGGCCCTCCTGCTTTCCCGGATTGTATAGCAAGTATGGCTGCAACTATCTCCTCGGCGGTAATATCCGCATCCAATGTCTGCCGGTCCTCTATGGTCAATGTTGGAATTGATATATCACTGATCATCTCCCGTGCCTCCTCTATGGTGGCCGTTGTGCCTGGGGAATAGAGTGCGGTATAATAACCTGCGAACCCGTCTGCTGTGTGTTTAGGGCTCCGAAGGCACGACCCATTCTGTCCCTTTATTACTTTAATCCATCGCTCTGTGCTTTCCCTTTTCTCCAGCCATGCTAAGAGCGTGCTAGCTCTGTCACCCTGTTCATAAATTCTGTGTGTTTTGGCCCGTTGTTTCCCTCTAGCATGCTCGGCCACTAGGTCTTTGTATTCCTTCCGTTTAAGCTCTACGATGTGGTGCTCAGCCTCATCTCGATTATCTACTAAGGCCTGCTCCCTCGCCAGAATATCTTTTTCTAACTCTACTAGTTGTCTATTTTTCTCCTACTTGTGACCCACTGTCAGGGAGAGGGCTCGACCTTTAATTACGGCTTTATAGGCTTCCCACAACACCTGCGCTGATTGAACTGACCCCACATTTTCTGTAAAGTAATAATCAGTGTCTTTAATAAGGGCAGCCTTTATATGTGGGATTTTGAGGCTCCATGGACTAATTGTAATTGCCCTGCGAGTTGGTTCTGTATGGACTATGAATCGCGCAGTGATGGGGGCATGATCTGAGATGCCTCTCGCTAAGTATTTGACCCCACTGATAATGATGCATCGAATCCGCCAGCGTGAGCATGTAGTCAATTCGGGAGTTACTTTTATGGGCCGCTGAATAATAAGTATACTGTCGAGCCTGTGGATGAGTCGCCCGCCATACATCCATCAAGCCCATAGCGCTGCAACGGATATCTGGCCGGATTTTCAAGTTCTCAGGGGATCAGAGCCGGAGCCGCGCTAGTGGCGGCCATCTCCTCCAGCAGTTGGCCGATTCTATATTTTTTGTTGGTTGTAAGGGGTGCAGAGCAATCTCTTTGACCAACTTCTTGCCCATAGCCTTTCTTTGATTTGGACTTATTAAAATTCCCTAGTTGAATCAAAGTATTTTTAAATCTGTTCCAAGGACTGGGTATCTGTTGAGG
This sequence comes from Calotriton arnoldi, assembly GCA_963921515.1. NCBI lineage: Eukaryota > Metazoa > Chordata > Amphibia > Caudata > Salamandridae > Calotriton > Calotriton arnoldi. The sequence goes on along the minus strand of CAWUFW010001129.1, from coordinate 948,627 downwards.
TGTTGAGTGGTAAAATCTAAAAAGAGCAACATTACTTGTGGATCTAGCCTCAAAACGTGAAGATTGATTGAGCTGTGGACCAAGACCATGAGCATCGCTAATGAGAACTTTAATAATTCAACATACTTTTTTTTAAAAACAATGATAAAACCAGCAAGTCCATTCTATCACTTCAATGTAAGGTGACCTAAAATTGTCCAAAAGTCCTGCTTATATGAGTATGAGAGTAGGTAGTGCTGACATTGGCATTCATGCAGTGCTGGCTTGAACAGTGAGTAGTGATTGCCACAGTGGCTTCCTAAAATTACCGAGCCCTGGCACCTATTTTTTTTTTTTTTTAAACAAGCAAATCTGAGTATGGCCTTTTGTGAGGAAAGCCTTGGATACTAAGAATTCTTGCTTTTGCGCCTGGGCACTGGTTCCTTTGCTGAATTTCCGGCATGCTTCCATCAGGTACCCTGGACGACAACATTAGGGGGTATGGCTCCACAGAACTTCTCGTAAGTCAAATAGGCGAACGAGCCATACTTTACGATGACTGACGGGTGAGGTATGAAATGTTAATGCAATCACGCACATTGCCTGGGTTTGATTCTTAAATGTCAGCGCTTCGTACAGATAGATTGCAGCCCCCAGCACAAGGATGGTTCTCTGCGAAAGGTTACAACATTCAGCAGGAGCTCTCTGCAAAGGCCCTGTGTGCATCCAGATAGCAGAGATTTGTGTAGCAGTGTCTGAGGGCATGCCAGGTACTGTCTGTTGATGCTTAGCACACAATGCTTCTCGAAAGAGGAGGAGAGATGCAGCCAGGACACCGATCCATCCTGCTGGAAATGATTGAACTATCCTTGGCGCTCTGTGGTAGGTTGCGCTACTGGGGGCTTTTGTAATGCAGCGGATCAGAAATTCCAAAGCTGGCCATGCCTAAGGTCTGGATACAGTGGATCCCACTTCAAAATGTCAGTCTTGAGATGGGAAAAATCCTGCACAAGAATCCTGTTCTGTAAAAAGGCAAAATGATTGTCCACCACAAAGATACCACCTGGCCATCAATCTTCAATGATGGGGGCCTACTGCGGGTAAGGCACAATCACCCAAGACCTTCGTCAGATGTTTGTGGACGAATAAGGTGACAGGGCCAAGAAAATGAAGGATCTCAAGGTCTGGAACCTGGGAGGTCTGTCTCGCAGCAGACAGGGGTCAAACCTAGTAAAGTCCTTCATTGAGCTATTTGAGACTTTGCTTCGTCCAGTGAACTATATGCGATTGATGGATTATGCCACTTGGATGAACCTGAGATGTTCTCAACATCCCACTGCAGAGATGAGGTGGCCAGAGTAATTATGCACTGCAAATGGTACTACTGAGTGTCGAGACTGAGAATATCGAGATACATAAATATATCGAACACCAAAATATCGAAAGGTAAGTGCATATAGAGGAACTATAGATTTACTATTCTTAACTCCACATCTAGGCACCTTGAAGATATATATATTGTCATGGTACATATATGTGGAGTTAGCATAGAAATTCTATACTTACTTACCTTTGATATTTTAGATTCAATACTTTGTCCCTGATATTCGTATCTCTCGGTATTCTAGGTTCAAAGGTCAGGGGGCATACCTGCACTGCAAGCCTCCGACCTTCTACCCTCATGGGAAACTAATATACACAACACGATCATACCCCAGTTTGGACACAAATGATCATCTTCGTCAGACTTTATGAATGAACTTACCATTGGAGTCCAACGTAGGTCCAGGTGGGCCTTCACCATGCCAGAGTTTCAGGATATCCACGTAAGATACATTTGCATGCAATGAATTTAAATAGACGGAATTCTGGCTTGGACCTGGCCCATCTGGGCTAACCTTTTATGCTTTGATGCCCTTGCTAGGATTTCTGTTGATTAAGAGACAGCATTACATAATGCAAATACAGTCATTGGGGCTAGATGAAAATAGTCTAAAGCAGGCCATTAAGAGACTGGGTTCGATCAAAACACTGAAGGGGTTATTGCACTCACTGAAAATAAAAGTCAGCAATGGCACACACTCTGAGAGTTCAAGTCTCCCTTCTTCTGGTGGAGGCGGTGCAATAGGAAACATACTGTTCCAAGGACAAATTGTGCTGCAGGTGGCAAAGTGCCTCTTACTTTGAGTTAGATATAGGGACAGGTGGTGGCGCCTTTGCTAGATGTCTTCTCTGGACTTGTTAAAGACGTTTTAAAGTTGATAAGTGGTGTATACGATGATGCTGTAACCCAGCGCTAGGTGGGTTATGCTGTAATACATCTATGGAATCTGGCACTCCTTGGGCATAGATAAGAGGTTCACACTGTCAGGAATAATGCTGAACATGGACATACTATATCTAGATTCCCCTCCAATGTAACATTGCAAGCCGGACACAGAAGGCTAACACCTAAGCAGATGCCAGAGGCTCTTCGCTCCATGTTGATCCGGTCCTGGTCTGAATTTGTTAGGTCGAATGTTCAACTTCATTGGTGATCATATGGTTGATAATAATTCTTAACCCTGTGCTTGAGAAACCTGAGATTCACCTAACCTGAACAAGGCCTTTCTATCCCTTCTCTTTCCAAAGCACTCACTGCATCCACCTGCCAGTCAACGTCTATGATACACCGACCGCAGAAAGGTGAGGCTTCTTTCATACACGGCCTCTCCGACACACATAATCCTTGAGCATTTTGCAGTCTGCTTTGGGATATGGCTGGAAAATTTGAGACTGCACTAAAATTCTACCTGAGATCCAGGTGATAACTCGGTTTATTCAGGAGACCTGGATTCTGGAACTTAAGACAGCTTATCTCGGCGAAATGATTTATTTTGGCCTATAAATGGGAGGTCACCTTAATACATTATTTTACATATCTTCAAAGATAAAGAGACAGAAACAAATGGATTCCGGAATTTTAGTACCCATACAAGCAGTGACTCAGGGCGCAAACACTAGGGGCTGATTGCGCTGGTTATCAGACCCATTGCCCTCCCCAGCCTAGCTCCCAAACTACCCCTTTCTCCTTTTCCCATACTCCCATCTGTGCCTTGAACACCACCCGTCTTACCCACCTGATCTCACCATCATTCATTTCCACCTTCCCTCTTTGTCCTCCTCTCTTACTCTCCGAATTGTTACTCACAGATCTCTACTGGGTAAAAACGAGTTTTGAGAACTTAATTTCTCATTTCCCAGGCCTCCTGTTTATGGTGAAACTTCCCCACGTGCTCTTGTTCCATGCTCCCAGAGTAACTTCAAATCCTTCTTCTCCCGTTTTTCTTTCCCTCTCTCCGGGGCATCTACGTGCTGTGAAGCCCCAAAAAGCAACTGTGAAGCACTAAAGAGAAGAGCACAAATAAAAAAATAATGATATAGTTCAGAAGCCAATACTGAATATTTGGAATTGGTTCCACCCTAGCCTGTTCAGAGAAGTATGATACACAGAACTACTCCAAATATCAGTGTGAGACTAAGTTTAAACTCCAGCATTACAACCACAAGAGTGAATTATGTGATACAATTACACGCTACACAGTTTCTCTCGTGACATGGTACAAGACATTGCAAGAGATTACAGGTGCTTGAGTACCATGACCGTAGAGACTACACACTCATCAGTCTCCAGCGACGTACAATTGTGCTGTAGATTCATTCTAAGGTTATACAACCTCGACAACTATTCCTGACTCAACAGCAATACGAAGGGGTTCTCCTTTTAGAACTCCGGAGAAGCCTTTGCTCTTCCTTCAGGAATCCCCCTAACAATGGCTCATAGAATCTGCACATCCACACTAACACTTCCAGCAGAAGTCCTTCAAAAAGGTACTTTGAGTACACCGTGGAATCTTCATTCATAAAACATGCTTTCTATCAATGCTGTACGTCACTATCACATTTATGTCATTCACTTGATGCTCTGCGGAAACAAGGGGAGAGATGGCATTGCAGCGGGACACTGATTGGGTGGGGGGGATTAGCAGGAGCAAGTTGAACAGAGCATCAGAAACTACATCCATATTAGAAATAATGCCAGCTTGCCCGAAAATGTGGCATAACCATTCATCTCACTATCTACTCTTCTAAGAAACTTAGGTAACTCATTCCAGGTGCAAGTCGATAGATGACGGAATAGGTATAATTAAATAAATAAATAATACCTATTCCATCGTCTGCCGACTTCCCCTCCTGCCGGGCCACGCCCCACCCCACCGCGCTTACCTGTGACCGCCGCCGCTGCATATACCTACAAGTGTGATATTTTAGGCTATTCCCGGTCCCCAAAGCTATAAGAATGGCTTGGGCGGCAGGTATAAGTCATTTTTAAAGTATAGTAAATTAATAAACACGTTTTGTTGTGCTTATCTCTAAGTAGTACAAACAAGGCCATCGTGTGACAGACTGTAATGAGTGCCATGCCGGTGTTGCTAATTAAGTCGCGGTGCCAAGAAACGGAAACCACCGGCTCAAATTAAGCACTGCCAAGATTTCTTTGTTCTAGTGCAGAGCTCGCTGCTTTGTAGCTATTTTCTGCTTTGTAAGTACCCTAACACTCATACATACATAAACCCAATTCTTGCCCTTGCATGATTGTTATTTGTTATCAACAGACCCTTTTTTCAGTGTTTCAGTTGTTAGTAAGAAGTCTCCATCTGGACTTTGTTCTTTTCGGCCAGTAGATGTCCGTCCACTCGTAAATGTACCCCGGGCACAGTCTACCATGGCCCCATCATGATCAGGCTGGAGGTATGTGATGTAGTATCTTGACTGCAAGCAGCTTACTGTGAAGGCCCATTTTGCCTGCAGAATTAGATTAGTTGAGACTTTTGCTGTGGCTAACCTTTCTTCTATCAAAACAAAAAGAACGGGCTGGTTATAAGGCACACACCTGTACCTAGATTTTAGGTGGATGTACCAGGAGTGTGTACTGCCTCGGAAACCCTCAGGTTTTGATAAAGAACCCTCACGCACCTACCTAGTAGGTGACATGCTTCATCATAGGGTTCCCTCCCTAGTCACCAAATGTTTCCAGGGTGTGCTGCGATGCCTGATTACAGCGGAGCTGGTTGTTTTTTGGGTGAAATTGTGATCGTGAGTGAAAAGTGCTCAAGTGAGATGGGCTTTAAAAATTGGCACAAATACTCTCTGTTTATTTAAAACCTCAATTTTATTGTTGAGAGTATTGGTCAATGTTAAAAAGGTGGCGGATATATGAAGGATGTAATTTTGATCCTTCTTATCCTGTGAATAGTCTACATGTTTCAGCCATGTTCAAATGTGCCCCTTAGGGTCAAATGGCTTTCGTTAGGACCGACAAAAGCATGCATGCACACTAAGACATGCAGCTGTGGTGTGGCTTGTACTTACAACCCACTAGAAAACATTCATAGACATAAATATACATAGGCAGTATTAAAATTGATGCTAGATGCAGGCAGGGAGGGTTCCTCCTGGTCTGCTACTTGGCTAAGTGTCATTTGTGAAATTCAAATAATTTTCCAAATAACACTGACAGTCGTTTATATGCCCAGAAATTTTCTGCACAGTGAATTCCTAGTTTTTTAGCCTTTATCCATGAGGTATCATTTAGTTCCCAACACATAAGAGCCATACAAGACATACCCACAGGTAAACAGAAGTAGACAAATAAAAAACACTCTTTGCATTAAAATACTGTTACAGATGTATCAGGTTGGGTATCTGTTTATCGTTTTTTTCCCTCAGGCGTAGCAATGCATGCATCCTCATTCTATGTAGACATAATGTCCATAGTGGTGGACGATAGTCCCATGTTATTTGACATATGTTAGCCCTTCAGTTGTTTATGAAGTTAGGCCGACTGCGCTAATGCACCATATTTGCGTTGGTAAGCATATTATTAGAAGAAAGGAGAGTAAAATACGGGTACTGACTTCAGCGACGGTAGCTACTTGCCACCTGAGGTCGGCCGAGGGGGTGGACCCTGTAGTAACACTCTGTAAGAGAAGATGTCTCTTTAGGATCTTAGCGTGTAAATGATTGAAAGTTACACGATCAAAGTTAAAACACAAGCTGTCCCCCTTTGAGTGCCCACTTACTTCCTCAAGGTATCTCACCCTCTGATACCTAATCTTCCTTGGTCGTCCCGCATCCTAATTGTATGTTGTGGGAGCAGGTATAAATGCAGCTGAACCCTGCTTGTTTCCTGGATCAGTCCGTGCTTGCATGCACATCGTATGTTCTACGTGAGATTCTTCAGAAGCGTGTGACGTGAGCGGGACGCATACGTCGCGCGTCTCACGTAGGTCAGGCAAAAAATGCCTGATCCATATTACTCGTGCATTATCCTCATTGTATTGAATGAGATTTCAATAAAGTTACTTGGAACGAGTGTCGATATTTGAGTATGTGTGCATAGTGTTTGTCCCATTACGTTATGTTTATTTAATGGAAAATACATTGTCACCAGTCCCTGGTTTTGGTATATACTCTAGTTGATTGTCAAGGTGTTCGTACAGTTAATTTTGTATAGCTTTATCATGTTCATTGATGTATATAGGTATATTGGAGTGTGGTGAACCAAGCCCATATCGCTGATGGATTAGGATGACCACAGTGTGAATGGATGCACTAGTATATGTTGTAGTTACATACCATATCTATACCAGAGTGTCTGATAAATGATATGTTAGATGTGTCCTTCTTAGTCCTTTCCTGCAGGCGCGTGTGGAGGATGGCTCTGCCTATCTCTTATGATTCGTAGGACAACTTACATGGGTGCCATGATTATCTTTTGTTTATTGTATTTCCATTTCCGGTATCGAGTGCCCATGTTTTTGTGGTGTAGCGGATAAAGAAAGGGGGCCAGGATGACAAGCCATAGCCACTCATGATGCTGTACTGAGACCGGCTTCATCATTCTTAGTTGCAGGCCAGGGCTCCAGGTGTATTGAGGTCCATTGCTGACTCTGACTCACATAGATTGTTATGAGGAAGCAATGTCGGTACCTTAAGTTGCACAGCTCAGACAAGGGCTGATTTTGTAAACAATTAGCAGAGAATGTTAATGACGACAAGGTGTGCAGGCAAACATAGCTTGAATGATAATGCCACAGCCAGGACCGCTTATGCAAGCTGAGGAAGGATCTGTCTGCCTTTTGATGCATTCCTGCAGTGGTGGCTACTGGTTAATATATGGTGTGGTGCAATGGCGCCAAACTCACTATAAATGGGCACTTCTCCTTCTCCCCGGCATGGCAATTCTCTCCCATGTGTCCACAAGCAGGAATGGAAGGACTTCCTTCTTGCTCAGTGGAATGTGAATCCAACCAATCTTGGAGCTGCTCTCATCAGCGTGAGAGCAGCTCCAGGATTGGTGGGAGCAGGCTAACCTAGCGCTCATTTTGAGGCCGGGGGCCTGTGCCAGCAATCCCCGGGCTGTTTCACAGCCCGGGGATTGCTGGGTCTACAGTGCGCATGTCGGGCTGGCCACAGGTAGCCAGCCGGTCAACCTCACATGTACACTGAAAGGGGCAGCAGTAATCCAGCAATACAGGGATTTAGCCTCGCCCGATTGCCTTACACTCGCGCTGTACACAGCGCAAGCTGGTGGCAAAATAAAATGGCATTATTATGCCATTGTATTGATGTTTTTTGCCTGCTGCGCTCGCAGCCGGCGGGGCAACGCTCCTCTGCTCTTGTGGAGGAGCTGCTGCTGCATTCCTGCCTGATTGCGCAAGCTTCTCTTTATCATCGGGTACATGTCCTGTTCCCTAATTCCTCCAATGTGGATTATAAGGTGATGTCACAACACACAGACGACAGCAAAGCTCACTGTTACTAAATTCATGATGCCAACAGCAGAGACAATTTGACACAGACAGGCAATAGGTAACCATTCATGAGGCCAGCAGCATAAGCATTTCAGACCAGACAATGGACATCCATGATGCCAACAGGATAGGTTTTCATGCCAGGCAATGGAAAACCATGGCCAACAACAGGCATTTCAAGCCACACAATGGATAACCATTTATGATGTCAACAGCAAAGGCCTTTTAGGCCAGACAATGAACAACTGCTCCATGCTCACAGACACAGCAAGTTCCTATGGTAGAGGGATCCATTCTAGGCCACTAGACATATTGAACACTATGAGACTGATTCACAAACTATTTCTGAGTACGAGCAGTAGTACCACAGGAGATCTCTTTTACATCCTCTTACATGCCTTTGTGAATCAACTCACGCATTTAAAAGAGTACTACAGCAGTACTACGTTACAGACTCCAAAATGCCTTTCTGAATAGGCCCCTTTGTACTCATTGCAGAAGAAATGGGAACCAGCAACTGAACACTAGATTAAACATTCCGCTCATCAATAACCCAGCATGATGTGGCCATCGGGAAGCAGTGTGTAAGTGTTCAAGACTTCTGAGAGCACTGAAAGACAAGAGGGGTTGAAGACATGCACTATGCAGAGGTTGATAGCCTAACCTGACCTGACCCAACCTAACCCGAGATCTCCTAACATAAGCTAACTTCCACCAGCACAAGACGGCGTAACATTACTTAGCAGAGCCTAACCTAAACCAAGGTTATCTATTGTAATGATTCACTTAGTCATTACTTAAGGTTTAAATTGAAGTTTATTGTAATGTACTTCACCCACGACAAGGAGCGCCTCCTCAGCCCGAAGTCCGATCAGCAACTGCCTCAGCCCATCGAACCCCGAACCGAGGAAGACTCCACGTCCTACATTCTAACAATACACTCCACATTACCTATACAGAATTCCAACCCCATTCAATTACATCACCACTACATCACCTCCCCCTTTATCATAAACAATTTAACATTGAATAAACTCATTAACAATTAATATGCAATGAACTCATTATATCTAGCCGGAGCTCTCCTCAACCTGCCGCAACGACTAAATGAAGTGGTGGTATCACCACTGGCGGAACCAACATTTACATTTCTGGAAACAGGTACAGATTTCACATCCGATTGTAACCAATGTGTCCACCCACAGCTTTCAGAACCCAAATTGTCTTTCCTACAACTAACAAGCTTGGCTTGCTCTTGAGACATTTTTACTAATTGCCTTTTGTTCCACCAACCCTTCTCATTCAAAAAAGCTGCTCCTTTGCTGGTTTTGCTGACTTGGACTGGATTAGAAAATACCGAATTCCCTTTTGAAACCTTATAAGGTTTTTAATCATTACCCAGTCACCCACTGATATCTCCAAATTCCTTAAATAATTCTTTTTATCATAATTTTTCTTCATGTGATCTTGTTTCTCTTTAACTTTGTTTACCAACATTTCCCTGTCAGACCCTTCTTTTGTAACATTTATACATTTCTTGTCTAACCAAGAGGGAAATAAAGTAGAGTGTGCTTTTCTACCTCTTAACAGCTCGAAAGGAGTGACTTCCGTGGTACAATGAGGAGATGTATTATAATTCCACACCTTTTCCTCGAGAAATTTTCCCACATCAAGACCTGAAGCAATAGCTGTCTGAATCCCTTCCTTCATAATCTTGTTACCGCGTTCCACCAGCCCATTAGAAGAAGGAGAGTAGAGAGCTACTTTAAAATGCTTAATGTCTTGCAATTCCAAAAACTTATGCATTTTCTCCGATACAAAATGTGTCCCATTGTCTGTTACTAGAACATGAGGAGCCCCTTCTAACAAAAATACTTTTTTAAAAATAAAATGGTATTGTCAGAATCAGGCGCATCTACGAATTTATAGTACATCCATTTTGAATAATAGTCCATTGCTAGGATGAGATACCTCATTCCTTCAGGTAAAATATTATAAGGACCTGAAAAATCCAAACCTACTTTTTCCCATGCTGAAGCAGGAAATTGGGTGGGATGTAATGGAGCAGAAGAAGTTTTCCAGTGTTTATCAGACAACAAGCACTCCTCACAATTATTCACCACCGCCCTAACCTGTGCATCTATGCCAGGCCACCAATAGTGCAGTTTAATTCTCATACAAGTTTTGGTAATCCCCAAATGACCTTTATGAGCCATTTTCACTATTGTACTCCTTAGTTCGGATGGCGGAACAAATTTATCGCCCCTTAAAAGGATGTGGTCCTTTACGGACAGCTCATCTGCAACTTGAGCAAAGTTTCTCAATTCTCCAGTCAAATTTCTTGCTTCGGGCCAGATTTTGGTTGAAAATTCCATTGCTTTCGATAGAATTGTATCTTTCAAGCTAGCCTCTTTCCACTCATTCTCTGAAATTTTCAAACTCCATTCCTCAATAGTATCCACCACTGCCACACATTCGACATCCTCCTCAATCAAATCATCCTCATCATCTTTTTCCATTAACATCCTTGAAAGGCAATCTGCCCGAAAATTTCTCCCTCCAGAAATGTGTTTCATTTCGAAGTTGTACTCCTGGAGTTTAGACACTAGTCTAGTTAATCTTGGTGATAAATTATTATTACCAGCCACCTTGCTGAAAATAAACGAAAGGGGTTTGTGATCTGCAAAAATTACAAATTTCCGTCCCCAAATATACATTTTAAATTTCTGTGCAGCCCAAACACAAGCCAAAGCCTCACGTTCGATAGTGCTATAGTGTCGCTCAAACTGTCTAAGTGACCTTGAAGCAAAAGCTACTGTTAGTTCTTTACCATTGACTTCCTGGCTTAACACTGCCCCTAAACCATTCATGCTGGCATCCACCGAAATGACTGAGGTACAATCATCTCTAAAGGCGTGAAGTGCTTGTGCAGAAACAATCAGCTCCTTCACTTTAGCGAAAGTTTCATCCAACTCTCTGGACCACACAAACTTCTGACCCTTTTTTAATAAAGTTCTTAGTGGCTCCACCACTTGAGCGTAATTGACCACAAATCTTGCGTAATACTCTGCAAGCCCCAAAAATGACCGCAGAGAATCCTTATCACAAGGTGCCCTCGCTTCTTTTAAAGCCCTGACCACTGAAAATTTTGGTTTAATTCCTGCCTCTGATATAGTGTGTCCTAAATACTCTAATTCGTTTACACCAAACCTGCACTTATCCTCTCTGACTGTCATACCTCGTTCTCCTAATAGTGACAGAACCTTTCTCACTAATACATTACGTTCCTCCAGACTTTTTGCAAAAATCAAAATATCGTCCAAATAAGCCTGGACCCCTTTCAAATCCTTAAATAAGGTATCCATAAGTCTTTGAAACACACTGGCTGCTGACGCCAGTCCGAAAGGGAGCCTCAGGAACTTGTAAGCCCCAAACGGAGTAACAAAGGTTGTCAGCTCTTGTGAATCTTTGGACAAAGGAATTTGATGATATGCGGATTTTAAATCGATTAACAAGAACCATTTGGCCCCCCAAATTCGCTAAAAGTTCGTGGATTCTTGGAAGGGGGTGGCAGTCCACTTTAATGTTTTTATTTAAACCCCTAAGATCCGCACATAACCTAATTTCGCCAGTCTTTTTACGAGCTACAACGATGGGAGCGACCCATTGGGATGACTCTGTGGGTTGTATTATCCCTTGTGAACACAAATCTTCTAGCATTATTTTTAGCTCCCCCTGACGCTTAACGGCACCGGGCGAACTCTATGTGCAACAGGAGATGCTCCAGGTAATAACCTAATCTTATGTTCTACACCTTTTACTAAGCCCACTTTGTCATTAAATACATTTTTGAATTCGTATAATAGATCCTTGCGATCGATTTTAAGTTCCTCCACATTGCAAATCGACAAATCCCTTGCCCTTATGGGATTTTCGTCACCTGGTACTAAATACAGTCCCATTTTTGCCAGGTCTTTCCACCCCACAATGTTTTTTCCTTTAATTGCCACATAAATTTTTGTACATATTGATCTTTCCAAAACTTGTAAGGTGCCCATGAAAAACCCCAACATTTCAATATCCTTTTCACCAAAGGCTTTGGGATTCACATCTGTCTCCAGTAAACTAATACCTTCGCCCCATTTCTCATAAAAAGTAGAGTCTCGAAGGATGGTGATAGGTGAACCAGAGTCTGCCATGACTTCCAGATTAATTCCGTTGATGGTAGACTCACACAAAGGACCCTTAATTTGAATTGGCTCATCCTCCAAGTCAAGAGTCAATAAAAGATTGTCAAGTGACTCTGAACACATATCCATATCGACACTGCTTATCTTTACAGGTTTCTTTTGATTTCTACAGACCTTTTGAAAATGGCCAATCTTTTTACATATGGAACAGCGTTTACTCAAAGCTGGGCAGCCTCTAAAATTGCCTATGTGAAATTTAGAACCACATCTGTAGCAGAAATTCTGAACTTTAGACTGAATTGGTTTAAAAGATTTATCTTTAGAACCAATTGCATACAAACCCTCCTCGTTATATTCTTCTGAAATCATGTTCACCTTAGGCATTGATTCCGGCAGCATTGCCTTGGTTGAAATTACAGATCTTTCAATGCTTAACGCCAGGTCTATTACCTCTGAGAGTGGAGGATTCTTGCAACTAAGGATTCTTTCTTTAATTTTAGACGAAGAACAATTAAATACAAACTGATCCCTTATGTAATTTTCCAGTAGGGGACCAAAATCACAAGAAATTGCCAAAACCCTCAGGGCGGAGACGTATTCCTCGACCTTTTCATCCTCCTTCTGTTTTCGCTTATAAAAATTATGCCTTTCAAGCATAATATTAGGAGATTCCTCAAATTGATTCTTTAATCTGGCAATTGCTTCTAAATAGACGTCCCATTGACCGTTTCCTGATTGCCCAGAAGGAGGAGGAATCGGCGTTAAGCTCTTAAAAATGCGTTGGGCAGCTAGACCTAAACTGCCAAACAATAAAGCAAATTTTCGGGGAGGTGAGTATTCAGATGCATCTATAGCCACTAGATGGTGCTGAAATAAACCTAACCACTCTGCCCATAGCATAACTGGTTTACCAGGTTTGTCCAAGAATGGAGGAGGTTGAGTGACTTCTCGTGCTGAAGCCATATTAAAATTGTTCCCTGTAGTATTATCGAGGTGAGTGTATCACCGAACACTCAAGATACTAGATCCTTGATATCACTCCTTGATATCGTACTAGAGGTGCACTTTAAATTTAAGGTGTGCGTGTCACCGCAGAGTTAAAAACAAAACCCCAAAAGAAAAAGAAAAAAAATTTTTTTTTTTTTTTTTTTAACTTTCGACACGCATGCTGAACACTATTCTTTAGTACACAGGAATGTTCCGAGCGTGATCCTGTGTCAGTTTTACTTGTTAGGCAGATCAAACTAGAAGAAAACGCTTTCTAGACTCTATGCGCTTCAAGTAACAAAACCGTGGTTGGCAATTGAGGCCACTGAGGCAGGACGCCAATCCCAATATGGCGGCACGTTCCCCCGACGTTCGATCCTGAAGGCTCACGTCACGCAATAACAGCAGAGCGTCCTTCAGCAATGCCCAGCGTCTGGACGTCACAGAAGCCAAGAAGCGGGAGCGCGTCACAGAGGGGCCGAGAACCAACAGCGTGTCGGAGTCAGGAGAATGCAGGTAATGACTCGTGTTCCGAGAAGTTTTTAAAAAATGAAGTCAGTTAGGAGATCACCAGCGGGCGGGCGAATCCGACCATGTTTAAGCTTTTAGGCCGCAGAGAACTCATTTCTCAGGGCGCAGTCTCCGACAGTCAGCCAGGTCAATCCCGGAATCTTTCACCGGTAGCAGGAGGGCCTCAGTCGAGCGTACACAACCACTTGATTAGGTAAATCCTACCGTTATTCCGCAACCACCGCGATGCCTTAGATAGTCCAGCAATCCGGTAGAGAGGTGCCGACGGCACGGTCAAGGTCCCTCAGGCCACGCCGATTCAACCTCGTGTGTGTCCAGGGGTCCGACGGTCTCGCAGTTAGTAGCTCTGCGTGGGTCGTTCGTTCGGTCGGTCGGTGGGTGAAGCGACAAAATCCCGATCGTCGCCAAATGTAATGATTCACTTAGTCATTACTTAAGGTTTAAATTGAAGTTTATTGTAATGTACTTCACCCATGACAAGGAGCGCCTCCTCAGCCCGAAGTCCGATCAGCAACTGCCTCAGCCCATCGAACCCCGAACCGAGGAAGACTCCACGTCCTACATTCTAACAATACACTCCACATTACCTATACAGAATTCCAACCCCATTCAATTACATCACCACTACATCTATCCAACCCAAACAACAAAAGATAACATACAAACAAAGCATAATAACATAACTGACCCATACCTAACATAACCAGACTTCATATAACATAACCAGACTTCATATAACTTAACCAGACATAATATAACATATTCAGACATAACATAACCAGACATAACATAACCAGACATAATATAACATAACCAGACATAACCTAACCAGGCATAATTTTACTTAACCAGACATAATATAACTTAACCAGACATAATATAACATATTGAGACATAATATAACCAGACATAACATAACCAGACATAATATAACATAACCAGACATAACAGACATGATATAACATAACCAGACATAATATAACATAACCAGACATAACATAAGCAGACATAATACAACATAACCAGATATAACATAACCAGGCTTAATATAACATAACCAAACGTAACATAAGCAAGACAGAATCCCCCAGTGTAGAACACAGCATAACATCTTTCCGTCTTTCCCCACTAAGCCCTCTCTGGACCACGAGTTTTCAGACAGAGCTCCCAGCACACCTCTCTCTCTCTCTCTCTCTCTCTCTCTCTCTCTCTCTCTCGCGGGAAGAGAGACTGCATCTGGTTGTTTGTTTGTTTGTGCTGCACTGCGCGGTCGCCTTAACTTGTGTGTATAAATAAGTAATCCGTGGATTTGCTTCGGTTCTCATGCCTCAGGATTTGGTAATGGCCTATGCGACAGTTTGCGAGCTGCTTATCACTGTTTCCATGGCAACTAGTGGGCTGATGCGCATTCCCAAAGTGACGCACTTTAGATCTGGCTTCGTCTCCAAGAAGCTCTTAATGTGCAATGGCTGCGCCAATCAGACATGGCTAGGCGCAAACTGTGATATGGCCCATCACTTCTTGGCTCAGCGCCTGCCACCGGCTATAAATGTCTTTGTTTTTCTAGTCCATTTCTCTGCAGATGACAGTAGTTGACGCTGAGGGTTTGTAAAGTTGCAAATTCTGAAGTCTTGTAACACTGCATATTTTTTAAGTAAGCCTAAGTATGCAAACAGCGCAGCTACCCATAGATTGTACAACACTGACGGCAGGGCCGAAGCCCATCTACCGGTGGAGGAGATGTGGCCCAGCGGCCAGGGTGGTCAAGTTTAGAACTGAACCAGGTTTGAGTCCTGGCCTCAGCATCCTGTAATTCTGGGCAAATCACTTAGGGCCTAATTACGACTTTGGCAGTCTTGGAGCGGGTCGCCACACCAGCGCCCTGCTTCAAGACCGCCAAAGCAGGCCGCACACTGCCTGCCGGATTACGAGTTAAAATCCTGCAGGCGGTCCTGTGGTGGTGGTCCCATGGCACTGCTTTGTAAGGCTCATAGCAGAGCTTTAGAAAGGCACCCCCATGGGATGCACACAAGGCTTTCCACAAGACCGGCCCAGCTTACCTCAACAGACGACTCTCCTTTTACATCCCCACCCGCCAGCTCCGCTCCGCCGACCTCGCACTCGCCACCGTCCCCCGCATCCGAAGAACCACCGCCGGCGGCAGATTCTTCTCCCACCTCGCCGCTAAAACCTGGAACTCCCTCCCACTCAACCTATGACAGATCCAAGACCTGCTGACCTTCAGGAGGCTTCTCAAGACCTGGCTGTTCGACCAGTAGCGGCGCCCCCCCCCCTCGCCCTAGCGCCTGGAGACCCTCGCGGGTATGTAGTGCGCTCTATAAATCCCATGATTGATTGATTGATTGAAAAGCGTGTTCTTCACGGCATAGACTGTAAAGTCCATGCCGTGCAGGAACAGGGGGTGCAAAAAGACAGGGGGACCATGTGCCAACCTGCATGCACCCCCAGTCCCTGAGACACCAGGGGGCCCTGTAGGACCCCCCTTAGTTCCCTCACTACCACACTTTTCATGGTGTGAGCACCGCCATGAGAGCTCTGGTGGTGAGGAAACTTGTACTATGCTTGGTGGTGTTGTAGCAGAACCGCCAGCATATTGCGGCCTCAGACCCTTGCGCCACTGCCGTGGGATTAGGGATCCCCAGCAGTTGTAGTGGAGCGGTCTGACTGCCAAAGTTGTAATACCGCCGCCGTGGGTTTGGTGTACAACGAATTGCTAAACTCATAACTAGGCCCTCAATCTCCCTATGCCTTAAAAACAAAAAAAAAAACTATTTGACCGTGTGTAAGGTATTATGGTGCTACGGTGAAGCGCTCTAATACCTGTGGGTCAAGTTCGTGATATGTAAAACTGCAACAAAAAGTGTGAAATTGTTTACGCTGCCATGAGGGATTGCTCTTTGATCTGCTAGTTGTAAACCGAATTTTGCGGTTTTGCCTGACTACACAGGTGAATAAGAAGTAAGTACACCCCTAGTTCACACTCAGACTAACAGATGAGTTTATTAACCTGAGCAGACACTTAACTGTTTCTTAAAAGCCATTTGATATCTAAGTTGAGCTGTGATGAGTAACTGGCTCTCTTTATTTATATAAATTTTGTTTTTGCATTTAGAAAGCAAGCATTAATTTACCTTTGCAAAGTGAGATACACGCACATAAACTTAAACCTGTATTTTATGAGGGAGCAACTTTGCTCACGGGGTAGGGAGTGGGGATTCCAGGACTGGGGTGCCTTGGAAAGTAGGTCAAAACCCACAGATTTGGTTGTTTAAGGGTATTCACTAGTTTTTACACACCACATACATTCACCATTGAATATTGATGGAGATTTGCAACTGTGAAGAGCAGGAGTAAGTCTGAGCTCAGTTTCATAATGTGACGGGAACACTAACAAAATAGGAGAGAGCGCAGGGAAAAGGGGTTTCTCCTAAAAAAATTTAAAAAAAATTGGGGGGGGCGGGAAATATTTTGACATGCACAAATTTATATCTGTTAAACTTATACACATTGGAATTCACAGAAGAATTCCAGAACTACTTGTGGAAACCCTTTGATATTCCAGGAATATTCCAGGCCTGCTTAAAGAATTAGAAACAAGTTTGAGTTCCAAATGATGGAATAAGCCCACGGGGATGCATTCGTGACTTTTTAATTTTTTTTTAGACTCAGCCCATATTAACCAGTTGTAGTGAAACGGGGTGGAAAACGCTCTATGGGGCACATTCAGAAGTTGACAAATAGACGGTTCTAACAGACAGCGACATAATTAAAGCTAAGCAAATTTAAATTAGGACATGTTTGTGTTTAGAGGGTGAATACAAACGTTTCTGCTAAAGAATCACGGTTGTAGGAAAATAGATAAATGTGCAATTGTATATTTCTCTTCCTGATTTTCAAAACCATTACTTGTATAATTTTTGGGTGGTAAGCTACACTCTGGATGGTGGAATATCTGCAAGCCTGGCAAATTTTCCACTTGAGCATTATAAAGTTGGGCAGGAATAGAGATGTTCTTGGGAGGAAAGGGTTAGAGAAGGGGGAGAGGAGCCTTGCAAAATCATATGAACATCTCCAAACCTGCATTTCGTGGGTAGCCTTAGCATTCGGTGCACAGGCATTTAATTGTACCGACTACCGGCTTCTGAGCAGAGTCCTGGGCACCGGCACTCATTATTTTACAAGTTAAGCACTAGGAGAGGCTACCCTGCACTGAGTGTTGCCTTTACAGACTTGGGGCCAGATTTAGATCTCGGCGGACAGGTTACTCTGTCACAATGGTGACGGACAGAGGCGCAACTAGAGCCAAATTTCGGGGGGGGCTACTAAAAATTTCAGGTGGGGACTCTTCCAGCAATATGCTGAGTGGAGATGCAGGGGCTCTAAGAAGGTGTGAAAAACAACAATGCCTCGTTATACACGTAAATGGTCTTTTAAAGACCTGTGAAGTACTCAGGTGCGGCTGTGTGTGCCCGGAAAGCCGTCTCATCCTGGGCTGCCACACACGACGGGGGGGCTGAAGCCCTTTGAGCCCAATGGGCGTTGCGCGCCTGGTGACGGATATCCCATCCACCAAAATATAAATCCCATTATATCCTATGGGATTTGTAGTTCCGTGGCCGGTGTATCCGTCTCCGTTGTGACAGAGTAACCCATCCGCCGAGATCTAAATCAGGCCCTTAATCTCCCTCCCTTAGCCAAAAGAGATCCCCGGTTAACGGAGGACACATATAGAGCTGAGTTCAGAAGCAGACATTTTATAACCAAACAGTCCACTTTACAAGCTCAAGCGATTGTCGGTATTAACAGACCATAGCAAAATAAGGAAGCAGTAGCTGATGGTCACGCCCTCATAACCTTTATCTCTCCGGTGCAGGTGCTGTGGCTTTTCCATGATTCATCCTTTTTTATAAGGATTGTAATTTTTCCCTGGCTCACCCGTTTTTTGAGGAGTGTGACTTTTCTGTGACTGATGAGTCCTTATGAGGATTGTGGCTTTACCCTGACTCACCCCTCTTTATAAGGAGGGTAGCTTTTCCCTGACTCACCCACAGGGCCGGACTGGGCGTAGCGGGCACTGGGCGTTTCCCCGGTGGGCCGCCAGGGTGGGGGCCGGTTTTGGGCCCCTTGGGGGGCCGTTTTTGTTACCGGGGGTCGGCAATTTCGGCCCCCGTAACAAAATCGGCCGAAACCGGCCCTCACAAACAGCTCAGCTGCACCCACCCTCCCCCCAGGGAGGCCGGCCGAGCACTTTGCCAGGGCCGGTTTTGGTTCCCAGTCCGGCCCTGCTCACCCATATTTATAAGGGTTTACACTGGAGTGAGATGAGTGTTCATGTATTAGTAGGCCAAGCGCATCTGTTGGAAAACGAAGCAGTATCTGTGAGGCCTGCACAAATAACATGACTACATTTGTCCTTCACGGGGAACCAAACACCCCATTGTAGCGCTTGACTCTCAGAGGGTAGTGTTGCAGAGCAGTCTAAGGCTTACTCAAGGGAAGTGGTGTGGGCTAGTAACCGCCATTTACCAGTACGCAGAAATAACACTCAATAATTGATTGTCCAGTCTGTACTTTGCTTTATAAAAGGAAGAGTACATTTATTAAACACACACACTACTCAATACTATGCACCAATTTACAAATATACATAAGCTGTTGGAATTACTTTGTTACATTGCATAACATTCCCACCCCTCCCGCAGGGGGGATTGGGGTCTAGTACCACCACTTTATGCACCAGAAGGAGTAGGGAGTAATAAAATATGTAACGTAATGGCACATGCAATATGTTCTAATACTGCCCTCACTCACACAAATGTGTGACATGCTTCATCATAGGGCTGCTACAAAAAACACCCCGGCGTAGCCACGCCTGGGGTGGAGCAATAGGGTGGGGGAAGACAATACAACACAAAGAAAGACACAAAAAAATTCTATAGTGACTGGGAACGACGGTAGTGAAAGTGCAGATAGGTGAATTAAAACTAGCTCGGAAGTGTCGCTGTGCCTAAAACTTTATTCCTGGATCTTCCGGCCAGAGTAAAAACATGTGAAGGATGATGGTGAATGGGAGATCCTATGTGCTCCTAACACTCCTCTTCAACTGCGAAGTGGTCAACATGTTTCGGCCGTTAGTGTATGCCCCTCGTATAGGGTCACGCCGGCCTTCCTCAGGACTCTACCTTTCCCAGTAAGTTCTACCTCACCTCCAATTGGGATGAGAGAAAATTAAGAATCAGTTCCTTGCATATTCAGGAATTTTTCTCCCATGGATCATGTAGTTACTAAGGAATTGACAAGAGAAACAAAAGAAGGCAACCCATCAGGACTAATAATCTCCTATGGGTCAACACTGTATCATCTTGAAAAATTATACAAACTCTTTCCTTTTCTTTTTCTTGCCTTCTCTGTTCTCATACTGGGGATATGTAGATGGAAGCTGTCCCATAATACCACCAACCGCATTTGGCTTCTTGGGGACCAGCAGCTATCACCATCTGCTAATATACGCCAATTGCACAGTTGTAATTACCCCATTTGACGTAACCCTGATTCCGTAAAATTATAAAAGACATATTAGAAATATAGGGAAACCCCCTGTAATATGGGTTTTAACTATGTTTGTAACGATCACAATTGTTTTTATTCCCTTCTTTGAAAGAGTGTGACTATAGGGGGTCTCCCCTTGCCCGCCGCCAGTTCAAATTTGACTTTAGGGTAAACTCGGTGAGTAAAGATATACACGGACCCCTATTGGTCAGTGACATTGGTTATGTGGACGAATGCTTGTTGGTTTATGATGCTGGAAAAACACATAAAAACAAATTTAAAAAAAAAAAAATATATATATATATATATATAGTCAATATGTACATGGTTATATGAATTATTTTAATTGTAGATATGACCACTGATTTTATTTTCTTTGGCACAAGTAAAAATAAGATGGGATAGACACAACAGTCATTCCTTTGAGTATGAAAGACACCATGGTTGGTACTGTGGTTTGTATTAATTTTTCAAGATGATACAGTGTTGACCCATAGGAGATTATTAGTCCTGATGGGTTGCCTTCTTTTGTTTCTCTTGTCAGTTCCTTAGTAACTACATGATCCATGGGAGAAAAATTCCTGAATATGCAAGGAACTGATTCTTAATTTTCTCTCATCCCAATTGGAGGTGAGGTAGAACTTACTGGGAAAGGTAGAGTCCTGAGGAAGGCCGGCGTGACCCTATACGAGGGGCATACACTAACGGCTGAAACATGTTGACCACTTCGCAGTTGAGGAGGGGTGTTAGGAGCACATAGGATCTCCCATTCACCATCATCCTTCACATTTTTTACTCTGGCCGGAAGATCCAGGAATAAAGTTTTAGGCACAGCGACACTTCCGAGCTAGTTTTAATTCACCTATCTGCACTTTCACTACCGTCGTTCCCAGTCACTATAGAATTTTTTTGTGTCTTTCTTTGTGTTGTATTGTCTTCCCCCACCCTATTGCTCCACCCCAGGCGTGGCTACGCCAGGGTGTTTTTTGTAGCAGCCCTATGATGAAGCATGTCACACATTTGTGTGAGTGAGGGCAGTATTAGAACATATTGCATGTGCCATTACGTTACATATTTTATTACTCCCTACTCCTTCTGGTGCATAAAATGGTTACAGGGGGCTCGGGGTAGGTGAGTCCGTACCCTCACCCCTTCTTTTGTGTGTATTCTAGTACCACCACTCCCATCTATGCACATCATCTTGCCCCCAATGCAGTAGGTTGACTATAACCTGGGGTGAGGGCCTTGCTCACTGGCACCATCCCAGTGGCGACCTACTCCCTTTATCTCAACAAGCATTTAAAATGGGCACACCTGCCCTGATGACACATAACCCTGACTGAGCATCTCATACTGACCCTACAGTATACACCTCTACATCTTAGGGGCTAACAGTCTGGGTTGTTCCTCACCTAACGCAGCCGCAAGATTTCATGTTTAAGCATCACTTAAAATGACAGTACTTATCATAGCTGATAACCGTTAAAATGCATTGCAATTAAAGCCCCAAAAAGGCATCACAGTTATAATCACAGGATTAAGCATATACAGCCAGACATCCTAGCAGGAATGTCCAGCAACATAACCCCACTTTGCTTATGACTTCACATTACACATGTGACTTTCAGTCCCTCAATAGAAATAACATTGGTAGATCCACTTTTCGTGCAATTGCACCTCTTCATCTCCATGGGATGCCCTCCTCCAGACATCCCCAGCTCAGTCCTCCATACCTTGGTGCAGTCCCTAGCGCATCTCCAGCTGTAGAACAAAAGTTCCAGCCCTAGAACGCTGTTGACCACTGGCTGAGCCCTTGAGGGGTTATTTCTATGGAGTCCCCAAAGACTTAGGGAGGGACTTTCCATCTTTGTGCTGGGGGAGTCTGCGTTGCTCCTGCAGCTCCCCCTGCCCCTTTTCACTCACTTGGCAGTGACTCCGTCCTCCTGGGGTCACCACACGCAGAAAACAGGCATTTTCATGCAGGCCTGTCTAGGCTCTGCAAAGCATTATGGGGTGCTCTTCCCCCACCTCTCGCATTTTAGATGAGCGGCTCTCCCGCTGCGCCGCATTTGCCCATCGTTGGGGGGCCCGGTCCCAACCGGGCACCCCGCTCTTCAGGACCCTTCCGGGAGAGCTGATGGCATCTCGGGGAGCCCACCCCCTGCTGCTCCGGCTGGCACCCCGCCCGGCCCGCACCCTCCTGTGTAGCGGCGGGAGCCAGCGTGTCACTTCTGGTCTGCCCGCTCCTGCGGGCAGACCCGGAGACGGCACCTTGGTGGCGGATCTTCGGGGGAGTGCGATGGCACTCCCCCAGCCTTCCACCTTCCACGGGGGAGTGCGGCGGCACTCCCCCTCCTTGGGGCTCAACTGGGGCCCGGGGTTGAGGGTCCCGGGCCCCCTCCAGGAGGTCTTATGGGGAGGCGCGACGGCGCTCCCTGGCTTTGGCCCGACTTGCTGCGGGGGAGTGCATCGGCACTCCCCCCTCCACACTGCCGCCACCGGGGGCCCGGAGTGGGGGATCCCGGGCCCCAGAATTCTTCACGGGGAGCGCGACGGTGCTCCCCGGCTTCCGATTCTTCCTTCGGGGGCCAGGGTAGGCTCCTGGGACCCCCGCGACGGCGCTCCCCGGCTTTCTATTTGTCGGGGGCCAGGGTAGGCTCCTGGCCCCCTGGGGCTCATTCACGGGGAGCTCGACGGCGCTCCCCGACTTTCCCTTTCTTCTGGGGCAGACCCCGGGACCTGACCCACCCCGGGGGCATATTTTGGACCAGCGGCAGAGCCCCACGTGCTTCCTCGTCGGTCCTCTCTGAGGTCAAAGGTCGCCTACCTTCTGGGGGGCGTATCTCGGCCCCCAGGCGGCTGATTTGCACCAGTTTGGCCTCTTCTTGCTCCTGGTGGCGCACCCCAGCCACTGGGAGCACTTTCTTTCACCCTCCTGGTCTCAAGGAGGGTAAACTCAGCAGGGAGCTGTCTTCACTGGCTCCCTGCGCCAGCCTTTCACCTGGATCTCCTCCTGGGCCTCTCTTCCCCTTGCGCAGAGGCCCAGGTTTCGGCTCCCTGGTTCTGGACTCCCCTCCTGCCGCAATTCAGGGTCTTGGGACAGTCAGGGGGTTCCTCCTTCCAACTGCCCATGTCGCCAGGCTCAAGCACCAGTCTTCCTCAGCAGACCACACCCCAGAGAGAGCTCCTCTTCCTGTGCAAGACCTTTTTAAAAGAATTTGGAGGGGGCTGGCAGGAAGGCTCTGCTTGCCCTATCAGGCAGCGACACATCCCCTCTCTGCCCCTGCTCCCTCCTTCCTGCCCAGGCCTCTGGGATAGTTCAAAATGGCGTCGTCCAGGGGTCCCATGCCACATGGTCTCTGAAAAGCCCCTTCCCCCCTTTCTGCCTTCTCTCCAGAGCAGCTTGGTGCCTGGCACCAGGTGATAGCTGCTGATGGATAACTGGCAGCTCCACCCATCTTCTCTCCCTCTTGGAGAGGAGACCTTCGCCCTTGGAATGCTTGCCGTGAAGGTCTAGGCCTCTGATGCTTCAGTTTGGGGAGGAAGGTCATTAATCCAGCCTGGCAGGGTCACACCCAGCCAGGCTCTGGTTATGAGCTGACTTAGAGGAATATGACATTTCTGGATGACCCAAAAGCAGTACAGATATGACTTTGGACTCTGCAGAATATTTCTTCTCACCTACGTTACAGTGGACTTTAGTGCGGGTCTGGAATTTGTAGGCCCTAGGGAAGTGAAACTATCCCATGTGATCCCTATCCTCATAGGAGAATAATGCAGTGGTTCTTCAGTGAAAACAGTAAAGCACACTGACTTTCCCTTACATGTTTCTTCCCATTATTTAAAGCCTATTCCATGTCACCACCCAGCTCTGCATAATTCCTGCCACACCATTCGATCTGTACCTGCTCCTGGGCTGCGCACGCCAGGAATCTCCCCCGCGCAGCCCCTACACGTGTGCACACACATGTACACATGTGTCTGCATGTAACCAGCCCGGTGCCCCTTACTCCGGCTGCAGCGCAGCGGCCTACTCTCACCAGGGGGACACCGGTAAAATTCACATGCAGTCTCTTTCATCATGAGTTCACTGTGGGTGAGTCCCAACTTATGAGGCTCGCCCACAGTAAAAGCTCAACAATTAGGTGTTCAAAAAGCGAAAAATCCGGGCGGCTCAGATGGTCAGAACCACATTCTAACAGCATCTCATTCAGCGCCCTTTTTTGGAGAGGCATCACAGCACGCTCTGGTGCCTACTATGGGCGCAACATTCTCCTAATACGCGCATGGATGCAACTTTTCACCTCAACTTCTACGACCCGCTCGACTATGAATAGATCTTTGTTGCGGTGTTTCAGGCCTTGCGTGCAAAGTCAGTGGCATTTCAAGGGTTGTTGTGGTTCTAATAAAAGCAAGCAAAAATGGTTCAATGCTTCGCGGATTAGGTAGGAATGGCAATCATTTTCGGGATGGGAGTGGGTCATTCAATCTCTGGGCCTAGGTGACACTAAACCTGCAGTATTCTTGGTAGCTTCTCCCTGGCCAAAATGGAATGTAGCGAGTCCAACTCCCCCTGCTACGCCCACCATTTTTGGCCAAATGGTTTGGCTCAAACTAGGGCCGTCTTAACAGCATTATAGGCCCCTGGGGAAAGCAGTGCTCTGGGCCTTGTCTACACAACCATTCACAGGAATAAAACTGTCTACCAGAAAATTAGTGTTAAATTCTGGTCTGCATGGGGCCCCTATTCTCGTGGGGCGCCCAGACAACTGCCCAGCGTGCCCACGCGTTAAGACAGCACTGGCCCAAACACCAGCCCAATCATGTTGCTCAAAACATAGGATCGTGCAAAAACACATATGCCACCTTCAGCTCTCGGGTGGGGGTGTGAGCAATGTCAGCAGCCACTTCCGGGGCATTCTCTCGCACCTGTGGGCTCTCTTCCGGCCACTACCGGGGCATTCTCTCGCACCTATGGGCACTCTTTCAGCCACTTCCGGAGCATTCTCTGACACCTATGGGCACTCTTCCAGCTACTTCCGGGTCATTCTCTCACACCAGTGGGCACTCTTCCAGTCACTTCCGGATAATTCTCTCAAGCCTGTGGGCACTCTTCCAGCCACTTCCGGGGCATTCTCTCACACCTGTGGGCATTCTTCCAGCCACTTCCGGAGTATTCTCTGGCGCCTGTCTAACCTGTTGCTTATTCGGATTGGCTCACGTGTTGCCACCCGCGCTCATACTGTCCCGACGCAGGGTCCAGCTGTAAACCCTGCCGAGAGCGGCGGTAAAAATACAGGTTGCCCGAGACAGAAAACACCTCTTCTAGGAATTTCCGCACATCAAAACAACTCTTGTTTTCAGAGAGTTTCTTTTCAAATGTGTATGTTTTGTCGCTAGGAAAGGAGCTGCTAAGTGGTTGCTAATATCCACTATTTTCAAGCCCACGCTGGAAGAAACATGATTTCTCAGAAGCTGGCGATTATTGTCCTGGAACATAGATTGCTGCTCACTAACCCATTTATTTGTCGGCTGCGGTCACGGCGGCCTTTCCTGCGTGCCCGCGGTTTAGGAAATAATCGGTCCATTTTTAGCGAGGAGTTTATTGAAAGGGGATCCAACAGGCATTTAATGCACGTTGCCATCTTTCTTACGCTACACAAGCTTAATTTATTATAAATCATAACGTTTATTTAATCCTGCACGCCCAGTTACTTAAGCCAACGGGGGAAATTGATGAGCGACGGCAGGCAGCGCTGCATACAGCGCCTCTTCAAACAGACATCCCTGTTAAACAGAATGGCAATATTTAATACATTATTTTGGGTCAAATGTGTTTTTGTTTTAAACAACACTGATGTCTTCCTTAGGCGCTACACCACACACTATCATCGCGCGTGCCACACGCCTAATGCAAAGAGCACCCACGGACATGGTATTTTCTGTAGAAGGATGGTTTTGAGGCGCTAAACTACCTTTCCAAATGCGGAGCCTATTCCTACAGAGGTCCCCACAACACCAGAAGAACTTTATATTTCCCTGATTCCCTGTATCCACATAGGCGAGCAACCGAGCCTGGCTGGGGCTGTGATTTGAACCATCGAGAAGACACTTTGGTCCATAATTCATTTTCTCCTTTTCTAGATGATGTGCGGATTGTTGTTAATATAGCATTATAGCCCACTGCCGAGGGATATACTGGTTGTTAAAGGCCCTCTGCTCGAGTTAAATGACCCGAACTGGAGGTAAGATATTATGCAAATTACATAACAAGACAGAGTACAATGGAGCATAAGCAGATATTAACTACACGCTAGTGTATTCACACTCCTGCACCCCATACCCCATCCCCATAGTTAGTTCAGATGTGAGGGCAGGTGAACTGACGCATATCTTAGTCTGTTCGCTGTCTCTAACACACTTTCTCAGTCTGTTTTGTTGATATATGCTGTTTTGGTGAGGCTGGTTGCGACTCCCGCATGATTATGAATTTGCTGCATTGGCCATATACTACATCATCTGCTGCATAATCTGCAGATTTTAGCATAAAAAGTTGTTTCTGGCTCAAATGGATCAAAAGTTTGCTAAAAACTTGACCTTTTCCTGTGCAGTAGAAGGCCCTTTCCAACAGTTGACTGGTCATCTTTCAGTTACTTATGGCTGTCTTTGGTTGTTAAACTGGTATTAATGAGGTAAAATCTTTTCCCAGACAGGGTTAGCATGAGTAAAAATCGCACAATAATGAAGTAGTATTATCACATAATGTGTCGCATTACGTTGCACCATTTGCATTTTCTTGCAGCATAAGTACTCAAATATGCTGCATGATTTGGTCTTACCCTGCCGCATAATTCCAGTGGCCCTGCTTATGCTAAAGCAATCATATTAATAAACAACATCGGGTCATATTACAGAGAGTGCCCCCGGGGGCGCAATGGGCTTGCGCCTCCTAAAGGCAGCCCTCTGGCAAGGAGAAAGGGGGTCCCATGGACCCCCCCAGACATTCCCTACAGGGGGGTACAGTCACTCACTTCACCCACCTGCAAGAGAGTCTCTCGCCCCTCTTAAAAGTGCAGACAGGTTGACACCTGTACAGTGACAAATGGAGCATCTTTGAAGCAGCCGCTCCATATTTCACTCGAATGCTCTGCCCACAGGGGAGCCCATTCATGGTAATACAGCGCACTTTCCCTGTTTCTGCATGGCGCACCTATATAAAGGTGCACCAATGCGCAAACAGGGAAAGTGCGCTGTATATGTAATACGGCCCCTTGAATCTATGTGAATTTGACGAATTCGTCAAACTACCATCATCAAATGTGTGATTACAATTCTTTGAAGGACAAAGCCTGTTCTAAATAGTGTGGTTGTTTGTATGTTTTTGGAGGAGTAAACCCCTGTAACACACTTGCAAGCCATTCAACCTAGCCCCAGCTGTCACATCTCTATGCATTGTTTTCCTGTTTCTCCAGTCCTCTCTATTTACATACAGAGAAATGGAAAGGGGCTCTGAGTGCACAGCTTTGCTTCACAATAGCGAATATATGATATGGCACCACTCAGCAGCTCACGTTGTTTCTTTGAGTAAGTGGCGCAGTACTTCACTAGGGGCCAGATGTACGACCCTTAAAATTTGCGAGTCGCAAATTGTAATGAACAACAGTGTCTCAGACACTGTTTGCGATTCCTAATGGGGTCGCAAATTGCCTGCCTCCTTAATATTCACAAGGCAGGTGCAATTTACGCCCCCATGAGAATGGCTAGCACTCCCAGGGATGGTGGCCTGCTGGGGTCAGCAGAGCACCATGTCTGTGACTGCTTTTTTAAATAAACGGGATGCATTTAAAAAAGAAAAATGAAACGTTTATGTTTCATTTTTTTAAGAGTAGGCAGTGGTCGGTGGGACCACTGCCTGCTCTTAAAAAATATTTTCAGTGCCTGTCACAAAGGGGAAGGGGATCATCTGGGGACCCCTTCCTGTTTGCGAGTGGCTTACCACCCATTTGAAATGGGTGGTAAACTGCGAGTGTTTTGCAGCCGCAATCTTACTTTGAATTGGGACTCGTTATTAGGAAGGGACGCCCTTGGCACGTCCCTTCCTAATAGCAAGTCGCAAACCCCATTTTGCGAGTTGGTAATAGGTTACCTACTCACAAAATAGGGTTTGTACATGGGGCAGACCTATTTTGCGGTCGCAAAAGGCCCGATTTCCCCTTTGCGACCGCAGAAAACGGTTGTACATCTGGCCATAGATCTCTTTCCATTTACACTACTACAGTGGAAAACAGACTAACACTAGTGTGCACGATTCCAGTACTGCCACCTCAGCCTGAAGCAAGCTGGGGCCAAAGTGCTTGCACCAATACCAAACTCACTCCAACACTAACCCCAACAGAAGGGTTTAAAAAAATGTAGGCATTTTGTTTATTTTAAAAACTTTTATTGAGATGTAATTCTTATAAACAATGCTACAAAACGTAACATGTTTAAAAAATAGTTGTGCGTTTCTAAAGATAGGCATAACCAGCGTACAGGTTAACTTGTTTCATGGAGAATTAGACTTAGCAACAAAGTGATCTAGATTTTAATAGCTGTAGGTACTAAACTGACCAGACAGAGCTGGTTATGTGTACATGTTTTCTTAATTACATAAGATACACCTCCGTGAACAGACCTTTGTATCGAACACCTAACATAGTTATGTTTTCTGATAATAACACAAATATAGAAAGGAGCTGAAAGAGAACAAAAGAAAAGATAGGTTTAGGTAAAGAGTGTGAGGGGAGTGGAGGGCAGGTCCTGGACGATTGGTTCATGAGGCTGGTTCTCTAACTGCAAGAATATATTCAGAAGTAATTGAGCGGTCGAGAAGGATTGATAAGGCTGTAGCAGAGGTGATCCCTTGGAGATGTCGATGGTGGTTTCTTCTTCTGAAGATATACATTGAGTGTATCCCACTGTTTTCTTGAGGAGGAGAGAGCGTGTGATTTCTGGAAGCATGTAATGTCTGCACTCCTAAGTAAACAAAGCCAAGCCCACCTAGTATGGAAGGAGATATACAAGCAGCTTGGGGGCATATTTACAAGGGCTTTATCTCCGCTTTTTTGGCTTACAAAGCCAAAAAAGCGGAGATAAAACCAGCGCCCTATTTACAAGAGGGTGCTACCATGCATAATTGCATGTTAGCACCCTTTTTCACAACGCCTCACTTTGCATCTCCAATGAGATGCAAAGTGGGCGTTACTGGGCGTACCCAAGATGGGCTACCTTGCAAATATCGCTGATGTTTACATTGCGATATTTACAAGGCAGCCCACATGATTTTAACACACATTAGATTTTAACGTCTGCTAAAATCCTGACTTAGCCATCCCTAACATGGGGGTGGATTATGCTGATACGACCCTGTGGGTCGTATCAGCAAGGTTATTGCTCTTTTGCAGGGAACATCGCTGGAAAACCAGCGATGTTCCCTGCAAAAGGGCGATAACCTCGCTATCTCTGGAATTTTTATCGCCCTGGAGTAACGCGTTGTTAATAACGCGCTACCAGGGCGATAAATACCAGAGATAGCCTGCGATAATATAATTATCGCTAAGCACGGCCAGCGATAATTATCGCTGGCCGTTGTTAATATGCCCCTTGGTTCTGATAGCTAGCATAAGATCGACTAGTTGGAGATCGGCAGAGGGTCATGTGCTTGTAGATACATAAATGCCTAACATGGCTGTTGAGGCATTGATAGTGAGTGGAATCTTAAAAATCTTCGCTAATTTGATTTGGACCCATGATGAGTAAAAATGTTTGCAGGCAAAAAAAAATGTGGGGTAGGACAACCTGGTCTAATTTGCAATTCCAGCAAAGTTGTGAATCCCAAAAGCCAAGTTTGAACACCCTCGTTGGGATCCAAAACACATTGTGTAAAACCAAAAGTCTAGTTTGCGATAGGGCTGGTCGCCCGCTTCAAGTTCATTCAATATATGATTACGCAGAGAGCGTACCTAACCCCATATAAATTACACACCATCTTTCCTGCCATCCCACCACACTGTCCCAGATGTCCTGAACTAGACGCAAATTTATTACATATGCTCTGGGACTGTCCCGCCTTGAAACACTATTGGGGGGGAATAATTACTGTCTTAAAAGAGGTAGTAGGAGTCTAAAGCAGAGGCAAGTATATTGGGACTATACAAGAGACGTAAAGAACTTAAAGTACAAGCCAGATTTGCGGATTTAGCTCTACTCCTTGCCAAACGTGGTATTACCAGAAGGTGGAAATCCCCAAGATCCCCCACACGACTCAGTTGGAAGGAGGAAGTGGAAAGGTGGGGACTAGCAGAGAGTGTGGCAATCCGTAGAGAGGAGAAAAGAGGCCTAAGAAAGGAACCAATTTCAATGTGCTGGGATCAATTGTTGGAAACTTTCAAAACATCTGACACTCTTCAGTCATAGGTCATTATATGAGGCATTCTATTTCATCACTAAGCCCTATCCAAAGAGCAGACACCGCTTGATATCCTAGGTTGGACAGTCGCCAGGTTCAGAGTTTCCACTATTCCCAACTGCCCGATGTATATATGGACTCCTACTATCCAGAATTTACTCATGCCCTAGTGGTGTGCTCAACCCGGGTCCTAGGCTAATCCTTTTCCAAATCGGAATTGATATGAGTTTGTGGAGGCCCGTCAGCAGGGGTGGGGGAGGGGAGTTAATAAAATGTATATTACTGATAATTAATTATCTAGGAAATTGTACAATTATTACACAACAAGATGAGAAGAGATGTTATGTAAAGATGATAACCGCTTTACTAGGCACTAAAGGAGATGGGACCACTATTGTGATACAAGGTCATGATGTGTTATGATTGTTTGCGAGCGTTGCCATCATCCTGTACATATATGTGAACATGCTATGTTGTAATCGTTATATTGAGCATTTATTTTACCTGTACTGATTCCGGAGAAAATCAATAAAGTTTGTTAAAAAAAAAAAAATAGTTTGCGATAGGGCTGGTGTAATTTCCTCTTTAGAAGGGGAACTCCACATTTTTGTCTACGTAGATGGTGGTATCTCGGTCTCAGGGTGTGATCTGTGAAGATTGCTCAATATGCTGATAGATTTGCGAGTGAGGTGGTGAATGGGTGTCAAGAGACGGTTATAAATTTTTTGAGGCACCATGCCCCAAGTTCATGAAGCGCTCTAAAAGGGTTGGAAGTTCTGGAGCATGCGGGTTACATAGTTTCCATATTGCTGCTTTGATTTTCAGGAACTTATAAAAATCACAATTAGAATGTTTATATTTCGGCTGTAGTTCTGTAAATTGTGCAGGTTTAGATAAGTAGCCCAGATCTCTATGCGGGTTAATTCCCTTCGCTGCCCAATTTTCCCAGAAGATCCTGTTCCCAACCAGCCTAACCTCTCTCTATTGTGCCAAAGAGAGGCAACATCTGATTCTGGGGCTGAAAATGTCAACTGGAGTGCTAGTGTGTGCAGAAGGATAGCTTCAGGCCCCCATCTTGCTTGGGTGCTAGCCACAATCCCCCCAGAGCATGGATATTTGAATGAGAAAATGTGGCCTGGGAATAAAAGCAAAGCGTGCACTCTCAAAATTGTAATTTACTTGCAATTGCTTGTTTAAGGCCATAATCTCGAACAGCTTAGCTTCACCCTCAGGACACAGCTGACGCCCCAGTACCTCTGTGGTGGAAAGTGCTGGACCTAGACAGAGCCCCACTGTGGTTTAAAGTGCAGGACCTAGACACTGAAGAATGCCAGAACCACACTGTGGTGGAAAGTGCAGGACCTAGACAGAGCCCCACTGTGGTTGAATGTGCAGGACATAAACACTGGAGCATGCCAGAGCCCCACTGTGGTTGAAAGTGCAGGACCTAGACACTGAAGAATGCCAGAACCCCACTCTGGTTGAAAGTGCAGGACCTAGACACTGAATAATGCCAGATCCCCACTGTGGTGGAAAGTGCAGGACCTAGACACTGCAGCATGCCAGAGCCCCACTGTGGTGGAAAGTGCTGGACCTAGGCAGAGCCCCACTGTGGTTGAAAGTGTAGGACCTAGACACTGAAGCATGCCAGAACCCCACTGTGGTGGAAAGTGCAGGACCTAGACACTGCAGCATGCCAGAACCCCACTGTGGTGGAAAGTGCTGGACGTAGACAGAGCCCCACTGTGGTTGAATGTGCAGGACATAAACACTGCAGCATGCCAGAGCCCCACTGTGGTGGAAAATGCAAGACCTAGACAGGGCCCCACTGTGGTGGAAAATGCAGGACCTAGACACTGCAGCATGCCAGAGACTCACTGTGGTGGAAAGTGCTGGACTTGGACAAAGCCCCACTGTGGTTGAATGTGCAGGACATAAACACTGCAGCATGCCAGAGCCCCACTGTGGGGGAAAGTGCAGGACCTAGACACTACAGCATGTCAGAGCCCCACTGTGGTGGAAAATGCAGGACCTAGACTCTGCAGCATGCCAGAGACCCACAGTGGTGGAAAGTGCTGGACGTGGACAGAGCCCCACTGTGGTTGAATGTGCAGGACATAAACACTGCAGCATGCCAGAGCCCCACTGTGGTGGAACATGCAGGACATAGCAGAGTAGAGCCCCACTGTGCTTGAAAGTGCAGGACTTAGACTGGAGCAAACAGAACCCAGCAGCCATTGATAATGAAGGCTCTTGACACGGTAGGAACCAGAACTTTGCAGTCATGGAAACGGCAGGCACAGGACAATGCAGCAAGTCAGAGACTGTTATCCTTAAAACTTCAGGCCCTAAGCACTACAGCAAGCCAGAACCGTGCAGCCATCAACAACAAGGGCCCAGGGTGCTGGCAGCAGGCTAGAACCACAACAGCATTAAAACTGATATGAACAGGAATGTACAGCAGGCCGGAACCTCTGATGTTAAAACCTCGGGGTCCAGGCACTATCAGGAGGTCAAACAAACGGTAAGGCCTCTAGACACTGGCAGCAGACCAAAACCTACCTTGAATTAGAATTCGGGGCCCTGTCTGCTGGTAACAGGCCAAACCCACATAATCAAATCTGATGGTGCCATACAAAGAAAAAACTGCGGACCGTGGTAGCGGCCATAATGATATGGTCCATAGACACTTGGAACCTACCAGAACCCCACTGTCTTTAAAACGTGTGGCTACCATTACAGGCAGCAGGCCAGGTTTCACTACAGGCCCTAGGCATAGTCAGTAAGCCATTCATCCACTGTCATTAAAATGAAGTGTCTCTGCAGTGCAAACCCACTCACATTCAAACCGAACACGCCAAGCCCTGGCAGCAGATAAGAACTCACTATCAATACAACTGAGATCCCATACACTGGCCGCTCGTCAGAACTTCATGATCATTATAACTGAGGGCACAAACACTGGCCACTTGTCAGAACTTCATGGCCATTAAAACTGAGGGCCATGGCCATTAACAGTGACGTCCATTACACTGGCCGCAAGTCAGAACTTCATAGCCATTAGCAGTGACGTCCATTACACTGGCCGCAAGTCAGAACTTCATGGCCATTAACAGTGATGTCCCAGATACTGGCCGCATGTCAGAACTTCATGGCCATTAACAGTGACGTCCATTACACTGGCCGCAAGTCAGAACTTCATGGCCATTAACAGTGATGTCCCAGATACTGGCCGCAAGTCAGAACTTCATGGTCATTAACGTCCATTACACTGGCCGCAAGTCAGAACTTCATGGCCATTAACAGTGACGTCCACTACACTGGCCGAAAGTCAGAACTTCATGGCCATTAACGTCCATTACACTGGCCGCAAGTCAGAACTTCATGGCCATTAACGTCCATTACACTGGCCGCAAGTCAGAACTTCATGGCCATTAACAGTAACGTCCACTACACTGGCCGCAAGTCAGAACTTCATGGCCATTAACGTCCATTACACTGGCCGCAAGTCAGAACTTCATGGCCATTAACGTCCATTACACTGGCCGCAAGTCAGAACTTCATGGCCATTAACAGTGACGCTCATTACACTTGCCGCAAGTCAGAACTTCATGGTCATTAACAGTGACGTCCATTACACTGGCCGCTAGTCAGAACTTCATGGCCATTAACAGTGATGTCCCAGATACTGGCCACAAGTCAGAACTTCATGGTCATTAACAGTGACGTCCATTACACTGACCGCAAGTCAGAACTTCATGGTCATTAACAGTGACGTCCATTACACTGGACGCAAGTCAGAACTTCTTGGCCATTAACAGTGATGTCCCAGATACTGGCCGCAAGTCAGAACTTCATGGTCATTAACAGTGATATCCATTACACTGGCCCTAAGTCAGAACTTCATGGTCATTAACAGTGACGTCCATTACACTGGCCGCAAGTCAGAACTTCATGGCCATTAACAGTGACGTCCATTACACTGGCCGCAAGTCAGAACTTCATGGCCATTAACAGTGATATCCCAGATACTGGCCGCAAGTCAGAACTTCATGGTCATTAACAGTGACGTCCATTACACTGGCCGCAAGTCAGAACTTCATGGCCATTAACAGTGACGTCCATTACACTGGCTGCAAGTCAGAACTTCATGGCCATTAACAGTGACGTCCATTACACTGGCTGCAAGTCAGAACTTCATGGCCATTAACAGTGACGTGAAGTAAAAAATTAATGTTCCCTTTGGAGATACTATACGTAATATTCCCGCACTTATTCAACACAGACATTCACCTTCTACCACACTCTGTCTGGTTAATACTCAACTCAGGATGTTAGGGCACTATATAAATATATTTAATTGACATTACCACAATGGTTCAATAAAAAAATGCAAAATAAACAGTTTAAAAATTTCGCGCGAGTGTCCGCCATTTTGCATTATGTCACTGTTCTCCCAGGTTCCTCCCTCTTGTTGCATCCTTGCTGCTGCCACCCACTTCTCACGCCCTATTTAAGTCACCACAGTCAGTGTGGTCCTTTCAACTCTCATTTCCCAGTCCATCACCACACCCTTCCCCACTTCTTTCCTGCATTCTACAACATTGTTTCGTGTTATTGGCGGTTTGTGGTGTCGTAAGTGGGTGGTGTACAGGCTCACAGGTGAGTGCCTGGAGAATTTGTAGCATCGAATCTGTGACTTACCATATCCACCAGCCACCTTACCTGTGACAGCCCCCTATTCTATTGCCTCTTTCATCACTTGTATTCCATCACTTCCAGCACCCCCTGCACCATCACATACACAGCCTCTGTTCGACTGACTTTCAGCAGGAAGGAAGTGGCCATGTGTTCCATTAGTCACACGATTGAGGGCTTTGCAAATCTGCCTATTATGAAAGGTGCCAAGAAATCTCTGTTCTCTGGAAAATGTGCTCTGCAGTCCCTTTTGCATATTTTTTTTCATAGAAACATATTCCTGCAGGATGTGGCCGCATTCTCACATGAAGGCACCTCACACCATTAGCATGTGTTTGTCGCTAATGTGACCGCAGTGCATTGTGGTAGTTGCAGTTCGCAATTCTACTGTTCATTTAAGAGTTATGTCACTGATATGTGCATACTGTGCAGTCTACCATTGCTATGACAGGGCTGCACTTTTGGTAATCGACTGGTGACTGTCCAAATGGGTCTAAGGTTTTCATTGCAGACCAATTCCCACGCAGCCTGTGGAGATGTACCATATGCAGGGTCACTGGAAATATGGGAATTATGCTGTTTTGGCATTTTGCGCATAAGGGATTTCACACATTTGCCACCTAATTCATCACCTGCTGCATAATCTGCAGATTTTAACAAAAGATATTGTTTCTGGCTCAAACGGATCAAAAGTTACTAACAATGTGGCAACCTCTGTGGCCGTGCAGTGGAAAGCCCTTCGCAAAGATTGACTGGTTGCCTTTCTGTTACTTATTGCTGTATTTGGGTGTTAAACTGGTAATAATGAGGTGAAACATTTTCTCAGATAGTGCTAACGTGTAAAAATAACAAAATAGTTGGGTAATACTATCATAAAAAGAGGTACCATATGCAACATAATTAGCTTTTTCTTGCTGCCCAATTAAGTCAGCCTTGCCGCATAATTTGGTCCTCCTTTGCCGCCTAATTCCAGTTCCCGGACTATATATAGTGTTGTAGTGTATGTTCAGTTGGCAAATCTTCTGTGGTTGCTAACATGTAATGCAAAATGTTTTTGTGTCATGTGGGGTGTTTGGCTTTTGCATTGTCTGGCATTTAGTTAAGTGAGTAATATAATTAGAGGTAGTGAGTGGTGTTTGTGAGCCCTAATATCCACCTGTTGCCAATCCTGGACACCGTTGCATGGGCGTTAGGAGTTCAGTCTAATGTGTTTTGTTGATGATTTGGGTGTGGATTGTCGGGAGGATGTGTGCTATTGAGAAGGATGACACCCAATTTAGGCCCTGGTTACCAGTGAGCTACTAAATTCTGCACACAGCTGTTTGCTCAGGGATCGGAGTTCCAAATACTGTGGTGAACAACAATACACAGCAATTTTCCTCTGGTCAATTTCATCAGGTTAAAGCTGCTGACGGTGAATGAATGTCATTTGTAGAGCACACAGATGACTCCCAACAGGCATTCCGGCACTAAGAACCTGTAGAGCAGATACGGAGTAAAACTTTAGCTTCCCTAAAAAGGTGTTAAAAGCCTTCCCCATCTCTCGGTGCTTTAGGAAGTCAATTCCAATTTTTTTCTGCCAAATAGGAGAAGGAACGTCCTCCCAGCCTTCCCCTGTGTACCCTTGGGATACACACCCGACCCTGGTTGGAGGAACGTAAAGCCAGACTAGGATCAAATTTATTAAATTTCCTTTATGGATAAAGAGGTCCTGCTTGGTGCAGAACTCTGTGGGTAATCTAAGTGTCTTACAAATGACCCTCTGTTTTATAGGGAGTCTATGGAATATCTCAAAATTGTTCATGGCGGACTGTCTCATAGGGCTGTTCAGAATTGGGCGCAATGCTGCGTTTTGGGCCAATTGTAACTTGTTAAGAACCCCCCTCCCCCCTGTAGATCAAGAGAAAGAACATTGGCATAATCTAACCTCGCGGTGATCATAGCACGCATTTGTGTGGGTGACCAGGTAAAAATGTAAAGATCTTCTTCAATGCTTTCAATAGCGCAAAACAGACAGCAGTGATAGCCCTCACCTGTGGTTTAAACAACTGTTTATTATCATATTTTATTACCCAGGTTCCTCACTTCTCAATTAGGTACTGGAGGGGGACCCTATTATTTGTTGGAGAAATGTCTGGTAAATTCTGTCATATGCAACATTTGGTGCAGGAAAAACAATCTTGCGTAGAATTCCTCATTCTTGAGAGGAAAATTTGGAAACAGGAGATATTTACTGCAGCTGGTAAATTTCACATCCTACGTAGGTGTAGATATTAACCGGGTGAGGTAGATATCTCACCCTTTCACGACAGACTATGTTGTCATTGCCTATAGAGTATATCTCAGTTGTGCCGTATGTGTGTGAGGCATTCTGCCTAGTGTGTTGTGTTGGAGACTTGTGCATGCTGGCTCTTGGTGCCTAGAGCTGTTGTGATCACTGTGATTCCAAAGGATGAAGCACAGCAGTGCTGTGCTAAGTTGTATTCTGTCTAATGTGTTGTGATGGAGTCTATGAAGTTTGATGTGTTGTGTGAAGGTTCGTGCATGCTGGCTCTTGGTGCCTAGAGCTGTTGTGATCACTGTGATTCCAAAGGATAAAGCACAGCAGTGCTGTGCTAAGTTGTATTCTGTCTAATGTGTTGTGATGGAGGCTATGAAGTTTGATGTGTTGTGTGAAGGTTTGTGCATGCTGGCTCTTAGTGCCTAGAGCTGTTGTGATCACTGTGATTCCAAAGGATGAAGCACAGCAGTGCTGTGCTAAGTTGTATTCTGTCTAATGTGTTGTGATGGAGGCTATGAAGTTTGATGTGTTGTGTGAAGGTTTGTGCATGCTGGCTCTTGGTGCCTAGAGCTGTTGTGATCACTGTGATTCCAAAGGATGAAGCACAGCAGTGCTGTGCTAAGTTGTATTCTGTCTAATGTGTTGTGATGGAGGCTATGAAGTTTGATGTGTTGTGTGAAGGTTTGTGCATGCTGGCTCTTAGTGCCTAGAGCTGTTGTGATCACTGTGATTCCAAAGGATGAAGCACAGCAGTGCTGTGCTAAGTTGTATTCTGTCTAATGTGTTGTGATGGAGGCTATGAAGTTTGATGTGTTGTGTGAAGGTTTGTGCATGCTGGCTCTTGGTGCCTAGAGCTGTTGTGATCACTGTGATTCCAAAGGATGAAGCACAGCAGTGCTGTGCTAAGTTGTATTCTGTCTAATGTGTTGTGATGGAGGCTATGAAGTTTGATGTGTTGTGTGAAGGTTTGTGCATGCTGGCTCTTAGTGCCTAGAGCTGTTGTGATCACTGTGATTCCAAAGGATGAAGCACAGCAGTGCTGTGCTAAGTTGTATTCTGTCTAATGTGTTGTGATGGAGGCTATGAAGTTTGATGTGTTGTGTGAAGGTTTGTGCATGCTGGCTCTTGGTGCCTAGAGCTGTTGTGATCACTGTGATTCCAAAGGAGGAAGCACAGCAGTGCTGTGCTAAGTTGTATTCTGTCTAATGTGTTGTGATGGAGGCTATGAAGTTTGATGTGTTGTGTGAAGGTTTGTGCATGCTGGCTCTTGGTGCCTAGAGCTGTTGTGATCACTGTGATTCCAAAGGAGGAAGCACAGCAGTGCTGTGCTAAGTTGTATTCTGTCTAATGTGTTGTGATGGAGGCTATGAAGTTTGATGTGTTGTGTGAAGGTTTGTGCATGCTGGCTCTTAGTGCCTAGAGCTGTTGTGATCACTGTGATTCCAAAGGATGAAGCACAGCAGTGCTGTGCTAAGTTGTATTCTGTCTAATGTGTTGTGATGGAGGCTATGAAGTTTGATGTGTTGTGTGAAGGTTTGTGCATGCTGGCTCTTG
The DNA here is from genome assembly GCA_963921515.1 of Calotriton arnoldi. Lineage (NCBI taxonomy): Eukaryota > Metazoa > Chordata > Amphibia > Caudata > Salamandridae > Calotriton > Calotriton arnoldi. The sequence continues at coordinate 909,534 of CAWUFW010001129.1, read as the reverse complement.
GTGCCTAGAGCTGTTGTGATCACTGTGATTCCAAAGGAGGAAGCACAGCAGTGCTGTGCTAAGTTGTATTCTGTCTAATGTGTTGTGATGGAGGCTATGAAGTTTGATGTGTTGTGTGAAGGTTTGTGCATGCTGGCTCTTGGTGCCTAGAGCTGTTGTGATCACTGTGATTCCAAAGGATGAAGCACAGCAGTGCTGTGCTAAGTTGTATTCTGTCTAATGTGTTGTGATGGAGGCTATGAAGTTTGATGTGTTGTGTGAAGGTTTGTGCATGCTGGCTCTTGGTGCCTAGAGCTGTTGTGATCACTGTGATTCCAAAGGATGAAGCACAGCAGTGCTGTGCTAAGTTGTATTCTGTCTAATGTGTTGTGATGGAGGCTATGAAGTTTGATGGAAGCTGTGCAAGCTCATTACAATACATTTAAGACTTGGCTGCAATGAACACTGGGGTGCTGAACAATAACCGTGTAGCGCATAATTTGCATCGTTACATTTGGTTGCGGTGCTTTAAAGCAATGCCAAAGCATGCTGGTCAGCACATTCCAAAGGAGAGTTTTGTTGCCTTTGAGTATGCTTCTGCTGCTTCTGCTGGTTTGCTAATCTCAATAGAAATAGAAGAGTACATTATATTTCGGCTCTGCATCTTATTATTGATTATTTTGTTACAATGTAGGAGTTTCTTGAGTATTTTAGTACTTTTCTCTTTAAAGTGAAGTCAATACTCTGAGGGGGATATTCTCAAGAACGGGCGATAATTATCGCCAACCTAGGATAACGCAATTTTACATAATGCCGTCTATCGCGGGAAACCAACGCCGTGTTAGCGGCGTATTCTCAACACGCCGGCAACAGGCGATAGTTTCCCGATAACGCGTCAAATGTCCGCGTTAAAATTACCGGGACGCCGATAAAAAAGGAACCCCGAACGTGAAAAAAGTGGCGATGGGCCCAACAGCGATAAAAATATCAGCGATAAGCAGCGCCAGGCTTGCTATTCCCACGTCAGGCGGGAAAAATCACCATAAAAGCTGCAAAACAATTTTTTTTTTAAAACAAAACCCAAACAACTGAGAAGCACCATGGAGGAAGCTGGAGCAACTACAGTTTTCGGAAGGTCCGCTGTCTTGTTCTGCGCTGCCTCGGTGGTAGTCCGGGGGGGGGGGGGGTGGTCCTGGGGGTGGGGGTGGTGGGTGTTGTGGCCCTCTTGGGTCTCCAAGCTGCATGATTAGTAGCTCCATGGCATCTGTTGGTCTTCAGATGTGGCTCTAGGCTGGGCTCCCTTTATACTGCAGGTTTTCGTCCTACTTAAGACCAGAAAAAAGCAGGTCTTAAGTCCCTGCTGCTGACGTGCCTTATCGCCTGTTTTTGGACCGCATCGCCGATCTGGCTGGTCGTTGAGAATATCGCGAAGTGGTGTTATCGGGGGTTTTTGCACGGGAACGCCTACTCTGCATATGATTAGCGTTAGTTGTCGCTGTCAGCCTTGGCGATGTTTTTAGCGGCAGCTATCGCAGGTAAACTGACGATGTCAGCTGTTAGCGCAGGCTTGTGAATAGGGCGATAAATCTATCGCCACTTTCGTGGCGGAAAAGTGCCGCTAAATCGGCGATGAGTCCTTGAGAATATGCCACACAGTGTTTTCCTGGTGTCTTTAGACTGTAGGATATGTACAAGGCCAATGGATTCCTGGGAGAGCAACCTGTGTAAACTAATGGGTGGTATAGTGATTTTGAGTTTGTTTTTTATGCTCTGATGATTTGTTTCATTAGAGATTTCACTATATCGGGTCATCACGGAGTGAGGTGTTACTGTCTCAGATTTTTTGGATAGGAATAGGAGCTTCAATTTGAATACTCCAGAAGTGGCCTTTGCCACCCTAAGGTGAGGTTCTCTTGGAGAGAGTGTGTAGAAGTGCAATGGGGCATGGAACTCAAGTATTACAGATGCTCATCAATTTCAGGAAATATCTGTATTCCAGTAAGATGACAGCGTATAAGGAGGATCATCGCAGTTCCTCAAGTAAGAGATAGCGAAGCTAAGAGTCTCACAGGAGAAAACGCTTCAGACTTTAATAAAGGGAAAAATATGTTACTTGATATCTGGGAACAGGTATTGTACAGTCCTGTCAAGAAATGAAATTCAGGTTACACAGAGATTCATTAAGATTATAGGACATTAAGGACACCTCAGTTCATGGATGCAATGTTTATAACCTCCACTAGAATACAACCCGGGAGGACCAAGAGGAGTTTTTTACGGGCAGTAGTTTGTGACTTTCACACAGATGTGTATTAGATGGAACATGGAAAGTTAACAATGAACATGGAAAGTTACTTGTTCCTTAAATTCTGTGCGATCGAACCAGATGCAATTCATATGGAACCTGAAGAAGTATTCAGTTCCTACAAGTGCTTGTTTGGGCCCCCAATCTGCACTTGAGATGGAATACTGAGAATTATTTGCTTTCGAGGTTAAATATTTGTGATATTCACTTCAAATGTTTAAATTAGCAATCAGTAGGGATACTTGGTTGCCAAGTTGGTTAGCATAAACCAGGATAAACTCGGGGGCAGATTTACAAGCCCCTTGCAACACTTTTGCACAGCAGTTGCGTCACTTATGTGACGCAGCGGCGGCGTAAAAAATGCGGCCAATTTACAACGTGACGCATCTAGGGAGATGCGTCATGTTGTAAAGCCCTGCGTCACATTATACCTGCGTCAGGTATAATGTATGCAGGGTGGGCGTTCCCACGCACGAAAGCCTCGGAAAAGTGACGCAGTGAAAACTACTAGATTTCACTGCGTCACTTCTAGGACGCCACTGCGTCAAAACCTTATGCCTGCTTGAAGCAGGCGTAAGGAGTGATGCAGTGTATTGCGAATAGGCCTCAAAATGCATTGCTGGACTTGCGTCGTGCTTGCGACACGACTCCAGCAATGCGCGACTTTTGCCCCAACAGATGCATCAGAATTTCTGACGCATCTGTCAATCCTTGCGCCATGGTGCGCCGTATTGTAAATACGGCGCATCGATGGTGGCGCAAGGGTTTCTCAGAGTGGCGCCGGGAAAGTGACGCATCTCTACAGATGCCTCACTTTCTTGTAAATCTGCCCCTCGGTTCCTTATAAAATTTGTAAGCTAAAGTCATATTCAATTTATGTAGAACCTCTGAAATGACTCCATTCCTAACGGTATTTGTGAGGTCCTCCCAGATGTAATTCACCTCAGACCTTGAAAGTTCAGAAAAGTAACTGTGAATTCTCCTGAATCTGCTGTTGACAGGGTTGGCATTGAGTGTTGGCAGTTCTTAGGGGAGGTGTTTTTGATCTAAAATTGATTTACAAGGAGGGTAACTGTTCTTTTAAATGAAAAGTTACTTAGTTCCTAACAATATTTGTGTAGTCTTTCCAGGTGTGATTTAGGTGGAATATAGAGAATTACTTGCCTTCAGAAATATTGGTGGTGACTGGTGAAATGCAACTTATGTTGAACATCAAGGGTAACTCCTCAAAAGTGTTTGTGAGGATGACTCGGATAGGAGTTACAAGGAACTTGTAGATTAACCGCGCGGTGCCTGTCATGTTGTGCATGCAAATGCACAACATGCCCTTTTAACATTGTGGCGGGTGCTGAATACAGCACCGCCCGCCACAATGTTAAATATACAGGATGCAACCGCCATTGTGGCGGTCGCATCCTAATAGGCACAGCAGGACCGCCGCACCTCTTGCAGTCGGTCCCGTTTACCGTTACGGTGGCGGGCGGACACAGTCCGCCCGCCATCGTAATGACCCCCTTAGTTCGCAGGCATGGACTCTGAAAGATTTTCCTTGATATGATGAATATCAAACATAGGAAGGTACTTAGTTCCTAAAATTGTCAATCTTTTCCTTCCAACTGTGATTTATATGGAACATAGGGCATTACTAGGTTTTGAGATGTACTGTTGTGGGGTGGTTTGCTGTAAATGTCCTCTTTTCTGGCTAGTCTGCCATGCTAGCCTCTGGTGCTTGTTTAAGATTGGTGAAGACACCTAACTTAGTGGTGAATTTGTTGAAATCACTTGGCCTGTCACTCAACGCTGGGTCTCTAGACACTGCCAGCAGATATCTATGTTTCTGGCAGTGTCTACATGCCTTCTGTCCAACGATAATATTTATTCTGCACATTTACACTTCTGTCTTTGCTTTTATATTTAATATCAAACATATCTCAGGTCCTTTTGGATTTTCTGCTTGTATTATTGAACAAAGTCTACTCTACTCTTCTTGAGTATGTCTTATTTACTGTGCATTGCACGACCCCAGGTGACCCCCATCTATTACATGTATCGAAGGTCTTAGAATCCATTTTGTGTAACTGTGCAGGGTTGTTGATGTTTTTTGCAGAAAATATTGTTCTATCAATTTCAATGTGACACTGAAAGATTTGCTTAACTTCATGCTTACAGGCTGTGGTCCATTTTTTCTTATCCTATTCAATGTACATACCAGGGATCCTAGCCATTTAATTCCATCAACAGCCTTGCTTCCTTAGTGGTCTGTTGAAGGATAGGCACTAGTCTGCCTCTGTTGTTCACGCCTAATACTGCCCGTAGAATCCTATCCCGTAGGGGGCTTCCCTGAAGTTACTACCTACGTCCATTATCATTGTGTACAAGCAAGCATGAATGAGCGAGTGGGCCTGGGAGAAGGTTATACATTGTGGAGATCTCTGCGCATGTCAACAGCCTATCTTTATCATTCAGGGCTCTAGTAATAGCACACCCCTTTGCCGCCCAGCCCTGCACATTACTACCTTAAGGAAGGGTGACAGAAAGCTTCCTATGAGGTGTGAACTTCAAAGGCAAACACTCTCACATTTGCAGCTTGGATTTGAATCCATCCCAAGCCTGATGAACCATTTTCGCAATTAATGGACTGGATTTATCTCTGCTGTCTTCCCAAAAGCACAATCACCTCTTAATACTAGGAATACAACCATTGCCCATTTACCCAACTTGGAGCCCCAGCTCATTTCATCTTGACAAACCGTCCTGGGCAAAATCATGTATGTCCACCACCACTTGTCATACAGTAACTACTGGGTCACTGCAGACGCTCTTTGCCCTTTAATTCATCTATCACAATTTAGAGGTCAGTGGGTCTATTGCTTTGCATAAGGTGTCTCTAATAACATAAGGAATGGTTATGCTGGAGCAGTGGTGACAAAAGAGAGACATAGTAAGGGTTCTTTTGAGAAAGGTTTATTGACATAGTTACAGCCACTATTTTGGACCCCAGACCAGCAGTAACGTAGGTTCAAGCCTCTCATCCCTCTCGCTTAAGGGATTCATTGACAAAACACATTTTTAGATGTTCTCTTAGTAACTGCCCCTTCATGAGTGATATGCACTGGAAAGAACAAAGAATACAGACCTGTGTTAGGGTTTAGACCTTCTTCGTTCCCCTTTTATGCTTCCTTTTGGGTCTTGCTCTTTTCACTGAATCTACAAATTTCCTCCCTCACAATAGGACTGGCCTTTATGAGAGGGGTCTGGCTTTCTTGTCTTGGCATATTCTATAATTAGAAATCTGTCTTGAACCCTGTAGTTTTGAATCCTCCAATTTTCTGTTCTTTTTCCCTACTGATCCAACATGGCCCGCACTCTCTTCCATTGGGACACAGACCTGCGAGAAGCAAAGACACTGCACCTGGTTGATCACCAGAAAACCCGCCAGAATTTTCCACCCAACAGATCCTGGTTAGAGATACTGCCCACATAGGGAAGGAGTATGATCAGCAACTCTGGTCTTCGAGCGATCTGGGACATCTGTACATGGCACCTCGCTGCATGCAGATGCGAGTGATGCTGTTGTTCAGGGCCGGGTAATGCTCCATGCAAGGAGCAGTGACTGTAATCTCAGCATCTGCTTTGAGACCTGAACTGGGCTCAAAAGATTCCTCATGGAAAATTGAAGTGAAATTAATGAGTTTCTCTTAAGAAAAGGGACATAGGTGGTACAGAGGAAGTCTGGGCATCGGGATACTCACAGAACCACTCCCGAATCTTATGGAAGATTCTTACATTTGACTATTACTAGGTAACTGAAGTCCAATTATTCTCTCTGCCTCAAAAAAATATAGGACTGATCAAAAAGTCATAAACCCCAATGGAATAGCAATATGCCCACTAGTTACGGAGTGTTTCAATGTACGCTCAATTCATAACACCAAGGAATGTGTCAACAGTCTTACAATAAGGGGCCTACCACAATGTATTTATCAGCTTTTCTTCACTGATGTGGCCCATTTGTTCTCGTAGTTGCAGTTCACCATTTTTAACAATTTTACTGTTCACTTCTTTGCAGTCACGCAAGGCCACCTCGCTTGATAAATCTAGAGTAACTCAACGCAACGCAAATCCCTGCGTTGCGTCACTCTGTCCTGGGAAGGCGTTCCATGGGTAGATCGTGGGTGTTCCCATGCATTCACTCATGGATTTTGGTGTATTCCCATTTTTGCTAACAATGGTAATCCTGGGAATGCGTCAAAAGGCTCCGCCTCCACAATGGAGGCGTAACGAGGGGAAATATCTTCATTTCTCCTCAGGACATATTTATGTAGCTTTCGCATAACCCGTGCGCCACGCAAGAGGGCGCAAGTGCGACGCAAAACCTAAGTAGGATTTATCAAGCCACACAAGGTCACCTTGATGATAAATCCAGAGTAACGCAACGTGGCGCAAAGCGCTGTGTTGAGTTACTTTGCACCAGGGAGGCATTCCATGGGTTGAGTGTGGGTGTTTCCACGCATCCACCCATGGATTTTGGCACATTCCAAGATTTACCATTAGTGGTAGACCAGGGAACGCGTCAAAAGACTACGCCGAATGTTTTGATTTGTTCTGCATTCTGTTCATCAATTGTGTGTCTTTTGCCTCCCCAGGTGAGGCATAACGAGGAGAAATATCTTTATTTCTTCTTTTTACTTCCTCTTTCTCTTGATTCTGCAGCACACATAGAAAGAGGAAAAAGCCTCAGAGGATTGTTTTTGTGTAGGATGGTGTCCCTTCCTGTTCAAAAACAGTTTTGTCTGCAATGCAGGCAGTCAAAAGGGCGCCAGCACAAGGAAAGGACAGGAATGTATTGTTTTATGTTGAATACGGTGCATCCCTGGCCTTTCACGCAGCGCAGGAAGGTGGCTTGCTGTGCTGTGCTGCGTGAAAGCTTCATAAATATTTCTCCACATATATATCCTAAGCAGTCTCTTGACACCAGTGTTTCACATTCTTTACTGCTTATCAGCAGAGCATATTGCGTTACCTTTGTCAAAGCGGTGCCTGTCATGCAACATAATCAAAGTGATGCACCGAGAAGAACTTGAAAACTGAACCCACAGTCATGAATCTTGCTGTCAGTTTCTCATATATTTCTGGGTGTCTGAACCATCACTTTGTGTGAGTTTTTTCCAGTTGTTCGAATTGCCATTTTCCAGGATTATGATTAGTCGAGCAGTAGTGACAGAGGGGAAATAGAAGCTATGAAGTCTTAAGGTCACCATGATGTGGCGTTTTGTAGCCCACAGCTGACCCAAGGCAGATTTTCCCAGATGTCTACATAGCAAAGCGGTCACATGCCGGGCAAGATGGGCGCTGTTTGGAGCCTCAACGATTCACAGTTTCCACCTCGTATCCACGATTAATAATAAGCTAGCTTGATGATTATGTAAATGCTTTTGAATTAAAAATTGGCGTACCGCATACGTCATCCAAGCACCACAGTTCACAGGGAGAACGTATGTTCATCTGGGCATGGAAGCGAGCAGCAGGCATTCCAAGCCACACTGGTTCAGGGGTGACAGAGAGACGCGAAGGGGACAGCTGCCTGGCTGAGGCCACTCTTCTGCCTGATGCCAATGGTTCTGGTCTGCACAGAAGAGGATCATTAGCGAGAATTTTTGGCCAGAAATGTCTCTGGCAGCCTCAACAGTGTGCACGAAATTCGTAGAATAAATATTGATACTGGCACCATCAACTGGAGAGGAAGTGGCTGGCTGCGGCGGCCATTTTAGACAGAACCTTGATTCTAATTCTAAATAAATATTTCCATCTGCAAATGAATCCAGAAAAACTGTTAATCACAATTAATGGGCAGATGTTGGCTTGGACAAGGCAAATGTTCGATATGAAGCATTATATTCAAATAAGTTATTTTTATTATTTTCTTAGTTTAAATTATGTAAAAGAGCTATATGCCACCTCCAGTGGTTATTGCTTTGGGTTAGAGTTCAGCAGTTTGTGTGTATACACACTTTGCAGGTGCAGGACATTACACATATTAACACATTCTGATTCTTTCAGGCTTATCATTTCACTGCTCAGAAAAGACGCCTGTTGCTGCTATGGATACATATCCATCTGGTTTCAATAGCAAAGATATCCGCCTCTTCAGTCCATTTTTACATTTACAAAAAATATTTTTTCTGGGTTTTCCAGTTGGTTCTAAATTTCTACAATAAGAAAAATACTAAAATAGACAACACACACACACATACTTATATATAAATAAACATATATGTATCTATGGAAGGGGCCACGAAAGGTCTTTCCGTTGGACGTAGTAGAATGTTTGTACCTAAATCATTGTTCTTATAAATTTTTAAGAGGTTTTTCGAACTTATGCAAATATCAACTTCTGTCACTTAGAATTTCTCCTTTCAAGTTGATTTTTAGTTACGGAACTAAAACCCTGCTGGATACCACTTTATTACAATTTTAGCACTTAATGCATTCTGGCAGGATTTCCTTAAAACAATATGTAAGCCAAAGTGCTTATTTATTGCCAGTGATCTAAACCCAGCAAGCCAGCTAAATCCAAGAGATCTTAAAAATTGCTTATTATTATTAAATTACTATTTTTGAGCCTGTCGCACATCACAAGGAGCCTCTTCGTGCTAGCAAGACCTATCCAATCAGGCAAGACCCATCCATGCAGGCACACAGGAGTCACGCAGAAAAATAAGTAAGATTCATTTGTTTATATATATAGTCAACCACATATCCTCTATTAAAAATCCAAGTTTTTAGTGCCTTGCTAACTTTTAACAACGATGGCTTGGAACGTAGGCTCAAGGGGGGTGTTTGGGGTGTTACACCCCCCTAATAAATGTATTATTTAATGTTATGTTATGTTAATCGAACTTATAAAGCGCTCTGTTACCCGAGGGTGTCCTGGCGCTATGCACTGCCTGCTGAACCTGAGATAAGTTGACACAAGGAATTATTGGTCAAACAGCCAAGTTTTGAGACCCTTCCTGAAGGAGAGGAGGTCTGTGGCACTCCTCAGTTGAAAAGGAAGCTCGTTCCAAGATTTGGACGCACTGTTAATAAAGCTTCTACCTCCCCAACCTGCCTTCTTAACAGTGCTAATTGTGACTTTCTTTGCCCCCAATGATCGTAGCGCTCTCCTAGGAATGTACCACTGAATTTTTTGTCGTAGGTAGTTAGGACCTTTGCCATGAAGGGCTTTAAAAACGGTACACAGTGCTTTGAAGCGTATTCTGTGTCTGACAGGGAGCCAGTGCAACCGTTTGATCTCTTCCTTTACAGAAGCAAACTTTGAGGTCCCTGACAACAATCTGGCTGCCGCATTTTGGACCATCTGAAGCTTGTTAATAAGTTGTTTTTGAGCGTTCATGTAAAGCCCATTACAGTAATCCAGCCGGGACATAACAAGGGCCGAAATTACTGTTTTGAGGCCATTTATGTTGAGATAGGGCTTAACCTTGTTTATGATCTTTAGAACATAAAAGCAGGCCGAGGTAACTGAGCTAACTTGGTCACCTAGTGTCAACTTATTATCCATTAGCACTCCCAGGTTTCTGGCTTTCTCAGTAGGTGTGGGGCATGTGCCAAGGTCAGCCGGCCACCAGTCTGGGGTCCATAATAGCGGATTCTTCCCAAATTTTATTACCTCTGTTTTATTGGAGTTGAGCTTTAAACAATTTTCCGACATCCATCTGGAGATGGCAGCCATACAGTCATGGAAACGGGCACCAGTTTCCTTTTCAAAGCCCTCCCTTAGTGACAACACTATCTGGGTGTCGTCAGCATAGGAGGTCAGCTGACAGCCGAAAGACCTGATCACACCAGCTAGGGGAGCCACATAAACATTAAAAAGCGTTGGGCTGAGGGAGGAGCCCTGTGGGACCCCACATGGAAGGGTGAAAGGTTTGGAATGACAGTTATCCATGTCAACAGTTTGTATTCTACCGGAGAGAAACGACTGCAGAAGCTTCAGAGCCGGCCCCAAACAAACGGTCCATCAAGACTTTGTGATGGACCGTGTCAAAGGCCGCGGACAGGTCTAACAGGATCAATACTGCACTTCCTCCACTGTCCAGGGCCTCCCGAATTTCTTCCGTAGATTTAATTAGGGCAAGCTCAGTGCTGTGTTCTGCTCTAAAGCCATATTGTGTTGGATCAAGAGTCTGATTAAGTGTAAGAAAAGCATTAAGTTGAATATTCATTGCTTTTTCCAAGGCCTTGGCAGGAAGCGGAAGACGAGATATGGGCCTGTAATTATTGGGGTCACCTGCATCAAGATTCTGTTTTTTCAAGAGGGGGAGGATGGAGGCGACCTTCCACTTCTTGGGAAACATGCCAGAGCTGAGTATCTCATTTAGTAGGGGCATGAGAGCCGAGCCTATGACTCCTGATATTTGTTTTGCTAAAAATGCTGGACAGGGATCAGAAGGGGCTCCCGAGCGAATAGAATTCAGAATGGTGATAGTCTCAGGAACCGTGAGAGGTTGAAAATGCTCTAAGACGGCGGAGGTAGTGAGACTGTCTTGGCCGAGGGTAATTGACTGATCAGGCTCCTTATTATCTGCTAGGGAGAAGGAAGAAAAAATAGATTCAACCTTTAATTTGAAGAAGTCGGCTAGTTGATCGCAGAATTTAGGGCTGCAGGAGCTCTTAGGGGCAATAGGAATGGCTAATACATAGTTGGGTACAGGAGCTTTCAGTCGAGTATGGTAAGGTGTCTGTTGGATTTAATCTGGAATTTTTAAATACTCAGACAAAAACATACACACACACTCATACACACTCGTCTCTGTTTTGAAGGTCTTAAAACATACTTATTTTACAAAATGCTGTGTTTTAAGTACCCCCTCACAATCCGCACTGCTTTCATTTTCCACTGGCCCTTAAGCCCCCACCCCATGCACTGCTTCCCATGTTATTATTAACATGATATGCCAGCGTGATTGTTGGAAAATCTGAAGTCCCCCCCCCCCAGTCTCACTGACCAAGCTACGCCCCTGTCCATCACGTTCTAGATAGACATCCTGTCTGCCTTATTACATGTGCATTAAATCCTGTGGTGCTTGTAATAAGGAGGATGGGCTACAGACATCCCGTCTGCCTTACTACAACTGCATTATATCCTGTGGTGCTTATATAAGGAGGATAGGTCACAGATATCCTGGCCACCTTATTACAAGTGCATTATTTCCTATAGTGCTTGTAATAAGGAGGATGGTCGACAGATATCCCGTCCGCCTTATTACAAGTGCATTATATCCTATGACGCTTGTAATAAGGAGGATGTGTGACAGATATCCCGTCCGGCATATTACATGTGTATTATATCCTATGGTGCTTGTAATAAGGAGGATGGGCGACAGACATCCTGTCCGCCTTATTACAAGTGCATTATATCCTATGACGCTTGTAATAAGGAGGATGGGTGACAGATATCCCGTTCGCCTTACTACAAGTGCATTATATCCTGTGGCGCTTGTAATAAGGAGGATGGGTGACAGACACCCCGTCCGCCTTAATACAAGTGCATATATCCTATGGGGCTTGTAATCAGGAAGCTGGGCGACAGACATCCCGTCCTCCTTATTACAAGTGCATTATATCCTATGGCACTTGTAATAATGAGGATGGGGTCAGACATCCCGTCCGCCTTACTACAACTGCATTATATCCTGTGGTGCTTATATAAGGAGGATGGGTCACAGATATCCTGGCCGCCTGACTACAAGTGCATTATTTCCTATAGTGCTTGTAATAAGGAGGATGGGTGACAGATATCCCGTCCGCCTTATTACAAATGCATTTTATCCTATGACGCTTGTAATAAGGAGGATGTGTGACAGATATACCGTCCGCCTTATTACAAGTGCATTTTATCCTATGACGCTTGTAATAAGGAGGATGTGTGACAGATATACCGTCCGCCTTATTACAAGTGCATTATATCCTATGACGCTTGTAATAAGGAGGATGGGTGACAGATATCCCGTTCGCCTTATTACAAGTGCATTATATCCTGTGGCGCTTGTAATAAGGAGGATGGGTGACAGACACCCCGTCCGCCTTATTACAAGTGCATTATATCCTATGGTGCTTGTAATCAGGAAGATGGGCGACAGACATCCCGTCCGCCATTATACATGTGCATTACATCCAATGGCACTTGTAATAATGAGGATGGGGGACAGACATCCTGTCCGCCTTTTTACAAGTGCATTATATCCTATGACGCTTGTAATAAGGAGGATGGGTGACAGATATCCCGTACGCCTTATTACGAGTGCATTATTTCCTATAGTGCTTGTAATAAGGAGGATGGGCGACAGATATCCCGTCCGCCTTATTACAAGTGCATTATATCCTATGACGCTTGTAATAAGGAGGATGGGTGACAGATATCCCGTCCGTCTTATTACAAGTGCATTATATCCCGTGGCGCTTGTAATAATGAGGATGGATGACTCCATCACACTGTGATGGAGTCACCCATGTGTCAAAATTTAAACAGGGCCCAAGTGTTAAGTTGTTGCAGATTTGCACATCCTGCACTTGGAAAGCTCTACCACCCCATGTTCTGCTTTTCACTTGGGGTGTCTTAAAGAGGAGCTGGAAGCCAGTTCGCACGTGCACGATGGAGCATATGTATGGAATGTTTGCATTTGAATTTTTGGACCGCTGCCATAGAAAATCCTGTGATGATCTGAACAGGCTGATTTGAAAAAAGACTGTATTCTTAACTGGGAGCCAGCAGGGGCGCAGCAGGTGCAGTGGCACCCTAGCCCAAAGGCCTAAGGGGACATCTTGAACCCTGGTTATTGTATTTCACTGCTCAAGCAGCAGTCGGGCCCATTTCCCTTTCCTTGGCCCCAAGGAACCGATGCTAGCCACTGTGAGCCAGGGAGGCTGGCAAATAGGATTGGACACGTGGGCAAATGTCCTAGTCAGAGAATCCTGGATTTTCTGCAATCGAAGGATGCTCTTTATAAGCATTGTAAGGAAGGCCGAGTATCCATAATAAATGTGATATTGGATTAATGCTTTGGACACTATTATTCCAAGTGGGAAATGGTAAAAAACGAAAGAAAATCACAAAATAGGGAGGGAACAGGTTTGTGTGGCTGCTGAAATTTGATGCTCTTGGGCAGTACTCATCAGCATTCCTAATTTCTTTAAAGTGGATACTGTCTCCGGTCCCATGTATAAAAGATGTTTTTAAATTAAAGGACTATGAGCAAAGTTTGGAAAAAATGACAAACTTCACAGCTTTGCGAAAATGTGTCACCTTCTCCAACTTTGATTGAAGGTAAAATATCCAGAGAAAAATGTTTTTCTCCAAAAATATTCCAGCAAACATCCATTTTGAAAGACATTTTTCAGACTTAATTTGTGTTTCTGTGACTGTTGCTGACTGTTGCTTCCTGCATGTGCTAGTTTTGCGTATATATTTTGTTTATTTTTTTACTCTTCAGAATATTTATTAAAGTTCCTAAGATTTTAAAAGTAAGCCTGTGCAGCATTGACTACACTATGTATTATTCATACCTTTAACTACATAGATGTACGTTTTCATAATATCTTTCAGCAAATTGATTTCCGGCATTTTATGTCTGCATACATATATCACATTTCTGCTTTCTCAAATTTCAAGTACAAAACAGAGGCCCCATGCACCGTCATGTAGGGGTCGCCAGGGGTCGCAGCTGTGGCCCCCAGCTTGCCCCTCGCGACCCCTGGCTCTGCCTTTGCAACCCCTGACCTCAGAGGGGGCAAAATCAGTGCCAGGAGCAGCTCGTCATTATAGACATCTGCTGGGGCACTTCTTGCTTTGTTTTCTCTAATAGTGAATAAAGAAACATCATTCACTATTAGTGTAATACAAAATGGAGTACAATTAGCTGGAGTATGATATTCCCTGGCAGTTGAGGTAAGTACAAAAAATGCTTTCAAATGGATGCTGTGTGCGAGTGTGTGGGTGAGTGCGAGTTTGCATAAGAGAGTGTGTGTGTGTTGCAAAGTCATCCTGTGCCCTGGGCACCCCCCAACTTTTTGCTGACTGGTACTGGTGGTAACTGACTCTGACTGACCCTGGGCTCTGCCTAACCAGGCCCAGGGCCAGTGCTATGCTGAAAGACACACTTAGAATACAGCGTACACTATGGGTTAGGGTACCCCTATGATTGGCATGAACTCCCCTATAAGGCCCTAGTACATAACAGGGTAGGGGTATTGAAACTACCTTTAAGTTCCTAGTATATAATAGGGCATGGCAGTTTAGAGGCCAGCAGCCTTCTGCACTTGCATGTGTGCACAGCTGAGGCCTGAGGTCAGTTTTAAAAGCAACCCTGGGTTCCATGACTGCTTTTAAAAAGTAAATTGTGCCCAAAGTCGACTTTGGTGTTTGGGGCACTTAAAAATGGATAACATACAATGTTTTGGCATATTAGGAACCCCCAGGGTCTCCCCTAGGTGTCCCAGGGGTGGGGGGTCAGGTATTTATAAGGTGGACCCTTATAAAATGAGTTTTATATGTCCTGGGTTAAGTGAAATTTCACATTTCACTCCCAACATTGTGATAAAGTGCTGCCCAAAATTCGACTTTGATGCTAGGAGCACTGTGGAGGGAGGATCTGCAATATTTCTACAGATTCAGAACCCCTAAAATATCCCCTAGGTGTTCCATGGGGTGGGGGACCTGTAGATATAGGCAGAGTACTTATAAAATATGTTTTTGTAAGTCCTGGTACTGGAAAAATGGCCCAAGTCATTTTTCCCATTGCAAATCCCATGCCACATAGGTTAACATGGCAAGAAGTTATTAACTAATAACTCCTGATAGGAGAATGATAGAACTTCCATTCAAAGACTTCCCAGAATGGTAGTGATAAATCCAACACTATGATATTTTGAATTTCTCCTAAAATGTACAGACAAGAAGTTATAAGACTTTCTTGTTTGTAGGTCCAGATTCAGCCTTCCAGTGGTCTGTCCTGATTGGTCAGAGTTAAGTGGATTAGCCTGGCTGCCTTGAAGAGGTGATAAAGAGCCCCTGGGGTTAACCAGCTCTGCTGGGAGGGCAGTGTGCTGCTACACAGGAATGCCAGAGCAGGGGGAGGAGTCGGAAACCATGGTCTTCAAAGGGAAGGGGACGGCCTCAGTGTCATTTTCAACTCTACTCTTTTGACACCAAGCCAGAGCTAGGATTAAGGAAAGAATGAGCAGATGCAAGGGGGAGAGTCTATGGAAAGTAGCCATCCTAGGGGTGTGTTTAGCCAGCTCTTACCTCCCTGCTGAAAAATCAGCCATTATGAATTTGGAAGATTTGGTGCACTCTGGCTCAAAATAATGCCACACTCTACAGGATGTGGTCATATCCTTGGGGAGTTGCCCTGCTCCCATTGGTCAGGAGTGACCTCCTGCTTGACCCAGAGAACTTGGAATAAGTATCTGAGAGGGGAAGAGTCTCTCAGATCTGCTGCTTGAAACTTAAGAAAGCAAGATGTTGTGCCATGCTGAGAAGTTTGATGTGCAATTTCTAAGGCCTGCCCTCTGAGGACTGCACCATCTGGAACTACAGCCCTGTGGACTACCTTGCTGTGAAAAAGAGTAAAGAGTGGACTACCTGCAAGCTACAGGTTAACAGAGCTCAGCTGGATCATCACCACCAAGAATCCGCAACCTGGAAAACTACCAGTGGATTTGTAAGGGTTTTGTCCAAGTGGATTGTGGGAACTGAAGTCCTCAACTTTCAAAGACCATCTTGGAGCTTCCAGACCCTTGGAGTGCGTTTGAGACACTTTGGGACCCTTTGGGGAACTTCAGGAAGAAGTTCCAGGAGTTTGGAGAACTTTGGAGCAACTTTGGAAAAAAGCTCCATAGGGGGATTGACTCAACCTGGTCAGCCAAGCCGCCTGCCTTCAACCGCGAGCCGGCCAAGCCATCCAGGTTCGTCCCGCTGAAAGCTCTGTAGGTCCGACTCCCAGAGTTTGACCGGGAGTAGAAGAAATCCGAGGCCGGCGAACCCTCACCGAATCCGGCCTGGTGAAGAGCATCGAGGGACCCCACGAGAAAAAGCTCTAGAAAAGTTTCTAAGTCCGAAGGTAAAAACTGTGACCGGGACCTACCGCGAGGGGTAGCCCTCAGGGCTCCATCGCTGTCGGCCTGAAACTTTGACTTTGAGCCGGTCTATCATGACCAGATGTCTCAATATGGTGCTATAGGTTTCTAAGTGCTATAAAGTGATACATCTTTATAAATTCATATCTCCGGTTCCCTACATTGGATTTTTGTCGTTTTGGTGTCATTTTAAAGATAAAAATATTTCCTATTGTTATAAATTGGTGTTGGATTTTTATTATGCATTGTGTCTTAATTATTTACTGAATTGGTGTTTTTAAATGCTTTATATACCTGTCTTTGAAGTTAAGCCTGCCTGCTCGCAGCCAAGCTACCAAGGGTTGAGCATGGGAATAATTTTCTAAGACCTATGCTGAGTCCTATCATGTGTTAGTGGCAGATATAAATTTGCTCCTACCAATAATCCACTTTCCAACAGTGTGTAAGTGTGAATATGTGTGTATGTGTAAACATGTGTGTGTGTGAATGAAATTGAAGGTCAAAGGGTGTGTGATGTCACGTCCACTACCCCTGGTATTTTGGTGAATTGAATTTCATGAGAGGCTCTATTCTGCTTTCTATAGTGGTTGGAGCCAGAATTCACTGCTCTTGCTCTGGTGCAGTGCCAGTTTGCACCAATATTTGCTCCGACCAACAAGCGCAAAGTTTACATTTGCATGGCCTCCCCAGCGCAAAAATAGCATTTTGCATCTCTTGGTTCGTTCTGATGCCCTAGTTCGAATGGTCACGAGGTGTAAAATCGCTCTACAGTAGTGCTTTGTGAGGCAATGGGGCTGCTGATATAGTTAGTTTGCTTCAGATAAAATGGGGTCTTGGATTTTAACTACCAGGCAACCCCTACCCACTCCCACGCCTAAAGGTGCAGTGGTACCAGCCGCGGCCCGTGCAGGTAAGAGCGGTGGGGCCGGGTTGGGGGTGGGGGGTGTATTTTGACAGGCAACAACGAGGGAAAAATAATTATTTATTTATTTAATTTTCCCTCGACGTCGCCTGTCGAAATCCCCCCCACCAGGCGCCACTACCCCACTGCTCTCACCTACACGGGCCATGACTGTGTGGTACTCTGGTGCCCTGCTCTTCTCCTGTCTCTTCCTATCAGTCAAAGTTCCTACTTTCTTGAAGCTCTTACTCGCCAGTACTAAAACCCCTCTTAATGGCATGGTCCCCTTGGTGTCATTTCACCAACAACACAGTGTTTGGGAACAAACCCAAGGTCACTGAGCAGGTAATGGCAGCAAATGTAACAGTCACTCCCAAGCAGGGGTTTGACCGTGCCAAAGAAATGCTCAAGGGTGAAACAAAGGGGCATATTAACAAGGTAATGACGCAGCGCTGGAAGCCATCTTGCTGTGCCGAGTTGCATCATTAGGAAAGTGCAGGGATGCATTGTATTTACAACAGTACGATGCATTTCTGTGCTTTCTTCTGCGATGGCGCACAATGGGCTGCCATGCACCAACGCAGTCACCCTTGCAAGGGTGCCTGCATTGCAGGGATGATTATTTTGTACACCTTCCTGCACAAAAACAATCATTGATGGCATTTTCCTCCTTCTATGTGTACTGCAGATTGCAGCACACATAGAAAGGAAAAAAATGAGGAGAAATAAAGGTATTTCTCCTTGTTGCGCCACTTTTATGCCTCCCCTGGGGAGGCATTAGAATCTGACGCATTACTAAACCTTGTAAATCTGGGAATGCGTGAAATATAAAAGTGGATATGTCATGGGTTACAGAGGCAGAGCTGAATAATAGCTCATGACATAATCCAATACTTAAAGGTACACTGCAGCATCCAGGAGCATTATTCTTGAATTGCAGCAATACATGTGTGATCACAAGAAATGTGCGCCTGGAAAGACACTTGGTACAAAGCAGACAATCTGGGAGAATAGTCCCTATGTGACTCCCCAAAATGAACAAGTGCACTGTTCTGTGCCAGAAGAAATAATAGCAGCTTTGTATATAGTGCCAGGAGATATAATGTGCAGCATTTATACGGTTCAAATGAATATCCCATCACAATGCCTGGGCCATTGAAATTACTGCCATGATACACTTGGGGGTTGTCTATGCGAAACTGGTGATGTTCAATATGTGAAAGTTCATATAGCAATATCATGGCCTACTTGATGATTCCCAAGGGTTGAAAATAAAATCAGGGTGCAGCTCAACATGCCAAGGTGCCACCAAAAATATCTCTGTGTGGTTTAGTTCGCCATGGTGTTGCCAGTTATAGAAGGGTACTGTGTCAAGGTGCTGTTCAATTTCCTGGGCTGCTGCTCTGTCTTTCAAGGTGATGTCCAATATTCTAGATGGCTGCTCAATATTTCACTGTGATATTTAATATTCTACGTTGCTGCTCAATATGTCAAGGTGATGTTCATTATCCTAGGCTGCTGGTCAATATTTCAAGGTGATTTTCAATATTCTAGATGGCTGCTCAATATTTTAAGGAGATGTTCAATATCCTAGGTGGCTGCTCAATATTTCACTGTGATATTTAATATCCTAGGCGGCTGCTCAATATTTCAAGGTGATGTTCAATATCCTAGGCTGCTGGTCAATATTTCAAGGTGATGTTCAATATCCTAGGCTGCTGCTCAATATTTCAAGGTGATGTTCAATATTCTACGCAGCTGCTCAATATTTCAAGGTGCTGTTAAATATCCTGAGCAGCTTCTCAATATTTCAAGGAGATGTTCATTATCCTAGGCTGCTGCTCAGTATTTCAAGGTGATTTTCAATATCCTAGGCGGCTGCTCAATATTTCAAGGTGATGTTCAATATCCTAGGCAGCTGCTCAATATTTCAAGGTGATGTTCAATATTTCAAGGTGATGTTCAATATCCTAGGCAGCTTCTCAATATTTCAAGGTGATGTTCAATATTTCAAGGTGATGTTCAATATCCTAGGCAGCTGCTCAATATTTCAAGGTGATGTTCAATATTTCAAGGTGATGTTCAATATCCTAGGTGGCTGCTCAATATTTCAAGGTGATGTTCAATTTCCTAGGTGGCTGTTCAATATTTCAAGGTGATGTTCAATATCCTAGGCTGCTGCTCAAATACGTTAATGTGCTGTTAAATATCCTAGGCAGCTGCTCAATATTTCAGGGTGATGTTCAATATTTCAAAGTGATGTTCAATATCCTAGGCTTCTGCTAAATATTTCAAGGTGAGGTTTATTATTCTAGGTGGCTGCTCAATATTTCAAGGTGATGTTCGATATTCTACGCAGCTGCTCAATATGTCAAGGTGCTGTTAAATATCCTGAGCAGCTTCTCAATATTTCAAGGAGATGTTCATTATCCTAGGCTGCTGCTCAGTATTTCAAGGTGATTTTCAATATTCTAGGCTGCTGCTCAATATTTGGGTGTGAGGCTTTCTGATAAAATGTCCTGGAAACCACACATAGCGAAGATGTTGCTGGGACACAAAAGAATAACCGGAGTAATTGGGAAAGAACACCGCCTCTCGCATTCCAGGCCTATAGCCACAGCTCTTCAAATATACAACTCAAAAGCAGTCAGCTCTGCTCTCTATGGAGCCGAAATCTGGGGGTTTGAGAAACTGGAAGATCTCTCAAGGTCAGAACATAAATTCCTGAGAGACTTGGTGATGGCACCCAAATACGTCCCCCTTGTTCCCCTATTGCTGGATATGGGCAGGCGGCCACTGAGTGACATAGCTAAGTTACGGCCTTTACTCTTCTGGGCACGCATTAGGCGGACCCCTGAGCTTTCTCCCTACGCAGAAGCCATGACCGAGATTATTAGCCTGGATACTGGTGGGAAAATAGGCTGGCTTGGCAACATCAAAAAAATGCTGTCAGCAATGGGCCTCCAAGGTTGTTGGGCTGGCCAGGTTCCCCGAGGAGAGAGGAACTCAAACGCCTATATTGGGAATGGGTGGATCAACGAGATAATTGTAATTCCAATGTAGGTAAACTTACATTAGAATTCCATTCCCACAAACAAACTGGGCATTTTGAGCCCTTCCTCGACACAATCAAAGCCCCAAGAGATAGAATGCTCTATATCCATTTCAGGCTTGGATCTCTCCCTGTCTGTGAGGTGACAGCGAAGTGGAGCCCAAGCAAGGAGAAAAATTGCCCATGCTGTAAGGCCCCGATTGAATCTATTGCCCATTTGATGTTTGCTTGCCCGGTGTATAAATTACCACGGGCAAAATGGCTGAAACCACTCTGCCAACAATTGGGCATACGTGATTATCACACAGCAATACGCATCCTAAGATCTGATTGTAGGCCGTTTCATGCATGCTGTGTAGCAAAGTTTCTCGGACAAGTATGGCTTATAAGGTCTAAGGTGCTCGCAGGAAAGATACAGCCTTACCAGAAAGCAGACTAACGGGGAGCCCAAAGTTCCATATATAAGCCGTTGGATCTATTCTGCACAAGCACTTTGCCTGCTGAAACATATGCAAACAGTCATAGTGAAAACAATGTATTTTAACGACATTTTACGTAATTTTATCTTAGTTTTAATGTTGACACGTACTCAACTATTTAAATTAACTTGTGCATATATTAATTGCTTCCGTGTCCTTAATCTTAAATTTTTTTTTTTTTTTTCTTTTTTCTTTAACCTTGTAAATATGACACTGGCTTTTCACTATGAACTTGATTGTATTTTGCTTGTATTATTACTTATGTAATTTATCGTGGTCGAAAATTTGTGTTTTTAGTGTAAATTGCAGCTTTTATGACATTTATGTCGAAATAAAGCTATATTGAATTGAATTGAATATTGTAGATGGCTGCTCAATATTTCAAGGTGATGTTCATTATTCTGCGCAGCTGCTCAATATTTCAAGGTGATGTTCAATATTCTAGGCGGCTGGTCAATATTTCAAGGTGATGTTCAATATCCTAGGCTGCTGCTCAATATTTCAAGGTGATGTTCAATATTCTAGATGGCTGCTCAATATTTCAAGGTGATGTTCAATATTCTACGCAGCTGCTCAATATTTCAAGGTGCTGTTAAATATCCTGAGCAGCTTCTCAATATTTCAAGGAGATGTTCATTATCCTAGGCTGCTGCTCAGTATTTCAAGGTGATTTTCAATATTCTAGGCGGCTGCTCAATATTTCAAGGTGATGTTCAATATCCTAGGCAGCTGCTCAATATTTCAAGGTGATGTTCAATATCCTAGGCAGCTGCTCAATATTTCAAGGTGATGTTCAATATTTCAAGGTGATGTTCAATATCCTAGGTTGCTGCTCAATATTTCAAGGTGATGTTCAATATTTCAAGGTGATGTTCAATATCCTAGGCTGCTGCTCAATATTTCAAGTTGATGTTTAATATTCTAGATGGCTGCTCAATATTTCAAGGTGATGTTCAATATCCTAGGTGGCTGCTCAATATTTCAAGGTGATGTTCAATTTCCTAGGTGGCTGCTCAATATTTCAAGGTGATGTTCAATATCCTAGGCTGCTGCTCAATACGTTAATGTGCTGTTAAATATCCTAGGCAGCTGCTCAATATTTCAGGGTGATGTTCAATATTTCAAAGTGATGTTCAATATCCTAGGCTTCTGCTAAATATTTCAAGGTGAGGTTTATTATTCTAGGTGGCTGCTCAATATTTCAAGGTGATGTTCGATATTCTACGCAGCTGCTCAATATGTCAAGGTGCTGTTAAATATCCTAAGCAGCTTCTCAATATTTCAAGGAGATGTTCATTATCCTAGGCTGCTGCTCAGTATTTCAAGGTGATTTTCAATATTCTAGGCGGCTGCTCAATATTTCAAGGTAATGTTCAATATTCTAGGCGGCTGCTCAATATTTCAGGGTGATGTTCAATATCCTAGGCTTCTGCTCAATAGTTCAAGGTGACGTTTAATATTCTGGGCGGCTGCTCAGTATGTCAAGGTGCTGTTAAATATCCTAAGCAGCTTCTTAATATTTAAAGGTGATGATCATTATCCTAGGCTGCTGCTCATTATTTCAAAGTGATGTTCAATATCCTAGGCGGCTGCTCAATATTTCAAGGTGACGTTTAATATTCTAGGCGGCTGCTCAATATTTCAAGGTGATGTTCAATATCCTAGGCTGCTGCTCAATATTTCAAGGTGCTGCTAAATATCCTAAGCAGCTTCTCAATATTTCAAGATGATGTTCAATATCCTAGGCTGCTGCTCAATATTTCAAGGTAGCGTTCAATATTCTAGGCGGCTGCTCATTATTTCAAGGTGACGCTCAATATTCTGGGCGGCTGCTCAATATTTCAAAGTGACATTCAATATTATAGGTGACTGCTCAATATTTCAAGGTGACGTTCAATATTCTAGGCGGCTGCTCATTATTTCAAGGTGACGCTCAATATTCTGGGCGGCTGCTCAATATTTCAAAGTGACATTCAATATTATAGGTGACTGCTCAATATTTCAAGGTGACGTTCAATATTCTAGGTGGATGCTTAATATTTCAAGGTGACGTTCAATATCCTAGGCGGCTGCTCAATATTTCAAGGTGCCATTCAATATCCTAGGCTGCTGCTCATTATTCCAAGGTGCTGTTAAATATCCTAGGCTGCTACTCAATATTTCAAGGTGCTGTTCAGTATACTAGGCTGCTGCCCAATATACCAAGGTGAAGTTTAAAATTGTTAGTGTATTGCTCACATCTTTTCTCCAGTGTTTTACCTGTGCTACACCCTTGAATCCACTACTACCTAATATGGCTTTGGTGGAAGTAGCGTTTCCGTCTCCACCTCCGATCCTATACTATGGTGCAACTGTCTCTTCAGTGTGGAGCTCCTGGGATTAGGCAAAGGCAGTCTGATGTCCTCAGAAGCAGGATGGCTCTTGGTGTGATTAAGGATATAACAGGAAACAATAGATAGCTATCAAGTGGCCTCATGTCTTATGGGCTCCGCTGGCCAGCTCTTGCTTTTTAGTCAACATCGCTTCACATCCAAGAACTTATAGTGTCGCTTTAGCCATTAATAATAGCCCTTCCTCCACAGACCACTCTCCAGAGGCAAACATGCTTTATTGAGAGTAATCTTGGCATACTACATGGGCACCAGGGCTAAAGTAACAGATTAATTGACAGAGATGTGTTTGGAGGTGCTGTGTGTACGACAAACCAATTATAGTTAACAACAATACAATACAAGCAATTATAGTTAAACAAATATTGAGGTACAGTTCACATGAAGTTAAGCTTAAACAGAAATTATTAATATGGTGGAAAAAGAGAACATAGGTTTAAGCAAGTGGGCCATCAAACTGCAAAATCCAGGCAGGGTTTCAGGATATCCACAGCGAATATGTATGAGGAAATTTTACAAATATGGGATATTCATAGTCTTTCTGTAATCCCTTTCCCCCCCCAATATTTTTATTTTGATTTTTGATTTGCATAAAACAAGCAACAAGAAGTGCGCAATCACACACCTTAAAACAGAGGCGGAGGCAGGAACACACAGGCAGCCCTCCACACAGGGCTGATACATGGCCACAATAGTATGATTCAGTAGGATAAGAGACAATGACTCATAGGACGACAGCACGTGCACAAAAAATGTCACTGTAATCCCGTTTTGAGTGCACATGGAGGTTTACACATGATGTAAACTTACGAATTGTGTGACAAACACCAGATTTGGTAAATTGTGGGTAGGAAGAACCTGCCAAAATGTGGATAATGAAAATTGCTAGGAAAGAGACAAAACATGCGGTGAACAGCGTACCTGGAAAATGCTACCAGCCATATTCATAGCCTTATCAATAAGATTTGGCAAAACCAATAGGTATGGTTTTGGCTGCCAGCCTTTTTGCTTTGTAAATGCTTGTTTTTGGTTTGGATTCCTTTTGTTTTTGTAAAATTGTATTGTTGGGCGTACTGATGGGTTCTCGCCAATATAAGATAAAAGCATTGTCTATAAGTAAAATAGTTTTTTGGGTCTCAAAAAACACACATTGTCATTGTAGTCCTTTCCACCCCTGTGTGAGGGTGTGTCCTTGAGAAAGAGCACATGACCTCACCCACAGCAAAGGGATCCAATGGCTGAAGAGGGCTGACCAATTGCCTATGCTGTGTGCTTCAGTGGGTGAAGAAAAATGTGAATGACACAACAACAGACCAATGGATGAAGAGGGCTAGCAGAAAAGGCCTGATAAGCAAGCATATTATATATAATACCAGTAAAATGATGAGGTCTCGGCTAATGCCAGACTTAAATATAAGGTCCCAAATTGCTTCTCCTGTTTTCATGCCTTCGTTCCTTTGTTATTTCATTCTTTTTTCTCACACTGAAAATACGAAATAGCTGAGCCTCTAAAAGCCAATTTTCCTTTATTAATAAGTACACATACCCTCTCATCCACATACTTTCCAGAGCCTTTTTTCCTTTATAAAAGGTTTGGAAAGTTCACCAAAGCTATTTCTTGAAGTCATGAAAATACTTTGCAGAAGGTCACTTGGTCAAAGCTAAGTCAGAACAAACAAACTAGTAGCAGATGGAATGAAATACAGATGTCAAGTCAGGGTAACTGTGCTGAAGGAAGCTGTAGAGGAAAGAAAACCCTGTAAAATGCATTTACATAAAAGGTCTACAATATCAAGTGAACTGTAAAACCCACACAGACTAGAATGATGGATTTATGATGCCAAACGGTTAACCAAATATTAGACAGCCTGGGTTTACTTAATAAGACCACTGGAGCATGGTCAGTAAAAGAAAGGCACTGGACCCAGTTTAAAGGGAAACCACTCGCAGCTCCAGCTGGTCTCTAGAAACAAAGTCCAGAACTGGGACCCCAGGATGGACGGAGTTCGCATATCATGAATGTTTGGTCATCAACAGTATCCTCATGTGACGTATCCACTCATGAGCACTGGGACAAGAACTAAAGGATTGGACAGCAGGTGCTCACAAGCGCTGCGAGGGTCACTGAGACGACTCATGCAGCGCATGCTCTGGTGAACCTTGTTACCTGTCCCTTGGGTCAGAGGTCAGCACCACTGGGCAGTTCAGTCCAATGTCGGTCCTCCGTTAAGGCGCAGGAACGTCGCCCCACTGCTCTCTGAACCGCGTGGAAAGGAAAAATAAAATGATTATTACACATTGTTATTATCATTTTATTTTTCAGTACAGAGTCTGTATTTACCTTAAGGAAGTGTCTTCCTTCCTTTGCGATATCTAGGGCAGGGCGGGGCTGGGCTGTCCTGACGTGACGAGCAGGGAGGAGGAGTGGTGGGCACCATAAGTGCACATGACGGTTTGGCCGGCCGTGTTAGGACAGGTGGCCTTGTGGTTGGGGAGAAGGAGAAAGGATCACCTCCGCTCCTCTGCTACAGGCTGCCACCTTAATCTAGAGTACCCCACTGAAATGTGTGGAATAGTCCCAATAGTGCTTCTTCCGACAACGCAGGAACACTTTATCTGAAACTGCCCAATATTGCGCAACCCGCTTTCACAGGTCCTCATGTCAGACTGGGGTGCGTTTGTTCTCTGTTTTCCAAAAACAAACACCCAAAATTAATGTCCCAGGTGCAGTGTATTTTCTTCCATTGCATGGGGTATAGCATATTCTTTTCCTGGTAGGCACAACCATTATCTGGAGTCCAGAAGGTAAGGGAGCCTAGCCTGCCCTCCATTGGCCCCAGTTAAACGGTCACCTGCTCAAAATATATTTGGTAGTCCCTGTCTGAACCCTCTTTGTGTGTTCGCTTTTCCACTGTAGGGGCAGGGAGGGAGTCTCATGGTCAGGCCGAGCCAGGCAAAGAGTGGGTCGATCCTATATGCTTCGTTCTCATCATGAGCCGAGCTGCTTTGCTATTGGATGACCACAGCAGCAGTCATCCAATAACAAAGCAGCAGCTCAGCTCAAGCTTGTATGAGCTTGAAGTCGGCGATGGAGCACAACATGCCACACGTGGACCTCTGCTTTTGCTTGGCTGGCCAGTGCACTCTGAACTGCAGTGGACGCGGCTCAACCGTTGACTCATACCTGCCCAGGCCCTCCTATAAATTGCTATTCATCCCTCATAAGGCTGACCTATGTGTCTCTGAGTATCCGCAACCATTCTGAGATTTCCCAGAGCCAGCGCTTGTGCTGACATTCCAGCAGCAGCCTTTACACCCTCTCAGCCACTCTCCACAGTTCTGGAATACATAGATCAGGGTGGAGAAAGGTTGCTGACCTATCTCAAACCTGTCCTGCCTCTGCATTCTTTCCTTGCAGCCTCTTCGTGCTCATGTATCTGGCAGTCAGGGCAGCATTCCCTCAGATGGGTACCCTCACTCTGTGCTTCTGTGCGCTACACAATGTGTTTGTGCAACAATGCGTTGGTGGTATTAAAGATTTACTGAACAGTTCAAAATTGTTAGGTGTGTGAATGGCAGAACGGAAATGGCTGCTTTCTTAGCACCTCACGGTAGGCTTGAAGAGAACTGTGGGTTGGCCATTGTTTCCCAAAGATCTGCCATCGCTTTTCACTAATTTGCCTTCTCGTTGCAAGAGTGGCTCAATAACTGTCTATGATGAGACGGGCCTTTGTCCCAAAAAAGAGTTTTGCAAAGGCTGTCCTAGGTCAACACGCCCCTCATTCCTTCAATAGGCAGTAGCCGCCATCTTTGCTTTACTAGCCCAAGACCATGGTGAACCTCCTTGGTGTTGTGTTCTGTGAACTGTTTGGCTTCGGGCAGTTCGTTTTCATGAAGAACCATCATCTTAACCCTTATTCTTACATGTGAGTAATAAAGAAGTCATATTTTTAAAAGTAAAACCTTTTATTGACCGTTGGCCTTAATTGATGATCTTGGCAAACAATTTTCAGACCTAGTATGGATAATCCTGGGCCTTTAGAGAGATCATGTGGCTTTATGTTTGACACTTCAAGGTACTTCTCAGGGCCAACAGAATCAGAAGACAAAGAGCATGAAGGCCATGTAGAGATGCATGTGCTGTCTTCCATGCATGTGTGATTTAGGAAAGTTGCTTTGTCTGATCTGCTGCTCTGCTTTAAAGGTGCTTACCCACTCTCTCCTATATTTTACCTGTCTTTATGAAGGCTTGCTCAGTCCCCGTCATTTGAAAATGCTTTTGATTCATCTAACACACATTTAATGAACAGAAGCTTGCCTCCCTGCTCCAGTGACTTTTGGAGTTTAGAGAAGCTTGCCGTGCATGTCCTGCATCAGTAGCTTTGGGAAGCTTGTTCTACATGCTCTGTTCTTGAAGTTTGGAGAAGCTTGATATATTTGTCCTAAACCATTGGTTTAGTGAAGCCTGCTCTGCCTGTTCTGTACCAATAGTTTAGAGATGCTTTCTCTTTCTGTCCTGCACCTGTGGCCCAGAGACACTTGCTTTACCTCCCTTGCACCTATAGTTTAGCGGTGCTTGCTCATCCTTTAGTTAGAGACGTGTGTTCTCCTTTCCTGCACCTGTAGTTTAGAGAAGGTAGCTCTGCCTGCCCTGTACCTGTGGTCTGCCTCACTTTAGTTTTGGAAACGTTGCTTATGTACCACCAGGTTTCACGACCTTCCATAGCTTCAGGAAGGCCAGTATTGGCTGGAAAATCTCAGTTAGATGAGATTCAGAGCCTGCAAATTATTTTTAAATTTTCAGTTTTACCCTTTAGGCCGGTGCGTAGCTATCAGAAGTCCAGCAGGTGCTGGGCCATGTGTCATCTCTTCCTTCAGACCTGTGCCGCCTCTGCCTTCAGACCTGTGTCATCTCTGGATTCAGACCTGTGCTGCCTCTGTCTTCAGACCTGAATTATCTCTGTCTTCAGACCAGTGTCATCTGTCTTCAGACCTGTGCCGCCTCTGCCTTCAGACCTGTGCCACCTCTCTCTTCAGACCAGTGTAATCTGTCTTTAGACCATTCTCGCCTCTGACTTCAGACCTATGTCATTTCTGAGTTCAGACCTGTGTCATTTCTGCCTTCAGACCTGTGCCGTGTCTGCCTTCAGAACTGTGTCATCTCTGTCTTTAGACCTGTGTCGTCTCTGGCATTAGACCTATGTCATCTCTGTCTTCAGACCTGTGCCGCCTCTGCCTTCAGACCTGTGTCGCCCCTGACTTCAGACCTATGTCATCTCTATCTTCAGACCTGTGCTGCCTCTGCCTTCAGACCTGTGTCTTCTCTGTCTTCAGACATGTGCTGCCTCTGCCTTCAAACCTGTGCTGCCTCTGACTACAGACCTGTGTCATCTCTGGCTTCAGACCTCTGCTGCCTCTGCCTTCAGACATGTGTCATCTCTGGCTTCAGACCTGTGCCGCCTGTGCCTTCAGAACTGTGTCATATCGGTCTCCAGACCTGTGTCATCTCTGTCTTCAGACCTGTGCCACCTCTGCCTTCAGACCTGTGCTGCCTCTGACTACAGACATGCGTCATCTCTCTTCAGACCTGTGCCGCCTCTGACTTCAGACCTATGTCATCTCTGTTTTCAGACCTGCGCCGCCTCTGTCTTCAGACCAGTCTCATCTGTCTTTAGACCTGTGTCGCCCCTTCTTCAGACCTATGTCATCTCTGAGTTCAGACCTGTGTCATTTCTCCATTCAGACCTGTCATGCCTCTGCCTTCAGAACTGTGTCATCTCTGTCTTCAGACCTGTGTCATCTGTCTTCAGACCTGTGCCGCCTCTACCTTCAGACATGTGCTGCCTCTAACTTCAGACCTGTGTCATCTCTGTTTTCAGACCTGTGTCATCTCTGTCTACAGACCTGTGTAGTCTCTCTCTTCAGACCTGCGTTATCTCTGTCTTAAGACCAGTGTCATCTGTCTTTAGACCTGTGCTGCCTCTGCCTTCAGACATGTGCTGCCTCTAACTTCAGACCTGTGCCGCCTCTGCCTTCAGACCTGTGTCATCTCTGTCTACAGACCTGTGTAATCTCCGTCTGCAGACCTGTGCCGCCTCTGACTTCAGACCTATGTCGTCTCTGTTTTCAGACCTGCGCCGCCTCTGTCTTCAGACCAGTCTCATCTGTCTTTAGACCTGTGTCGCCTCTGACTTCAGACCTATGTCATCTCTGAGTTCAGACCCGTGTCATTTGTCCCTTCAGACCTGTGCTGCCTCTGCCTTCAGACCTGTGTCATCTCTGTCTTCAGACCTGTGCCGCCTCTGACTTCAGACCTATGTCATCTCTGTTTTCAGACCTGCGCCGCCTCTGCCTTCAGACCTGTGTCATCTCTGTCTTCAGACCTGTGTCATCTGTCTTTAGACCTGTGCAGCCTCTGCCTTCAGACATGTGCTGCCTCCAACTTCAGATCTGTGCAGCCTCTGCCTTCAGACCTGTGTCATCTCTGTCTTCAGACCTGTGTCATCTCTGTCTTCAGACCTGTGTCATCTCTGTCTTCAGACCTGTGCTGCCTCTGCCTTCAGACCTGCGTTATCTCTGTCTTAAGACCAGTGTCATCTGTCTTTAGACTTGTGCTGCCTCTGCCTTCAGACCTGTGTCATCTCTGTCATTAGACCTGTGCTGCCTCTATCTTCAGAGCTGTGTGATCTCTGTTATCAGACCTGTGCCGCCTCTGACTTCAGACCTATGTCATCTCTGTTTTCAGACCTGCGCCGCCTCTGTCTTCAGACCAGTCTCATCTCTCTTTAGACCTGTGTCGCCTCTGACTTCAGACCTATGTCATCTCTGAGTTCGGACCCGTGTCATTTCTCCCTTCAGACCTGTCACGCCTCTGCCTTCAGAGCTGTGTCATCTCTGTCTTCAGACCTGTGCGGCCTCTGCCTTCAGACATGTGTCGCCTCTGACTTCAGACCTGTGCCGCCTCTGCTTTCAGAGCTGTGTCATCTCTGTCTTCAGACATGTGCGGCCTCTGCCTTCAGACCTGTGTCATCTCTGTCTGCTGACCTGTGCTGCCTCTGTCTTCAGACCTGCGTTATCTCTGTCTTAAGACCAGTGTCATCTGTCTTTAGACCTGTGCTGCCTCTGCCTTCAGACCTGTGCCGCCTCTGACTTCAGACCTATGTCATCTCTGTTTTCAGACCTCGGCCGCCTCTGTCTTCAGACCAGTCTCATCTGTCTTTAGACCTGTGTCGCCTCTGACTTCAAACCTGTCATCTCTGATTTCAGACCTGTGTCATTTCTCCCTTCAGACCTGTCACTCCTCTGCCTTCAGAACTGTGTAATCTCTGTCTTCAGACCTCTGTCATCTCTGTCTTCAGACTTGTGCCGCCTCTGCCTTCAGACATGTGCTGCCTCTAACTTCAGACCTGTGCCGCCTCTGCCTTCTTACCTGTGTCATCTCTGTCTTCAGACCTGTGTCATCTCTGTCTACAGACCTGTGCTGCCTCTGTCTTCACACCTGCGTTATCTCTGTCTTAAGACCAGTGTCATCTGTCTTTAGACCTGTGCTGCCTCTGCCTTCAGACCTGTGGCATCTCTGTCTTCAGACCTGCGCCGCCTCTGTCTTCAGACCAGTCTCATCTGACTTTAGACCTGTGTTACCTCTGACTTCAGACCTATGTCATCTCTGAGTTCAGACCCCTGTAATTTCTCCCTTCAGACTTGTGCTGCCTCTGCCTTCAGACCTGTGTCATCTCTGTCTTCAGACCTGTGCCGCCTCTGACTTCAGACCTATGTTATCTCTGTTTTCAGACCTGCGCCGCCTCTGTCTTCAGACCAGTCTCATCTGTCTTTAGACCCGTGTCGCCTCTGCCTTCAGACCTATGTCATCTGAGTTCAGACCCGTGTCATTTCTCCCTTCAGACCTGTGCCGCCTCTGCCTTCAGACCTGTGTCATCTCTGTCTTTAGACTTGTGCTGCCTCTGCCTTCAGACATGTGCTGCCTCTAACTTCAGACCTGTGCCGCCTCTGCCTTCAGACCTGTGTCATCTCTGTCTTCAGACCTCTGTCATCTGTCTTTAGACCTGTGCTGCCTCTGCCTTCAGACATGTGCTGCCTCTGACTTCTGACCTGTCATTCCTCTGCCTTCAGAACTGTGCCGCCTCTGCCTTCAGACCTGTGTCATCTCTGTCTTCAGACGTGTGCCACCTCTGCCTTCAGACCTGTGCTGCCTCTGTCTTCAGACCAGTCTCATCTGTCTTCAGACCTGTGCCCCCTCTGACTTCAGATCTGTGTCAGCTCTGTCTTCAGGCCGGTGCCGCCTCTGACTTCAGACCTGTGTTATCCCTGTCTTCAGACTAGTGCCATCTGTCTCTAGATCTGTGCTGCCTCTGACTACAGACCTATGTCATCTCTGTCTTCAGATCTGTGCTGCCTTTGTCTTCAGACCTGTGTCATCTCTGTTTTCAGACGTGCGCCGCCTCTGTCTTCAGATCAGCCTCATCTGCCTTTAGACCTGTGTCGCCTCTGACTTCAGACCTATGTCATCTCTGAGTTCAGACCAGTGTCATTTCTCCCTTCAGACCTGTCACGCCTCTGTCTTCAGACCTGTGCCGCCTCTGCCTTCAGACATGTGCTGCCTCTAACTTCAGACTTGTGCTGCCTCTGCCTTCAGATCTGTGTCATCTCTGTCTTCAGCCCAGTGCCATCTGTCTTTAGACCTGTGCTGCCTCTGACTACAGACCTGTGTCATCTCTGTCTTTAGACCTGTACTGCCTCTGACTACAGACCTGTGTCATCTCTGTCTTTAGACCTGTGCTGCCTCTGACTACAGACCTGTGTCATCTCTATCTTCAGACCTGTGCAGTCTCTGATTTCAGACCTCTGTCACCTCTATCTTCAAACCTGTGTTATCTCTGTCTTCAGACTTTTGTCATCTCCGACTTTAGACCTGTGCCGCCACTGACTTCAGACCAGTATCACCTCTCTTGAGACTGTGTCATTTTCTGTCTTCTGACATCTGCCCGTTCTGCCTTTAGACTTGACTCCATTCTACCATAACACCTGTTTACTTCTGCCTCATGCCATTTCGTCACACCTGTGGCATCTTTGTCTTCAGTCCCATATCAGCAGCCTCTGTGGTCTGTCGTGTGGCATCTCTGTCTTCAGACCCATGTCAGCCTCTGTGGTCTGTTGTGTGGCATCTCTGTCTTCAGACCCATATCAGCTCTGTGTTCTGACGTGTGCCATCTCTGTCTTCAGACCCATATCAGCTCTGTGGTCTGACGTGTGCCATCGCTGTCTTCAGACCCATATCAGCTCTGTGCTCTGTCGTGTGGCATCTTTGTCTTCAGTCCCATATCAGCAGCCTCTGTGGTCTGTCGTGTGGCATCTCTGTCTTCAGACCCATATCAGCTCTGTGTTCTGACGTGTGCCATCTCTGTCTTCAGACCCATATCAGCTCTGTGGTCTGTCGTGTGCCATCGCTGTCTTCAGACCCATATCAGCTCTGTGTTCTGACATGTGCCATCTCTGTCTTCAGACCCATATCAGCCTCTGTGGTCTGTCGTGTGGCTTCTCTGTCTTCAGACCCATATCAGCTCTGTGTTCTGACGTGTGCCATCGCTGTCTTCAGACCCATATCAGCTCTGTGGTCTGACGTGTGCCATCGCTGTCTTCAGACCCATATCAGCTCTGTGGTCTGACGTGTGCCATCTCTGTCTTCAGACTCTTGTTCTGTCTATCTACAGGCCGCTCTGCATGCAGTCGTATTCATTCTGTCTTCCAAAATGTATTACTTCTTTCTTCAGACTTATGCCATCTCTGTTGTCAGACTCATGGTATCTGTCTTTAGACCCTTGTCCTCTCTGTCTTCAGAGCTGTCTCACCTAAGTGTTCAAACCTATCTGCAAGACAGGTGTCATCATTGTCTTCAGACCTTTGCTGGCTCTCTGGTCCAGCCTAGGGGGCATATTAGCCAGGAAGTGGCGGAGAGAGGCGTTAGCCTTCTTGGCTTAACGCCTCTCTCCGCCACTTCGGAAACGCGAGGCTGCACCATATTATCAAGGATATGGTGCAGCCTCGCGTTTCCCCCTGCGATGGTGTTAAGTTTTACAACTTAGCGCCAATGCAGGCACCCTTGCACCAGAGTGCAAGGGTGTCTGCGAGCAGGGAGGTTTGTTTATGTGCAGGAAGGTGCCCCTTCCTGCACATAAACAAACCTTAAATGCCAGTTTGTAACTTACGTGTGTGCTGCTTCATGCAGCACACATGTGATTCACAAAAGTGCATTTTTAAAAAAGGTTTGTTTATGTACAGGAAGGGACACCTTCCTGTACATAAACAAACCATGCCATTTTGCTTTTTCCATGTGTGCTGCCTTGTGCAGCACACATGGAAAAAGCAAAAAAGAGGAGAAATGAAGCATTTCTCCTCTTTTGGCCATCTTAAGACCAGGATTTTCCTGGTCTTAAGTTCGGCGCTGCCACCTATTATCGCCACCCTTGATAATAGGTGTCAGCGTCGAATTCAATGGGTGTTGCGGTGGGGTGGGGTGTTGCAAGGCAGCGTTAAGCCACTTAACGTGGCTTTAAGCCACGTTCGGTGGCTTAACGCTGCCTTGATAATAGGGAGCTGACCCTATCGCCACCACAACGTCACAAAAAGTGACGTTGTGGTGGCGATAGGGGCTTGATAATATGCCCCCTAGGTGTTTTCTGTCTTCCCTTGTCAGTTCTGTCTTCAGACCTGTACTAGCGCTGTCATCAGGCCTCTGCCCTGCTTGTCACAAATCTGTAATATTTCGTCTTCAAAGAGATATCATCTTTTTGTTCAGACTGCGTCATTCCTACTTTCAGGTCAGAGTTCATCTCTGTTTTAGCCCTGTATCATCCCTACAATCATCTGCGTTTCAGCCCTGTGCCATTTCTACTTTCATCTCTGTTTCAGCCCTGTCATTTCGACTTTCATCTCTGTTTCAGCCCTGTGTCATCCCAACTTTCATCTCTGTTTCAGTCCTGTGCCATTCCTACTTTCAGGTCAGAGTTCATCTCTGTTTCAGCCCTGTGTCATCCGTACTTTCATCTCTGTTTCAGTCCTGTGTCATTTCTACTTTCATCTCTGTTTCAGCCCTGTGTCATCCCTACTTTTATCTTTGTTTCAGTCCTGTGTCATTCCTTCTTTCATGTCTGTTTCAGTCCTGTGCCATTCCTACTTTCAGGTCAGAGTTCATCTCTGTTTCAGCCCTGTGTCATCCCTACTTTTTTTTTTTCACAACAAATTTTATTGAGTTTACAACACCCAGTTGGCCAACCCCTGCAATCAGTATATAAACATATGACAAAATGCATATACAACAAATACCGACGAGGGTTTCACCGAAGGATCTGCGAAACATGCAATCCAACATCCCACCCCTCCCCCCTCCCCCATCCCCCCACCCCTGCACCACTCTTCCCACCTGAAACGAGAAAGACATACATGATCATAACACTGTGTCCAATGCCCCAGCCAATGAGCACATTAGATTGGGGAATCATTGATGATTAGCCTTGCAATAGGGTCAGGATTCGCTGACTGTGAATGGATGGATAAGTCAATGCCCCGGTATTTAGCCCACTTGGACCAGATCTTCCCATGTTTCTGCGGGCAACCCCGTGCCTGAAACACCGCCACTTCCGCCGTCATACATGTATCTAGGGCTGTTTTCCAGGCCGCCACCCCGGGGGGAGAGGGAGACTTCCAATGCTGCGCTATGTCACGCTTGGCTAAGGTGAGACCGAGGAATAGAAGGTGCCTCTTATATCTGTTTCCCCGATGTCTTCCGTGCCATGAAGAAGTATCAATCGAGGATCCTCCGGGAGGTCCCAGCATAACACCCGCCCCAGACAGGACAGCACCCCCGACCAAAAGTGTTGTAGTGCCGTGCAACTCCAGACCGTGTGGAGGAAGGACCCGTCGTCAGAATTACAACGGAGGCAGGTTGGGGACTGAATAGCCCCCATCTTCCAAAGGCGAAGGCGGGTATAATATACCCTGTGAATATACTTAAACTGAATCAACCTGTACCTAGAGGAGACGGTGGCATACCTGGGGCTGGCAAGGGCCTCAGTCCAGTCATCGTCCGTGAGGGCCGGTAAATCCGCCTCCCATGCTGCCCTAGTCCGGTGTATGCGTGTCTTGGAGTGCGTTGTCAGGGTCTGATATAGTTGACGGATTTTGTGCCCTCCCAGATCCCCCATCAACAGTCTGCCCTCTAGTGGGTGGAATTCGGGTAAGGACGTTAGGTGCTTTATCAGGGGGGACAGGGCTTGGCGAAGCTGAAGATACCTGTGGAACTGGGACTTGTGTAGGTCAAACTCCTCCTGTAGCCTCTGAAAGGATTTAAGCGTGGTCCCTCGCATCACATCACCCAATGTAGAGATTCCTATAGTATCCCATCCCCGGAACCCGGTTAGAGTGGAGACGGGCCGAAGGCGCGTGCCCCGCCAAAGGGGAGTCGCGCCTGTCAGCGTATCCCACCAACCCATGGACCGGGATACTCGTCTCCAGATCTGGATTACCATACTGCAGGCCGGGGGAGTCATCCCTACTTTTATTTTTGTTTCAGTCCTGTGTCATTCCTTCTTTCATCTCTGTTTCAGTCCTGTGCCATTCCTACTTTCAGGGCAGAGTTCATCTCTGTTTCAGCCCTGTGTCATCCCTACTTTCATCTCTGTTTCAGCCCTGTATCATCCCTACAATCATCTGCGTTTCAGCCCTGTGCCATTTCTTCTTTCATCTCTGTTTCAGCCCTGTGCCATTCCTACTTTTAAGTCAGAGTTCATCTCTGTTTCAGCCCTGTGTCATTTCGACTTTCATCTCTGTTTCAGCCCTGTGTCATCCCTACTTTCATCTCTGTTTCAGTCCTGTGCCATTCCTACTTTCAGGTCAGAGTTCATCTCTGTTTCAGCCCTGTGTCATCCCTACTTTTATCTTTGTTTCAGTCCTGTGTCATTCCTTCTTTCATCTCTGTTTCAGTCCTGTGCCATCCCTACTTTCAGGTCAGAGTTCATCTCTGTTTCATCCCTGTGTCATCCCTACTTTTATTTTTGTTTCAGTCCTGTGTCATTCCTTCTTTCATCTTTGTTTCAGTCCTGTGCCATTCCTACTTTCAGGACAGATATCATCTCTGTTTCAGCCCTGTGTCATCCCTACTTTTATCTTTGTTTCAGTCCTGTGTCATTCCTACTTTCATCTCTGTTTCAGCCCTGTGTCATCCCAACTTTTATCTTTGTTTCAGTCCTCTGTCATTCCTTCTTTCATCTGTGTTTCAGTCCTGTGCCATCCCTACTTTCAGGTCAGAGTTCATCTCTGTTTCAGCCCTGTGTCATCAGTAGTTTTATCTTTGTTTCAGTCCTGTGTCATTCCTTCGTTCATCTCTGTTTCAGTCCTGTGCCATTCCTACTTTCAGGTCAGAGTTCATCTCTGTTTCAGCCCTGTGTCATCCCTACTTTTATCTTTGTTTCAGTCCTGTGTCATTCCTTCTTTCATCTCTGTTTCAGTCCTGTGCCATCCCTACTTTCAGGTCAGAGTTCATCTCTGTTTCAGCCCTGTGTCATCCCTACTTTTATTTTTGTTTCAGTCCTGTGTCATTCCTTCTTTCATCTCTGTTTCAGTCCTGTGCCATTCCTACTTTCAGGACAGATATCATCTCTGTTTCAGCCCTGTGTCATCAGTAGTTTTATCTGTGTTTCACTCCTGTGTCATTCCTTCTTTCATCTCTGTTTCAGACATGTGCCATTGCTACTTTCAGGTCAGAGTTCATCTCTGTTTCAGCCCTGTGTCATCCCTACTTTTATTTTTGTTTCAGTCCTGTGTCATTCCTTCTTTCATCTCTGTTTCAGACCTGTGCCATTGCTACTTTCAGGTCAGAGTTCATCTCTGTTTCAGCCCTGTGTCATCCCTACTTTTATCTTTGTTTCAGTCCTGTGTCATTCCTACTTTCATCTCTGTTTCAGCCCTGTGTCATCACAACTTTTATCTTTGTTTCAGTCCTCTGTCATTCCTTCTTTCATCTGTGTTTCAGTCCTGTGCCATTCCTACTTTCAGGTCAGAGTTCATCTCTGTTTCAGCCCTGTGTCATCAGTAGTTTTATCTGTGTTTCAGTCCTGTGTCATTCCTTCTTTCATCTCTGTTTCAGACCTGTGCCATTGCTACTTTCAGGTCAGAGTTCATCTCTGTTTCAGCCCTGTGTCATCCCTACTTTTATTTTTGTTTCAGTCCTGTGTCATTCCTTCTTTCATCTCTGTTTCAGTCCTGTGCCATTGCTACTTTCAGGTCAGAGTTCATCTCTGTTTCAGCCCTGTGTCATCCCTACTTTTATCTTTGTTTCAGTCCTGTGTCATTCCTGATTTCATCTCTGTTTCAGTCCTGTGCCATTCCTACTTTCAGGTCAGAGTTCATCTCTGTTTCAGCCCTGTGTCATCCCTACTTTTATTTTTGTTTCAGTCCTGTGTCATTCCTTCTTTCATCTCTGTTTCAGTCCTGTGCCATTGCTACTTTCAGGTCAGAGTTCA
The DNA here is from genome assembly GCA_963921515.1 of Calotriton arnoldi. NCBI lineage: Eukaryota > Metazoa > Chordata > Amphibia > Caudata > Salamandridae > Calotriton > Calotriton arnoldi. The sequence continues at coordinate 871,755 of CAWUFW010001129.1, read as the reverse complement.
TCTCTGTTTCAGCCCTGTGTCATCCCTACTTTTATTTTTGTTTCAGTCCTGTGTCATTCCTTCTTTCATCTCTGTTTCAGTCCTGTGCCATTGCTACTTTCAGGTCAGAGTTCATCTCTGTTTCAGCCCTGTGTCATCCCTACTTTTATCTTTGTTTCAGTCCTGTGTCATTTCTACTTTCATCTCTGTTTCAGCCCTGTGTCATCCCTACTTTTATCTTTGTTTCAGTCCTGTGTCATTCCTTCTTTCATCTCTGTTTCAGTCCTGTGCCATTGCTACTTTCAGGTCAGAGTTCATCTCTGTTTCAGCCCTGTGTCATCCGTACTTTCATCTCTGTTTCAGTCCTGTGTCATTTCTACTTTCATCTCTGTTTCATCCCTGTGTCATCCCTACTTTCAGTTGTGTTTCAGTCCTGTGTCATTCCTACTTTCAGGTCAGTGTTCATCTCTGTTCCCGTCCTGTGTCATCCCTACTTTCATCTCTGTTTCAGTCCTGTGCCATTCCTACTTTCATTTCTGTTTCAGAATGTGTCATCCCTTCAGGTCAGGGTTCATCTCCATTTCAGTTCTGTATTCTGTGGTATGTGTGCAGCATTTAGTGGAACCAGAAGTTGTAAAGGGGTGTAATGTGGTTTGTCAGCATTTAGTAGTATGAAAAGTTGTAAATGGATGTAATATCATCAGAGACGTTTTAAGGCATGGGCAAAGTGGGTTCTGGCCCAGGGCCCTAGCCCTCCAGGGGGCCCCTGATATACACAGCTCTGTTCTGCAGAGTCTTGCCCTGATAACCTTGAATAATTCTTAAACAGATTGTTTTAAATACGTTTTCCTTTAATTTATTTTTAATGTGGATGATATGTGAGAGTCTAATACAGACATTTTGTAGAGAAATTTTGTGTTTATGTTTCAAGCAACATCCATAAAAAAAGTTTCTTTTTGATCAAAACAGGACTTCACATATGAGAAATGAGAGGGTGTCACACAGATAATTTGTGGGAATGGACAAGTGTACCTGTGCAATGTCAGTGACCTGGCCAAAGATGGCATGAAAGAGCTGAAATTGGATCATATATTCAAAGCTTTTCTAGACAGGGGCCCCAAAATCCGCTTGGCCCAGGGCCCCCAAAATCCTTAAGATGTCCCTGAATATAGTATGTGTGCAGCATTTAGTAGAATCAAAAGTTGTCAAGGGATGTAATGCAGTATGTGTGCAGCATTTAGTAGAATCAAAAAATGCAGAAGGATCAAAAATCACACAAAAAACACACACATTTTAAACAACACAAAATCTTGATTTTCTAAATGCATAATTTAGGAGAATGATGCTGCTTTTATATACGTGATGTACCTTTATTTCTTCTTTTTTCATCCTATTCGTCATCTAAAGTTCAGTTGCTCACAATTGAAGTGAGTCCGAGTATAACTACAAAGCTAAAAAGCGAAACATACAACCAAAATGACAAAGTTTGCACTCCCTTGGGACATGAGTAAGCTGGTACGCGATAAGGGTAAAAGTCGGCTGGTGAAGGCTGGTGTATTTGAGCCTCTATGATCAATGCAATGGATAGGCCAAAAAGGTGACCCTTGGGATTAAAACACAAGAAGATCACCTGTGAGGGCTATCAGACTCCAACTGTGCACGAGTGCATGAGGTCATGCTGTTCATTTCAAAGCATGGCCTGACCTCTGCCCAAAAGGACATAGGAAGTAGGGTAAGAGGCGCCAATTATTACACTGTTCTTCTTTTTTAGGTAGAGCCTAGGCAGCGCATGTGCTATCTCTCTACATGCTGTATTCAGTCTATGGGCTTACAGCCCGCCTCCAGCTTCTGATTGGCTTTTGTCAGTGTCCTTTAAAATACGTTGCTTCTACTTGGATAATGGTTCTGCTTTTCCTACCTTTTTTCTCAATTGTTGACTCCCATTGATCACCCCCAGGACTTGTACTCTTCCACATGTGCTATTGTATGTCCTGTCTTTGGAACCTTTTTCACATTGACACTGAGCACTTCCAGCATGGCATGCCGTGACGTCGCGCTTTATCTTTAAGTATGGCGGCCGCGCCTTTCTTTTGTTCTGCACAGCGCATCCACCTCCATTTGTATCCATTTGGAAGAGACTTTAACATTCAGCGCAGCTCCCGTTTCACGAGCGCCGCGCTTTATCTTCTTGTTTTTGTAGTATTACTTTTGAAGAGACCTTAACACTCAGCGCTGCGCCCATTTCAGAAGCGCCACACTTTATTTTCCTGTTTTTATTTTAATTAGAGCTGGTTTTCCTGCAAAATGGTGGCCGCTCTCTCTGATGCTCTTGGGGCACCCGCTTCACGCCATCCATGCTTGTTTGCATTGGATGCTGATGCGCCCCACTCTCAACACAGTGTAGAGAAGCTGCCTTACAGCGCCAGCTTAGTGGAAAGGGGCCTTTATGGTGTCTGAATGAATAACTCTGTGCCTGGGCAGCAGCAAACTGTTTGTTTGATCCACTGAAAAGCAGACGATGTTAGATAAGGCACACCGACCACCCTCTCCCAAAAAGGCAGCCCGAGAATCTTTAAATTTACTATATAGCTAGTTGTGTAGGCATGTTAAAATAACTATGTGCAGTGCTTGGGAAGCCTTCCGCTTTCTCTGGATTTTGTCCCGCTGCAAAGAACTTTTGCCGCTCTTTTTTGCCACCTTCAAAAACATTGCTGCAAGTCCGGGCTTTATGTGAACAGAATTGCTTCTCCGAACCGAGCTCTGTACGAAACACACTTGCCCTCTTTCGCAGAAATACAATGTTTCGGCAACATTCCGCTCAAAACACTCCGAGGTGCGGTTAAGTATATATATGAAAAAAATCCCATTCTTCTAGAAGTTTGTTTCTGAGTGCAGAGATTATTTGTTTTGTTTTTTCATCAAACGTGTGCTGTCACATGCTTTGCATGTAACTAATGGAAAACATATACACTCTTGTGTGTTACTTGGGTCAGTGTTACCTTTGCTCTTTTAACAAATGGCAAATCCATCAACAAACATTCTCAAGCACTTACTTAGTAACTCTTTGATGGTGGCTTAAAATGCAGGTCTTTTTAATTTCCAAAAATAATTCATCTGCAAAGGCTCTGGACGTACATGGCTGATTCAAAACAGTTCTTCGCCTCCCTCAAAACACACCAGGCTGGAGTTCAAAACAGACTACCATCACGACCTTGAAGCACTACTCCAACAACACCAAAGAGCCCAGCATAATTCTAAAGTGCAAATCCTGGTGTGCGAGTCCAGCGCCTCCACTCGGAGTCCAGAAGCACCCATAATAAACAAGCATTTGCAATGCAACAGGTCTCGCATTTACGCAAGTTTTGCTATTGGCATTGTAAATGGCAATGCTTTTTATTTATGTTTTGGTTTTTGAAACATAAATAAAGGCATTGTCATTTACAAAGCCAATAGCTTAAACTTCAGCGTAAATGCGAGACCTATTGCATTGCAAATGCTTGTTTATTATGTAACACCTCGTCAGGGGTAGTAGGCGCTATATAAATGCAGATTTACATCGGTCATGTAACAGAAGAGCAGATCCCCCAAAAAACGCAAAGCCTAGGGTAGAGTGTCCCAGCTGTCCTCTGTTTACCATGTCCCAAACATCAGGGCCTGCTGTTCTTTATTCTGCCTGCCCATGAAGCAAGCATACTGGGTCAAGGAGTGCATCATGAATTGAGAGAATGGCAATCCCGAATGCCTGACTGGATTCATTCTCAAGGACTGCCATCGAGCTCCACTGTGTGCACCCCACCCAGGCGGACTCACGGTGGTCAGGCCTGGACCCGAGCCAATGCGCCGCTGCAGCTGGCCCAGATGTTTGCCCTCTACCAGTTGCTCGCCGCTGCTCACCCCAGTTGTCGACTTTTAGCGCAGATGCCAGCTTTTAATGCCGGGAGCCCCTGTGTGTGCCAGCTGCCGCATTAATGGCTCGGGCTGATAATGGCACCTGGTGAAGAGGCGGCCACCGCCCTCGAGCAATTAATAAGGGGATGCAGAGTGCACCAGCTAGTGTCAGGGGGAGGGGTGGTCACAGAATAATGGCACGTGGGGCACCATAATCACGAGGTCAATTATCTGGCGGCCACCAAGTGTGAGGTATGCAGCATTATATGCCAACTGTGGCAGCGCGGTGAAGACATCGGTGTGACCATGGCGGGAAGGAGCAGAGAAGGCATGTTCTTAAGTCAGCATCGTGAGCCCCAGAGCCCCACGCCTCCTGCCGGGTTACTCTGCAGACTATAAATTAAAGCAAAGCCGCACACCATGCTCCATTCCACGACCCTGTGGCGTGGGGAGCCTGGTTACACCAGTGCACTACCCGTTTCCACCACAAGGGGGCTGGGACCTTCACCTGCCCACGGGCCGCCCACCCCTCACGCTTTCTACCAAGGAGGGCACACAGGCTACGACTGCCCCCGGACCGCCCCTCCTCCGCCGGCGCTTTGATGGCCCCAGCATTAGCAGTTGCGGTGGCTCGCCGGCAGTAAAACGGTTAAAACGAGATGGTAAATCTGACCCGGTAAAACCACGGCAATGTCAGTCGAGTCATCTGCTATCCATCTGAATGTCATCTGATGGAGGAGAAATGGGTGATAAAAACAAGCATTTTCGGAAATTATGTAGAATATTCCATTTGTGGAGTTCTGCTCTCACAGGGCGGCGCGCAGTTCTCCCCCTGAAGTGAGATGTTAGCCCGGCCATCAGTGAGACAGGGAAAAGGCGCGAGAGACAGTCCGTGAAAAGTAGGCCCTTGGGGAGAAGATGGCAGGTGCACAGAAACAGAACAGCAGAGAGAGAGAGAAAACGAGGCAACGAGAGTCGATGGCAACGAAAGCCCACTGATTGAAAAAACATAGTGCGCTACCGACTTATGAAGGAGACTGTGTAACGCCTCAAGTAAACGATCCAGTCCGGGTGGGCGGGGCCAAAAGGAGACAGGGCGGTAACAAGGAGGGACTAAAAAGCCTCACTTACAATCGGAGGCCAGCGTTTAGCATGGACGCTGACGCAAGCCAATGAAAACAAGGGGTGGAGCCTACACTCAACTTCTAAAATGTAATCGATTACAAGAAGCCTCGCAGAGCGAGCAGCGCATGCGTGCTGCAACACAGGTCTGCGAGACCTAAAAATGACCCACATTCTTAGCCATGAGTCTCGCCCCAGGGGTGCTGTCTGTCCCCTCCGTGGCCCTGCATGAAGTTCTCAGTGCTGCCTGCTGGTGCCTCAGTGCTTGGCTGGGAGTGACCGCTCGCGGGAGACAGTCCGCGGCTGCTCTGCCCCTCCTCCACAGACCAGCACCCACCCACCCTTCCTCCTCCTGCTGTCACCACTACCCCACCACCACAGTGCACCACCACAGTGCATTCCCAACTGCAAACACAGCAACAGCTGCCTGTCTCCTTCTCCAGCAGCCTGGTATGGCCCCCTAAGTAGTACTTGCAAGAAGCATTGGCAAAGCCAATATGCTTCGCCTCTGCGAGATCTGTTGGCTTTGTCAAAGTTATTTTAGCTATGTTCTACAGCAGGGCGGCATGTTTGAAAGTAAACTAAAAAAAAAAAAACAATAAGAAAGTAAACTAAAAAACAAAAAGAGCTATGATGTGATCAATGCTGGCCACATTATACCGTTTTTTTATGTTTGTATTTTAACTTTCAACTATGCTGCACAGCAGCCCACACTGCTCTACAGCATGGTCTAAAAAGACATTGACAAAACCAAATAATAGAACTATTTGGCTTTGTCATTTTTTTTGTAGCCATGTTAAACAGCAGCATGGTTGAAAGTAAAAAAAAATTAAAACGCTATTACGGGATCAACGCCGGCAGCGTCATAGTACTTTTTTTTGTTTTTAATCTTTCAGCCATGCTGCACAGCAGCCACATTGCTGTGAAACATGGCTAAAAAAAATTGACAAAGCCAATAGATCTCCCTTTGTCGCGACCTGTTGGTTTTGCCAATGCTTGTTTAGTATAGTGAATATAACCAATCGCAGATCGAAAAATAAACACAAATCATTTGTCTTTGAACTTTTGACATTTGCCCTCCTCTCCATCTGGTCCACCATTTTCCTTTGCACGGCTCAGCCCGGATGTTTTCTATTGTGCTGGATACGTGCACCATGTATGAAAGCGTATAGGTGTGAACTGTAAAGATTAAAAGGCTAACCACAAAATAATGAAAGGAATGGAGCACTTCAGCTATAACCAGAGTTGAGCCAGTTGGTGCTGGTTTTCCTTGAGAAAGGGGCTAATCACGGATAAGATTACTCTGTATAAATCTATAAACCTGTCACACTGTGAAGGCAGCTCAGCCTACGACGATATATAAGCATCAATGCCCACATTATGAGTACTTTATTCTTTGGACAGAGCTGGAGGTAGTCACGTGATACAAGTACCTCCCCCTAACTTGTGTTCTGCCTAGTTGAAGTTGTCTCTTAAAAGTTTCAAGATGTGTGCCTCAAGCAGGAAGTTAACAAAAGGAACAAATGATGGACGGTGTGCTGAACAACAATGCAAACATTCACCCTCAGTCACAAGGATCTGGGTTTAATCCATCATTCTTTTGCTCACCACGCCACCCCAGTTTGGACCCAGCCATATGCAAATCAGTCTTGAACCTGCCCCTCCTGGGAACAATCCAGCCCGAACTGCCAAGCCAGGTCCTCCGTGGACCAGAAACAAGCATCCTGGGACCAGTTTCGGGGCATCCCCCCTCATCAGCCAGGCTAGCTTGAATCCTGTGGCGCAGTGAGCACGGAACCCACGTTTGGGCATACCCTTCACACTTAGGGCGACAAAAGCAAAAGAAACAAATGATGGACGGAATGCTGAACAATGCAAACATTCACCCCCAGTCACAAGTATCTGGGTTTAATTCATCGGTATTTTGCTCACCACGCCACCCCAGTTTGGACCCAGCTATATGCAAATCAGTCTTGACCCTGGGCCTCATGGGAACAGTCCAGCCCGAACTGCCAAGCCAGGCCCTCCCTTCAAGCAGGAAGTTAGACATTGCCTGGTTTAGCAGGCGAGTTGCTCCGTCACAAACGTGTCGGATATCCCATCAGCTTCATTATATATGCACTTGTAAGAAAGCGGATGGGGTATCACAAATGTGTTTATGTTATGTTGATTTGTACAGCACACTATTCGTCCGAGAGGCTATCCAGGCACTTGACGTGGCGGATATCCTTCCACTTTATTGCACGTGAATTTATAATAAGGCGCACAGGATATCTGTGATGTTTTTGACGGAGTAACCCGTCCGGCAAACTCTAAATCAGGGCATAAAAATGGAAAAGACTGATGATGGCATAAGTGACCTCAATGTCCCAGGATAGTTGCGTGATTTCTCTGATGTTACTCACCATCATGAGCAGTAAATGCGCTTCAATTTGCCTTTGCGTAAACTCTACTGGGAAAAGATGAAGGAGGGAAAATGAAATTAAATCAACCCTATTGGGAAATTAAATATTTGGCACTAGAAACCATGGGCTGCTTTGCAGCATGCACAGAGGCCACCTCTTTGAAGACAGATGTTTAAAAATACCCTCAATCTTGTTTTAATCTTGCTGGACTGCCAATTTAAATAACAGTTTGTTTATAATAGAGTTGGAAAAGATCAGTGAACTCAGCTCATCCTTGTTAGTTAGAAACTTTCTCCTACCGTCAGTTATAAATGTTGTTATGGCCTATTTTGAGTTGAGTAATATATTTGGTTATTATTTTTATGCTACAGTTCCACACAGAAATGGAAATGTATGTCCTGTCAGCTCCAGGTCCTAAGTTTGGCATATTGCAGTTCTAGAAAGTAGTCACTGCCTTATCCAGGCAGTCCCTTCTAGCTTGCTGCAGAATACCAGTGCCATTTCATAAAGTTGGTGGCCATGCATGTGTTTGATTGTGACTATTTTTGAAATGGAACTAGATCATAAAAATGGGAATAGCAGTATGAAATCACTGTCCTTCAGCTGTGGGAGACTTTACAACGTCATTATCCCGCGACCGTGGAAGACAGTACGATGCAGTGGCAGCTGGCATGTACTGAGGGTGGTGGGGTGGGGGGCACAAAAAGAAAAAAAGAAAATAAACTGACCTTCCGTGTGCAGTGCGACGTCCTTCTCTCTTGGGTGTCTTCTGGATGCTCCGGGTTGCAGGAAACTGCACTACCCAATCCTGGTTCTGCTCTCACAGCATGAGAGGAGCGCCAGGATTGGATAGAGCAGGCTCTCTCAGTGCTCCTAAGAGCACTGGAGGACTGCGCTTTCGCTAGCCCAGCTGTCTAAGACAGCTAGGTTAGAGAAATGTAAAATGTGCATGTCTGGCTTGCCAAAGAGGCATGTGCATTTTAAAGCGCACAGCTCCCTGCTGCTGCTACTCAGCAGCATTGGCCCCGCCCCGTCCTGACACTTAGTTCTGATAAATAAAATGGTAATAAATAAACTTTATTACCATTTTATTTTTCAGCTATAGGGCTTGTGGGGCGACGCTCCTCTGCTCAAATGGAGGAGCCGCACCTTGTACGATGTCACCGTCCCGCAGAGGTGAAAGACAATGTGACATCACCAACCCGCGGCCATAAAAGATACTATGACATCATCGTCCCACGGCTGTCGTAGATGGCGCAACATCACTGTCCTTCAGCCACAAGCAACAGCATGACGACACTGTCTCTCGGCCATAGAATACACTGGGCTTCGTTTATGTGTAGTGCTTTGCTGTACTGAAGAGACGGCCATTCAGAACAGCAATAGCCATACTCAGTACAGTCATTCATACTTACGAGGGATTACTCTCTACATTTCAGGATATCACCACATTTTTGGAAAATAGCGTAAATCGCAAGATGTAGATAATTGACAGCTTTTCATGAAGAAGTGGTACTAAGTGTTTCTTATATTCTATTTGGTGTTCTACAAGTAGATTTTATCAGGAAACTAAAAATTTATAATAATAATAATAACTCCAGTCATTTAAGGTGGCAGTCTGGAGATCATGAGGTGGGTCAGTGGCTGTGAGGGCTGCTGTGCAGGAACACAATTGTCATGTGGACTCATGGCTACCAATGTTCATAGGAGTTGTCCAGGGTCATGATGTGAGCAACTACCCCAGAGCATCGTCTGTGGTGGCTGTCTATGTGTCATGTTGTGCCAACTGACCACCGTAGTGTCATCAATATTTGCTCTCTATGAGATTTGTGGAGTACTTTTCACAGTAGTGGTATCTCTTGTGGCTACAGAAGAAGCATTTTATACATTAGTGTTTGTTTACGATGTTGGCCTATGGGTCATGACGTTTATCACTGTGTGCTCTGGTGTCATCTATAGTTGTGGTCTAGGTGTTACAATGTGGACCGCTGTCCGCAGCAGTAAGGTCATTTAAAGTGGTTTAATGTGGCAGTTTGCGGGTAGGTATGTAGAAATGTGTGGATTCGAAAGTAGTTGCTAAGAGTCGTGATATATCCCACTGTCCAGTGTGGTTGTCTTTAGTGGTCAAAAGCAGGCTGTGATTGTGGAGGTATGGGTACCTTATGTCACGATGAGGTTTGTGTTTGACCAGTGCATCCATATGGAAACACCGACTCAAATGTTTGTCGGCAATGGGATTATCCAAGCTGGCTCACTGGAGCATACCCTTTGTATTCCTTCGAAGCACTGTCTTCCCTACTGTGTGGACAAAAGTGAGACTCCAATGTGTTGAGAATGGCTTGAGCAGGTGTAATGTTCTGCGGAAGTCATAGCGATTCATAGCTTGAGGGCGAGGGAGGAAGCTCAACAGTGTATCTCTACCAAGGGATGAGGTAGAAAGATATGCCAGGACCAATTCCAAGATGGGAGGCAGATATTGTTGTGATCTGATTGCTGTGCCCTGCATAAGTGAATCCAGTGTCAGGGGAACCAGGAGTGACGTGCTTAAGTGGAGCTGCCCGTGGAGCTGCCCTTGGGCTGCTCTGTTGAGCATTGGCTCTGCCAGGTGGCATCTGTGGCGAGAAGATCTCCTTTCAGGAGGACCACCGTCTGAAGAGGACCTCTTCCTGAAGGATGGGCTTTAGCATCAAAGACCCAAAGGATGGACACTCATGCACTAGTCTGTTGCTGATCCAGTGGCGGATGTGTATCCCAGAGCCGTGATAGACCAATCTTCAGCAGGTGTCCTCAGTAGGTCGATGATGGACAGGAATCACCAGAACCTGGACCTGCTGATTCCTGTGTAGGCAATAATTGGGTGTCCAGCTGCTGGTCTCTCGTCTAGGGATTCAGCCCAGGTGGTAGAGTTTAGATCTCTGGTTTGGATCTTCAAGGGACTAGGACCTGCTCGTGTCTTTGGCCCACAGCTTTTGGCTCAAGCCTCACTCTTTCCCACTTGGAAGTAAAGGCTAAGCCGGTTGTTTAGTGGACCTGAAGGACTTTGGTGTGACTGATATTAAATATGCTCGCACGTACATGAGAATGACTCACCATTTATTGTGCTGCCGCAGTAGGTGTTGGAAACACCTGGGTGTTCATCGCCAGAGGGGACAGAGGTATTTCTCCCTGTGATGCAGGAATTAGAAAGAGGTGTTTATTTATTAATTTGTGTGTTTTGTATAACGTGTTTCCAGGTCCTGGAGCATCAGAGCGCTTTACGGAGGCCTAGAGTATCAGGGCACTTTACAGGGAACTCAACATAGTATGAGACATAGGAAACAGGAGCCCAAGATAGAAATATCTATCTACAATAACATAAGAACCATATTGCCTATGTACTTGAACATATGAGTCCATCAACAGGGAGCACCTGGTGCCTATACGGTAATGGTCCACGTACAGCTGAGGAGACATAGCTGCCTCGGACTCAGGCTTCAAGGTCAAAGAACTCAGGGCAAAAAAATACTTTTTAAGCTCTTTTTTAATGCAGTGTGGTAGATCATGGTGCAGATGACAGGCGGAATGGAATTCAAGACTTCATGCAGAGCCAGAGAAAGATTGGTTCAGGGTACGTTTTTTACTGAAAGAAGGAGTTTTGGGTTCAAGGTTATCTCGCTGTGAATGTGACGCGAACCCCCTGAGATAATCTGTTTCATGATCAGGTAATGAAAGCGATCAGAGTGGAACAGTTTGTACAATATGCATCTGCCCTTAATAAGGAGCCAGCTCAAGGAGTGCAGGGCAGGAGTAAAGTGTCTAGTCTCTGAGATCAGACATGCTGCTGTCTACAGGCACGTTGTGAGGGCAGGGAGATGCATTTTAGGAATATCAGACAAGATCTTGAGAGCAAGAGTTGCTGAGTGATTAAATATTCCCTGAAGAAGTGTTTTTGTGGCCTGGCTTTCCAGAGACCCCTAGTAGGGTTGCATTTAGACTAATTCTAGAGTAAGGTACCCAGCCATATGTGTACCTAAGTCACCCCACCGATATGAGACTCACAGGGAGGGTTTCCTTGACTTCGCTGACCCGGATGGAGGCACTGCTAATGTTCATGTGTGATAATAATAAAGGGCCTGAGTTAGAGTTTGAAGGACTGTCGCTGGCTCCGTGGACATCTCTTAACATTGGCAGGTACTGTCGTCACAGCGGATCCTTTCAATGTTGTATAAGTTTGATCTATGGCTCCTTCAAACAGGACGGCCATCTGTCCGTCAAACATTTACATAGTTTTACTTTACTTTGCGAATGACTGCCATACCATGGGAGATTTCTCCCATGGTGTAGAGTTAATTTTTTTTATATGTACTGTCCCTCCCTCCCAGGTCGGTGATGGGCAACAAAAAAAGCCATTCAACCGTGCATTCTAAATAGGGCGGACAGTCTGATGGCTAACCTCCAACGGTCCATACTCCATCAAGTTGTCGGCGGAGTATGTCAGAAAAGGAGCCATAATAGTCTCCTCAACGACACATATAAGGTCCATCCAGCCCTAAATTGGGTGGGTGGACCGTGAGATTGGCGGAGAGGGTACTCTGTCGCTGTTGCTAATAAGTGCCCTTTCCGCCAAACTCAAAATCACCCCATAAATTCCGGAAGTAGGTGGATAGTGATGGTGGTCTTATGAAAAAGGTCTTGTGAAAAAGGATGGTGCTGAATGACTTGGGATATCTCTGACAAACACAGCCTCATGTTAGAGATTAAAGTGGTGGCATCAGTTGTGCTGTATTTCACTGCGTACTGCTAGAGGCAGTACCTTTCACCATGCTGCCCCTGGGAGGTAATTGAGAGCAACAGAAGTGACCAAGAGTTCACTGTAGGCCCACCCGGATGCTCAGAGCAGTGCATGCGATGCAGTGCGCGCAACGAAATTCGTTTTATTTATTTAAATGTTTACTTACCTGTATTCGGCCGTAATCCGTGGTTTACTACCCACCACCCTGCCCCTCCCCCACCCCACGTCACCGCCCGGCTGGCACTCCTACCACGGACCGTTACTGTGTGATAGTCTCTCACGTAATACAGTGAACTCCCTTGCTGTACTACCAGTGCACCATAATACTGATTCCTGCTACAAATGTCTACTTCAGTCCCAATGTCTGTGAGGTACTCTCTTCCATGAATACATGCGTTAATACATTTGAAAAAAGAGGCACATTTTTCCCCTTTGCTTCAGTCGTTTGATGCCAAGCTGATTCCAGTGTTGAATCCACTTGTCCACCTCTCAGTGCTTCTAACTACCAGGTGTTATTAATGTCACCTTATTCAGTAGTACTCATTGTATCAAACTGCCCAATCCAGGATTAGAACCAATGCCCTCCACATTAAACAGAGGGCTGATCAGCAGTCGCCTTTCCTTTTTCCTGCAGGATCACCACAGCAGTTGAACTGAATGAATTGAAATCTTTATTAGATTATTAATCAATAATCATAAAATTCTGGCGCATTCCCAGCTTTACAAAACTTTGTCAATCTGGGAATGTGTCAGGTTCCATGGATGTTGCGTGGGAACCCCACAGCAACACCCATGGAACGCCCCTTTTACGCAGAGTCATGCGTGAAATGGGCCCATATTTACAAGGCCATGAAAAGTCACGCAGGGTGGCTTTACGTGGCCTTGTAAATATGGGCAGGCACACTGCGCAGCCGGTGCATCAAAAACGTGACGCACCGGCGGCGCAATGGCCATGTAAATGAGGCCCTTGATGTTTTAGTTATGAGGTAACTGCCTCACCCTTGCTCCATTTTTGCACCCTGTCCTTAATTCACCTTCCCCTTTTCACCCCAGAATTCCCAAGCACCCCATGTTTAAAATGTTTTGCTGTAGTCTATTGTTTGTAGGTCGAGCCTGAGCAGTGCATGCGCTGCTCTGCGAGGCATGCTGTTTTCGAGGATGGACTTGAAGCTCTGCCCACTCTTCGCCCATATTCTTCAATGGCTTGTGTCATTGTCCTTAGTAAATGCTGGCTTCTGATTCGTTATTGGACTTGTTAGTCCATCCTTAGTACCGCCTGGTCTTCATTTGTAACCTCCCATGAGGACTGGCCCATTTACTTCTGTTGTTACAAGGTACGCCTTATTTAGTCTGTAAGCACTATTTTCTTTATTGAGCTTCTCCTACTGCAGGCACAACATGCTTTTCTGCAACGTTCAGTACGCCGTGCGCGCTTTCACTTTCCAAGTAGCCCAGGACAATGGCGGCCGCTTCTTTGAAATGAAATAGGTCTCACATTTACAAGAGTTTGAGCTATTGGCATTGTAAATGACAATGCCTTTTATTTATGTCTCGATTATCAAAACAGATCAATAAAAGGCATTGTCATTTACAATGCCAATAGCTTAAACTGTCGCAAATGAGAGACCTATTGCATTGCAAATGCTTGTTTGTAAAGTGCTTGAGACCTGGCGCTGTATAAACATGCTAAATTAATCAATATTCTCGTGGTTGTCCCACTCAGGGTCATTTCAGTCTCACAGTGTCCTGATTAGATGAGGCATTTAATCCCACCACTTCCTTATGAAGACTCTTTTTATTTGTATTTTCAGCACCTTTGGAGTGCCTGTTTCCTCGCTCCCCGCTGCTTTTCCTATCCCTAAGCTCTCTTTCCCCTTCCCTGACCCTCTTTCACATTCTCTCCTGCTTGCAATTCGCAAATGATTTTTGCAATTCACTGGCTTCGGAACCGCAAAAGTGTTTTGTATAGGAGACCCCTATATCCATGCATCCCAATCTTGGCATCAGCATGTAACCCAAACAAAAAAAACGTGATTTCGTTGTTATCGTTTCATTTCTTTGTGCCTTAAGTTTTACGAGTGTGCAAAAACTACAAAACTGCTGTACAATGTGCTGCCTACAACTGGCCTCATTACAATCACCCACCCTGCTCCCCATTACATCCTGTGGTTTGGCTGGCCTCTACTGGACCTGACACTCCACAGCTGTGTATGGCACCGTGTGTGACAATCTGCTGCTGGAATGAAAAGTTGTCTGTAAGGGCTCCCAGCCTCTTGGAGCAAATCCAGGAGCAGGGAATGGCCGGTCCGAGCAACCAACAAACCACTCACTGGAATGAACAGCAACCATTTGAGGGATACAACCGTTCCTGAAATGTGCAGACAGCAAACATAGAAAGTAGCACACTTCCTAATTCAGCAGCTCCTCGATTATTGACTTGAATTCTAAATTTGGGTCTTTCTTTTCCTGCCAATGCTCCACTATTAATATGTTAAAAAAAATTCTAGTCTGATTACAGGCATGTAATTAAGTTGTCAGGCTGTTTGGCAACTTGAATTGTTTCCTGTGTTAAATACAAATTCAGATCTGACTTCACTGCGCGTGCAGGGCCACGGGTAATGCACATTTTACATCACAAAAATGACTGTGTGCAGGAAAGGCTTAGGTTGAATCCGGATAAAAGTGGCGCAAGGTGACTGATGATGAAAGCCTGCTGCCATCCTGCCTCAGGTATGTTGGCGGCTGCTTGAGGCTGGGTGCACTGGTGAGGGGCTCCTCGGGTGAATATGAAGAATGAGGGTGAATGAGTGTCAGTGGCAGGCACCCCACCAACAGGGAAAGATAGCTACAAAAGATCATTAAAACAGGAAGCCACCATGTGTGAGAGGTGACTGGGTCTCTTTTGTTCTTTGACAGGGCAGCCACAAAGGCGCAGTGTGGATAAGGCCCTGGGTCTACTGTCCAGCAATAACCTACCAAACCAAAGCTACAATCCCTCGGTGAAAGAGCGGGATTATTAGCTTAAAGTGCTTCTTTCAACACCATGGGAGTACTTTTTTGTTTTACAAAAACAAACAAAAAGGGAAGATCCCTGACACGCTGGGAATTTTCTTCTAGCGCATGAGGGACACTTCTTGTTTTTTCCAATCTGGGACCGCCATGACTTGGGAGGAGGCTCCTACCAGGAAAAAATTAATTAAAGACCTGCCCTAAATAGGACGGTCCACCCCACTCCCCCCACCCCAAGGAGCTGGTGGTGCCATGGCAGGTGGGTGGCCCAGAAGATGTTCCTGACAATGTGGTCAGCGGTGGCTTTGTCTTCAGTGAACAAGGTGCTCTCGCACATCTAAATGAGGTGGGGGAGCTGAAAGTTAGTTGGTGGGACATTCGTTGATTTTTGTCAGACGCCACATTACTTCCACCTCTAATTGAGGTCCTATTCGTCTTCACTGAAAAAAGAGTCCAAAAGACAAAACAAGTTTCAACCTTGACGAGCTGGGAGAAGACGTAATAAGATTAACTGTCAAAGTTTGCAACCCCAAAGGCTGAGACATGCATAATTATGATAGAAAACAAGTTGCAGATATGAGCTACTTTGTCATGTCTAATTTCTCTAGTAAACCAGATCAGCTGCAAACAGTCTGGCAGTTGCTTCAAGGTGAGACATTTCATTAATAGGCTTTGAGATTTCGCTCCAGTAATTAGAGGCATCCGTGACACAAGCAGGAAAATAACGGTTCCTAGCAGTACAGAGGGATTGCTTGTAGATATAGTGCCCATCTGTAGGATGGCTGCGAGCGGGAGCCTCAGGGCGCACCAACCACTGTGCCGCAAGGATGCAACCACAGTCGTAACGTCACAATATCGAACTCAAAAATATCGATTTACAGAAATACCGACTCCGGAATATCGACCACGATTAAATTGCCAATGTAAGTGGAATTAAAATAGCAGATTTACCTTAACAATGTAGTGGTGGTTGACATTCTTGAGTCGATATTTGTGTAAGAAATATTGATCTATAGTTTGCTATTCATTATAAAATCCCCAGCCTGGAAGAAGCTAAAAACAGAAAAATCAAACCCAGGGAGTAGAATGATTAGTGGGCATGAACACTACCAGCTGATGTTAGTTCCAGGGCAGAGTAGAAATGAGTACAAAATTAAAGTGGAAGTTCGCTATCCTGCTAAAGGTCTGGGAGGCTCTGAGGGCCTCAATAAAGGAGTACCGTGACTGTGGACTAGCCAGTCTGCTACCATTGGTCATCTATATTAGGCAGGCAACCTAGTATGGAACAGGAAGACTATCACTTGGTATACTGTCCTTCCCCTCTCAGTTGCCCTGTGTTGGACTTGGCCCTTTCTGCAGGGTCATCCCCAGACTTTTTGTCTTCACTCCTCCATTTTTGCTGAATTTGTTTTTGTTTGTTTTAGGACTCTTCACATTTTACCACTGCTAACCAGTGCTAAAGTGCTTGTGCATGGTTCCTTAAAACATGTAACATTGGCTCATACCCAATTGGCATATTTAATTTACTTATAAGTCACTAGTAAAGTGACACCTCAGGTGCCCAGGACTTGTAAATGAAATGCTACTAGTGGGTCTGCAGCACTGATTGTGCCGCCCAATGAACTAGCACTTTAAACATATATCAGGCCTGCCATTGCAGAGCCTGTGTGTGCAATTTTAAACTGCCATTTCAACCTGCCAAAATGTAATACATATAAGTCACACCTCGGGTAGGCCCTGGATAGCCGAGAGGACAGGGTACAATGTATTTAAAAAGTAGGACATGACCTTTAAAGTTTTTCATGTCCTGGTAGTGAAAGACTCTTAAATTAGTTTTTTAACCACTGCAAGGCCTATCCTTCCCATTAGATAACATTGGAGATGCCTTATTACATTTTATAAGTGTCATTTCCAAGTGGGAAGAGATGACCAGTTCATGTGTGGTGCCTCTGGAATCACAATTTAGTCAGATTTTAAACTGCAATTCTGAAAATGGCACTTTTAGAAAGTTGGCATTTTCTTGCCTTAGCCATTTGGTGCCTGCAGCCTGTGTCTGGGTCACATGACTGGGTGCAGGTGACAGTTGGGCTTTGTGTATTCCTTCTAGCCACACACACAATGGGGAGTTTTGGTGCGACTAGATGGATCCTCACTGGCATGATGGGAGGGAGGAGCTTGGCCCAGCCCCACTTACAATTGAATAGGCTATGTCCTGTCTCCATACAAAGAGCTGCATACCCCCTGTATTTAATCTGGAGCCAGGGCCTGGAAGGCAGGACATCTGTGTACTTCAAAGGCATGCCTCTAGACGCTTCTACCCACTTCAAAGGTACAACTGTGTATAAAAGAAGGACCTCAGACACCAAATCTTCAGTACACTTCTGGACCTGTGGATGCTCTGCCAGGAAGAATGACTGCTGTGCTGCTTCAAGGACTGCCACTCTGCTGGACTGCTGCTCTAAATGAACTACTGTCCTGCTGTACTTACCTGCTACCCTCTTGCATGTGGAGGAAGAACTAGACCAACAACTTCATCTTTAAACCAGGACCCCAGAGTGACTCAAAGGGCTAGTCTGCTGGCATCCTGATTTGAGCCTCAGGGACATAAAAGGCTCTCCAACCAGTTTCTGGACCCAGCTGCAGAGAGTTCCTGACCCAAAGTAGTGCCCCTCCATCCTGGACCCTTGGTGTGGCTCACAGGATCTTATAATCAAGCTTTTGGGCTCTTTGTGATCGTGAATGGGCCGTTCTCACTGAGACCGCTCTCTAGCACCGACATTCAGAGCGAACTGCCGCCAGTCCGTCTCTTCGCACACCAAGCATTGATCGCATGCGGGGGACTGCCAATGCGATGCTAGAGCCTGTCCATCCGGAACACCTGACCTGCTCTTCGTGCCACCCTGACCCTCTTACCTTGCCCCATTGGCCACCCTTATTGAATCTTGGGGTGTCTCTTATGCGGACACGCAGTTGGTGTTCTCTTTTAAAGAACATTCTGTGGCGGCCTTTCATAACTTCAAGGAGTGTCTGAAAAATATCTCGGACTGGATGAATGGGAACTGCCTGAAACTGAATGCAGAAAAGACTGATGTCTTGTTCTTCAGTCAGGCATCACCCCCTCCATCAAATCTCTGGTAGTGCATGGAGCTGAGTCCGTCCCCAATTCTGGCAGATTCAGCTAGAAACCTGGGAATAAGACTGGATAAGGACCTATCATTTATGACTCAGCTGCGACACATCTCCTTTACTTGCTTCTGGAAGCTGAGATGCATTAGGAAATGTATACATTTTCTGCCGTAGAAATGCCATAAGATTAGGGTCCATGCTCTGGTGACCTTACAGCTGGACTATGCCAACAGCCTCTATCTGGGCTTACCTGCCTACCTGACTCGCAGGCTACAAAGAATTCAGAATTTCGCTGCAAGGCTGATTCGGCGGGTACCCCTCCGGCATCATATCTCCCCTCATTTCAGACAATTGCATTGGCTCCCGGTAACCAGGAGGATAGAGTTCAAGTCACTGACCCTGGCCTTTAGAGCCACTAGGGATATAAGTCCTAGTAGCCACGGACCATGCAGGTAACAGCGGTGGGGCCGCATGGGGGGGATTTCGAGGGACGATACAGAGGGAAAATTAATTATTTATTTAATTTTCCCTTGGCATCATCCCTCGAAATCCCCTCCCAGGCGGCCACACCGCCCCACCGTTGTTAGCTGCACGGACCGCAGCTGAGTCCTAGGTATCTCAAGCAGAGGTTGCATTTATATCACCAGGAACGGGACCTGAGATCCAACCACCTGCGGCTCCTTCTGGTTCCACGCTTTTCTAAAGCCCGGCAAGATGGCAGGTCCTTTTTGCTAAAATTAGCAAAACTCTGGAACTCTCTGCCGGTCCCCCTATGCTTGATTGAAACAGAACTAGAGTTTAGGAGGGCTTTAAAAACAGAGCTCTTTATTCAGGCATAGCCTCCTGGTCGACCCTCCTGTTAGTCTGCTGTTAGCGCCGGGACACCTCTTCTGAGGTAGCCGCGTGCTCTAGAAATGTCTATTACGTTAC
Organism: Calotriton arnoldi; assembly: GCA_963921515.1. NCBI lineage: Eukaryota > Metazoa > Chordata > Amphibia > Caudata > Salamandridae > Calotriton > Calotriton arnoldi. Next base: position 852,525 of record CAWUFW010001129.1, on the reverse strand, counting down.
ATTACATTAATACAAAACTTGAGAAGGCAAAACTTCAGTAGGAAAAATTGGGGCGTGTATCCAGCCTGTGGTCTATCGCAGTCAACCTGAACTTTTGACTTTGTCCCGATCCAGCGCGACCAGATAGGCGCGGTTGGCACATTATGCTTTTAGGTGCTATTTTACACTTTATTCTTAGAAATTCAAAACACCAGTTATACTTATTGGATTTTTTCATTTTGGTCTTGTTTTATTTATTAAATTAAGCTCTTTTTTTCTAACCTTGGTTTGGGATCTTTTTATGCAGTGTTTTCACTGTTTTACTGTTAGAAGTTTTGCACAAATACTTTAACACTTTTCCTCTAAGTTAAGCCTGACTGCTCTGTGCCAAGCTACCAGGCGGTTGAGCGCAGGTTAATTTGGGGTTTGCTTAAGCCTTACCCTGACTAGGATTGTGGTTGCTGCTTGACCAGGGCTCACACACCAGTCAACCAGTAACCCAATTTCTCACACCCCACCACTGTTGGTAAGAATGGGGAGCAGCGTACCACAACTGGCTGCACTGTGAAGGTTCGACGTGCGTGCCGAATTTAGATCTGGATAGGAACAACATGCTAATAAGCAGAGCCACCCAGTCGAGAGAACACTGTGTGCATTTAGAGAAAATACATTCAAAGTGAAATAAAACTGAAAAATGGAAATAGACAGGCACAATGAGATGTTAATGATTCAATTAGGCAGCTTCGAATGCAGGCAGCCGCGTCCCTCTACTTCTTTGCCGTGCAGTCAGTCTGAAACACATGGGACCACATGTGTCGGCTTAGCACAATAGTTGAGGACCAGTGCATAAAGCCCACTGGAAACAGCTGGGAATCAGGCAGACCCCTTTCAGTTTGTCCTCGAGACACTTCAGTTCTTGGCTTCCGACATCTGTTTCGCGAACCTTTTGCCACTAGGTCGTTGGTTCAATAGCTGTTCAAGTCAGTGGGTGACAGTCGTAGAAAATTTTTAGCGACTACCTTGCTCGGTTGCCTAAGTGAAATGCATGGAAAATCTCAGCCCACTTAATGTGACACACATTCATCCATTATGGCTGAGCCCAGTATATAAGACCAAAGATTAGGGGTGCATGGGTGGTCCCTCTCATCTTACTGAGTTCGGCTATTGCAACCTTGTGTGCAGCGTGAGGATGTTTGGATTTCAAATATATGAATTTCGTTCTTAATTTCTTTGTTCTACTTTTATGTTCTAGAATATTTTTTCAAAACATTTTATTCAAAAAAAATTGGCAAAGGTCTGATTGGTTAATGAGAAGTTCTATTTGCTCAAACATTCGAATGAATTCAAATTAAAACTCATTAAGCGAATGGCAACAGGAAAGAAATGTTCGCATTGGGTGAAATCTCTTTATCACGATGACTGATGAAGAACCCTTAATCCGAATCAGGCTACCCTGTTTCTAAAACTATTTTTAAACCGTATCAATCATCAAAAGCACACTTCTATTTCAAAGGAAGTTTGTTTTCATAACAGAGAACTGTGGAACCTTGTAAACAGACTTGCATCCTTGTTTTTTCCACTCATTAAATACATAAATAGGGACCGTCGGTGGCTGGTGACATTTTAAAGTGGTGGGGGGTGAACCCCAGTCGGGCAAGCAAATAAATAAATAAATCCAGTATTTGTAAAGCGCAAACAGCTACCCGAAGGCATCCCGGCGCTGGGGTCCGTCGGGAAGATTAAGCAAGCTATTGCCCAGAGTCACATGGTGCTGGGCTGACCTGCCGCCAGTGATCGAACCGTGAGCCCCCGATTCCAGCGTCAGTCGCCCTGGCCGCGGTGCCACACCTCTTCCCTGACTAAATCGGCCAAGTGGGGTTCTGGGGTTCCAAGCATCCACTTCCTTGCGCATCTTGTGACACCAATATGTGCCTGGCCTGGGAGGTGCTTTTTGCACTGAGGTGCTATGTCACCGACAATGGTAAAGTATAAATATGGACTTCAGCCTCCATAAAACAGCACGGATCAGTGTAACTAGAAATGGAACAAGGGATCACACTCAAGCTGGTCTTTGCCAAGATAGCGCCCTGGGCGTGGGCCGAGAGAAATGTGGCGCCCTTGGTGATGGTAGTGAATTAAATGAGACAGCAGGGGCCCTGTTGCGTTCATTGGTCAGTACCTGGATGAGCAGGGGCTGGCCCCTAAAGATCAACATCTCCAGACCTCACCAGCTCACCTAAATCACCCATGGCTTAGCTGCCTCACGCAGATGATGGTTTTGTTGATGTGTGCCAGCAGGGGTCAGAGGGAGGGCAAGGAAGGTGGCAAAAGGGGTGTATGATAATGAAGGACTAAAACCACTTTAACTGGCAAATTAGACATAAATCAACAGGCAGGGACAAGGGCAAGGCTGGAGCAAGATGAGAAGGGCGCTGCTGTTGGCATAACCTTAATGCCCACAGCTCCATGCGCCCCTCTGAAAATTGGCGCCCTGGGCCCAGCTCGCCCATGCTAAAGGCCGGCCCTGATCACACTCTTATTATATGCAAAGAAATGGTGCTCATGAGCACCTCAATGGATATTAACACCTCTCCGGCATATTAGGTAACTTGGGCCCATGTACGCCATCTCCTTTGAGCATTGATCAGCGGTACATCTGTCGATCGGTCATGCTCAGCGTGTTGAAGGTCACTCCTCCTTCTGACACAGAATGTCCTTTATGAGGGCATCACATGCACCCTCCTTTGCAACATACGACATATAAAATACAGGATGGTTCTTAGATCCAGCATCCATTAAAAATGCGGGGACATATTTACAAGGGGATTGTGCCCCAGAACATAAATTTTAACAACGTTCTGATGGCGCAATGCTCTGCTCCATATTTACAAAGTGGCGCTAAGCCACTTTTTGTGGCTTAACGCCACTTTGTAAATATGGTACCCTATCACACAGTTTTCTGCGTGAAAGGAGTGTGCAATGGGTGTTGCTGTAGGTGTTCCACCGCAACACCTGTTGCTTTTTGACGCTGCCCCAGATTTACAAAGATCTGTAAATCTGAGGCAGTGCCAAAAACTAACACCCATGGAAGAGCAGGTGTTAGAATGACGAAACGAGGAGAAATACGTTTATTTCTCCTCGTTTTTGCTTTTCCTATGTGTGCTGCATTATGCAGCACACATAGAAGGAGCAAAACGCCATTAATGATTTTTTATGAGTAGGAAGGTGTCCCTTCCTGCACATAAACAATCATTAAATAATTGCGAGTTGCTACTTCTATGTGTGCTGCAGAATGTAGTACACATAGAAGTAGCAAATCGCCATTATTGATTGTTTATGTGCAGGAAGGGACACCTTCCTGCTCATAAACAATCATTAATGGCGTTTTGCTCTTTCTATGTGTGCAGGAAGGGGACAAATTTGGCGCAGCGCCTCACTGCACCATTTCCTTGTAAATATGCCCCTTGATCTCCATGCTACAAATAAGTCAACATTACTTCTACCATTAGAGCGTGTCTATTGTAGAAATGTTATAAATGGCTAAATTACTATCTTTGTTATAAAGTAATTAAAAAGATCATAACCAAAGATGCTATTTAAACATGCATTTCCTAGCTAATTAAGTTTGTAGTCAATTAATACATATTCCTACTTAACATTTTCTTTGAAGACTGTGGTACCAATGTAACCCTGGGTTACTTACACTGAATTATATATGGACGCCACTTAGCATATTTAAAAGAAAGTATGCCTGATTATATCTAAATGGGTACTGTAGGCGTAGCAAATGCATGCCCTGCAAAAAATACCGTGGTTAGTTTTTCTATGTAAAACACATTCTAACATTCTCTGTAGAAAGCACTCAAAAAACTAGAGATGGGTATTCAGTTTTTATTCTTTACAAAAGACAGCTCTTCTCATGAATCTGGTTAAAAGTGCTTTCTGATCCATGCCCCGACCTTTTGCATAGTTATGCAATTGGATTTGTATAGTGCGTCATACCCCGGAGGCAACGATTAAGTGCTCTGTATTGACAGATGGCATGTTACACTATACATTTTGAAAGATGAATGTGAAGTATTGATTCTATGCAACAGCACTGGAATTGCACTAATGTGGGTGAAACACGTTCCCATTGCTGTGTTTTTCTGGTCAGCCTTGCTTCTGAATTGCCACTACAGTGTATTACAGTACCCTGCGTATGGTAGGCTACATCGACACTGGAAAATTGTCCATTGGAGATAAGGATCATTATTCTGCAAAGAAAAATCATCAACCCAAAATAAGTACCTGTGTTTATACTGATGCAGGCCTGAAAAAGGTTCAAGAGAATGGCAAGACGTGTCTATTGGTGTGTGCAAATGAGATGGGCAGGTTGTGGATAAAGAGTGTTTTGATTGTAAAGACGTCCATTGCAGAGACTTGAGGGAGCCCTCATTTGATGGTCTACTCGATGGGTTGAGGTTCTCACATGATAAGTCGTTCCGTATGATTGATAGAAGAGCAGATTTGCTGGTTATATTTACATTCAATAGATTATGCTTCCACGTGGTCTTTATTGGTCTTTCTGTGCAGCTGGGAGAGAGCCTGTGGCTGATGGACACAAACATTAACAGGAAGTGAGAGAACAAGAGGACACACTAAAAGCCTGAAACTGCTGCTGTCAGCACATTTTCAGAACTCAGAGTAGCAGAAGACATGTTCAGAGGCAAGACTGAACCCATCAGGACCTCGCTTACTGCAATTTGGTACTTTGCAGAAACATGAAGCTGCAGTCATATTCCTAGAAGTGGGTATGGTCTAAAACAGAATTATATCCTTAGATTTTTGTTGAAAAGCTGAAATCATGCCTTAAATAACCTAAAATGGCCTCTTCTCAGGCCCTCATAGGCGTAATTTACACAGCTGCCTCCCATTGCACCATTGACATAGACGAGAATCTCTCCCACTTAAAGAGTGCATTTGTTTTCCCCCCCAAACAGATTAAACATAAAATGCAAAGCAGGCAAGTAATAATGGATCTAAGAATCACACAGTCCTCGAAAGCATGACAGAGCACAATGCAGACACACTAACAACAACAAACCCCTTTCTGCTCAACATACTTCAGACGTATTTGGTGATTTAACAGAAGGCGACAGACAATACAGGTGGGAATTTGATATTTTCCGACCAAATCTTTTTAAGACATTTAATGGGAGAGATGACAGGTTTAAACCAGATAAATACTTCCTGGAACCATTCCCATTCTAGACTCCTATCATGACTTGATGAAAGAATCCTGCCCTTCTACAGGCTTTCCAGTGCCTGTATATGCAAACTGTGGCGGCTGGGAGTCCACGTACAGTTTAAAAAGCTGCAAGCGCAAACTATAAAACATTTGCTTTTAACACTACATTTGAGGCTGGAGGGGTGATTTTTATTCAATTATATCTTATAATGGGTGTAGGGTAGCAAGATGCAGGTGTTCGGCTGATCTAGCACTACGTAGAAAATTTCCAGTTGTAAATACAATTTAAAAAATGGGGTATATTGATTTTTTAACGTTAGCAAATCTTCCTCTGCAGCTGAAAAAAAGTCATATAAAAGTGGTGTGGAAATGCCCACTAGCACAAAATCAGGAACACTTAGCTAAAAAATCAATCAAGCCATTGCACTGCCTTTGAAACCTCTGCCTTCCATGACTCCTGGGGACTCTACTGCCAGAGAGTGGAAAACCTGTAATTTTATCACTTATGGGTGAGTCAGTAGCCTGCGAGCTAAAAAAATAATAATAATTCCAGTCGGGCACACTGGATTATAGCCTCAACCTTAGTTGACCACCAGATTGGAAATGTGTGAAGAAAATGTTGTCAGACAAATACAACCGCTGTTTGCTCCAAGCGTCATTATCAAAATGTCTCTGGTGCTTTACTCACTTCATTTTAATTCGATGTTTGTCAACAAAACGTAAACAAATAATACATAGACTAGGAAGGGGGAAAGAGCCACATATTGAAATATAATAATTTTAAATAATATTTAATAAAGACTTAGAGGTAATGTCAGGTTATATTATTTAAAAATGCAGATTCCAATAGAGGATCTTCAAGTTTTTAAAGAGAAGGTGATGGAAATCTCAGTCATATTTAGGGGGATTTCTTTGAAACAAACTTTTGTCTTGAAAGTGTTAATTCACAATGCACCATCTACAACAATGAAGTACAATTTAATATGTTGATCTTCTCGTTTTCTAAAATGTTTGGAAGTTTGAATTATGCCTTAAAGATCCTCTGTGGAACAAATGCCAACTCGAAGCCACTCATGAGCCCATGGGCATGATTCATACAAAGACAAAAAAGACTAAGGGCCAGATGTACGACCGGCAAAATTGCGCCTCGCAAATTGCGACTCATTTGCGAGTCGCAATTTGCGAGGTGCAATTTGCCATGTACAACAGTCTGTTTAACACTGTTTGCGATTCCCAATGGGGTCGCAAATTGTGAGGCTCATTAATATTAATGAGCCTCTCACAATTTGCGAGCCCAATGGGAATGACAGGCCCTCCCAGGTATGGTGGCCTGCTGGGCTCAGCAGACCACCATGTCAGGGACTGTTTTTAAATAAAGCAGTTTTTTTTTTTTAAATGCAGCCTGCTTTCCTTAAAGGAAAACGGGATGCATTTGAAAAAAAAATGAAACGTTTTCGTTTCCTTTTTTAAGGGCTGGTTGTGGTCCATGGGACCACTGCCTGCCCTTAAAAAATATTTTTAGAGACCGTCACAAAGTGGAAGGGGTCCCCGGGGGACCCCTTCCAAATTGCTACTGCATTACCACCCTCTTGGAGAGGGTGGTAATTTGCGAGTGTTTTGCGACCGCAATTGCGGTCACAAAACATTCGTACATTGATTTGCGGACGCAATTAGGAAGGGGACGCCCCTTCCTAATTGCGACTCGCAATTCCTAAATAGCGAGTCGCTATTTAGGAATTGTACATGGCCCTGGGCCATTTTGCATGCGCAAACGGGTCACAAATCCGTTTGCGCATGCAAAATAGAGTCGTACATCTGGCCCTAAATAACATGTATAACAAATACAAACACAGCCTTACAGGCCGAATAATGAGCCCGTAATACACATATAGCGGCAGATAAGTAAGAAGCGTGCCCTTTCATTTTCAGAGGACCTTCTGTTCAACTATCCTGAATCTTAATAGATGGAGATTCTTTTTTCGGACTGTAAGGGGCACTTGGAAAAAATGTCTCCTTTCTTGGATGCATTAAGGAAGCTTGTTGTCCTTACTCTAAGGAGTGGACGAAGTGAATCAAGTAGGACTGAGTCAGTACTGTATCTGACCTCGTTAATTAGCCACCTTTTTAAATTCTCTACAAAAATGGATGGTCCTAATGGTTTAAGGCCTTTATTGGTGATATCCTCCCTTTCAGACCGAAACATTCTTGCTGCTATGACAACACGCATCTGTAAGCATCCTTTTAGGACATGCTTGCCAAAAGGAGAACATAATATGAAAGCATGCTATTAGGACCTGCTTGCCTCAAGGAAAACATACATCTGAAAGGATGCTATTAGAACAAGCTTAGATTCAAAATAATGTACATCTGAAAGCATGATTTAAAAAAAAAAAATAAGCTTGAGGCAATGAGAACGTATGTTTGGAAGCATGAATTTAGAACATGCTTGCTGCCAGCAGAATGCAAATGTGGTAGCATGCTCTTACAACATGCGAGCACAGTTCTGAAAACATGCTTTTACATGTCAGTGCCTCAAGGTTTGCTGTCCAAGGGCTGGACTGCTCAGCGCAGGGGAATGCAAAGGATGCACAGCTATGTCTGGAGGCTGAGAACAAGCCCGAGGAAGTAGGGTAATCCCCTGAGTATTAGCCCCGCACTGTCACAGCATGGAGAGGCTTGAGTTAGACGCTCAAAACCCTCAGATGGAAGTGGAGGTCCAGGTTAACCATCGTTCCTTCTTCAAGGAGAACACCATGAACAACCAAGCCCAGGTCCTCATGCTTGCATGTCAGATGTGCTCGGGAGGCGGAATGTCTCGGTGAGTGACCACGGATTACTCTCCGCCATGCTTCCTTCTGCTTTCGATTTTTATCCTGGCTGAGACATGCTTGTTTCAGTCACAGAAGGTGGGACTGCATGAGTGACATAAAGGAGGCACGCCCTCCCACACCCAGCGCGGCGGCCAATGACCGAGTCAGGCTGCGTCCTCTATCCAAGTACCTTTCAGCCACAACAGAGAAGGAGCCAACCAGCTGTAAACAAGGCCCTGGAAGCACCAGGACCACCGGTGGCTTTGGTGATTCCGTTCTCCACCATTGGGCCGAGGGAATAAAAATGAAAAAGCCTGGAATAGGGTCAGGTTCTTTGGAGCAATATCTGGTGCATTCTATGACTGGTGTTAACAAGGTATTTCTGTTTTAATAAAATGACATCTATAATATACTTAACTATATAGAGGGCCACTCCAATTATGCAATTCAGCAGCCCAGTTTGTTCCACATAATTTTGGATTTGCTGCACTTGCAACGTCATCCATCATCTTCTGCATAATTTGCAGATTTTAACACAAAAAATGTTTCTAGCTGAAACAGATCCAAAGATACTAAAATGCTCTCACACGTGTTTCCAAGCAGTGGCAGGCCTTTTGTTGTAGAGAAGCCAGTCACCTTTTAGTTGCAGAGTGCTAAATCTAGATGTTAAACTGATACTAATGAGGTGAAACCTTTGCCCATACAGAATTAGCACATAAAAATTACAAAATGGTGAAATAATCCTGCTTAAAAATGTGCTGCATTTTGCCACATACTTTGCCTTTCCTTGTCACATAATTTAGTCAACCCTGCTGCGTAATTTGCTCCTCCCCTGCCACATAATTCAAGTGGCACTGACTATAGAGCAATGTATGGTGGTATTTATTTCAGTTGCCTCAAACGAATTTCTCTCACACCAGTAATCACAAAAAAACGTATTGTTGCCTGCGAGACATTGGGGTTTAAACATCACTGTTCTCAGATCCTGGCCAAATGACGCCTGGCACCGAGAGGGGACCTGGAAGAGACATGGGTGCAGGGCTTTAAGTGGGGGGGGTCTGTGGGGGTCTGAGCACCCCCAGTTTTTTTTGGGGGGCCTCGAAAGGGGTCTCTAGGGGGCTCTATATTTTCGGGCCTCAAAGGTCAAAGGTATGGTGACCAGACGTCCCGGTTTTTGTTTGGTGTTTCGGGTGAGCATGCGCGCGCACTGCTTAAGGCGAGAGAGGTTTCAGCGCAATGAACTTAATTGCTAGTCCAACAAGGGCCTCTCTTCTTGTAGAGACCATTTCTTCATGCTTATGGGTAAAACTCAATGGTCCTCCATTTGAAACATTTGACGCAAAGCTGTATGTAAAGAGTTGGCTGGCAAAAGGTAGAAGGTCTGCTGAAGAAAATTGTTGTGAGAAACCCCAGCAAAATAGACACAGTGAATATCTTCAAGGGTTTTGGGAAATCCTGCAATAGATTTCTAACTAATGTAAATAATTTTTACATGTTTTTTAAAGTGTTTGGTATTTTATGGCTTATACTTAATAAATATACCTTTTTGCCTATTTTATTATCCTTTGCTGGATGCGACTTCATGATTTTCTTAAGCACACAATGCTAGTTATCTTGATTTAGACCACGCCCCTACTCGGATAGGCCACACCCCTTTAAGAAATTTGCCACGCCCCTTTTAGAGCACCCCCAGTTTTTTTTCCCCACTTAAAGCCCTGCATGGGTGCAATTACATCAAGAGACCTCCTGAAGACCTGGCCAGTGTGCATGAGTATTTTATTCCAGGGCCTGTTTAGTTTTTATTTTAAGCATTATTGTATTGTTTTAAGCAGTATACTGAACTCATCTAGAATCTTCAGTCACCCCGCCCTGATCCCCCGGTCTTCGCCCTCCCCCACTGCAGCACCCAGCAGAGTCCTGCACCAACATCCGCCGCTGACGCCACGCTGGATCCCGGCCAGCACAGAGACGCGCTGTCTGCCCCGCTGCATCAGGCCGCGGCCCTTTGGCATTCAGCGTCGGGCACTTTCTCTCATCACCATGCGCCGGGCATAGCAGCACGAGCTATTTTTAGTCTTCAAGGTTCAACACAATCCTTCATCACCACAGCTCTTTTTTCTAGTTTTTAACAGCACGTCATGTCCAAGTGCAGCCTGGGGACGGTATACGCAATTTCTGCAGCCAGAAACGAACACCCCTCGAGTACAGAACCCTTGAGTACAGAACAAGATAAAATTATTAAAGCCCCCCTCCAGCACCCAAATACATTGCAGGGGATATTGGAGGCTTTTCAATGGAAACCTAGTTTAGTTATGTAGAAGGTTGTTTCTTAATGCTAAAATGCTAATAACATTGCTTGGTGTCATGCAGAGTTCCTTAGTGTCTGGTGTCTGTGACGTCAGTATGGTCACCCAGGAAGATTCCTGTCGGGCAGTTCTTTTGCTTGTTATCTGAATTGATGGGGCACCGTTCAGCGAACCCAAGTTGGAGGATCAGAGGTCTTCAAACTTTTTTGCTCTGAGGAACCCCCAGCCCAACCACTCCCTACCAAGCAAAATGTTATGAAGTCGCTGTTCTTGTCTTCGTCTGTCAGATGCCGTCTGACAGTGATGAGTTTTTGGATACCGAGGCAATAGCCTCATTACTCCACATTCATTTTGAGTTTTTTAGTTGCTCTTTCGGTTTTCTTATCGATGTGTGACACTTTGTCACAGTTGAGGTCGGTTCACAAGGTCAGCGCTGTGATGGGCCGCGGGTAGCGGGTAGTGATGAACTTTGGATGCCTGCCGAGGCGGTAGCCTTCTGACAGTGATGAGTTTGGGGTACCTGCCGGGGCTGTAGCCTCCTGGCAGGTTTATGAAGTCAGGCCCCCTCCAAACTTTATGGCAAGGTTTGAGGGAGTTGGGGCGGGGCTAAGCACCTGGGGCGGGTCTTATGAGGTCATTTCAGGGGTACTTTTTCTGTGGCTCGTAATCCATATTTATTTTGAGATTTGTAAAGGACCAAACAGAAACTGACCAGAAGCCACTGGTCTCTATATTTCAGGTGATGAGAGCCCCTCAGGGTCCTGGGTCCCAATGCAACGGTACCTGGTGCAATAATGATAGCTGTGGCTCTGAGTAGCAGGCTGTCTCCTGTGCCTCTTTCACCATCATCCCTTGTTCTCACTCCAGTCTTGTAACGGGCTCTCTGTCGATTTTCAGAAAAAAATTAGCTCCAGCCTATTGCACCCTCTGTGCAGCAGGGCTGCCTTGGGCAAGCAGGGAAAATGAGCCCCCAAGCCCCCCTCTGCAAAGTAAGACAGTCATCACTGTGAAATAGTGGGCCCCTCAGAGCCCAGAGCTCCAGTGCCACTGCACTCGCTTCACTAATGATAGCTACTGCCTTGCGAAGCGGGCTCTCTTCACCCATTTTAAAGAACATGCGAGTGACATCATTCTGCTCTTTAACAAGGAACACATCTGCACACAAAGTAGTTCCTTTTAGTGTTTGGGATTACAATGGCAAGGAGTGATTTTTAGACCAAAACATCTTTGTTTGTATGTATATAGTTTTTTTTCACATGGGTCAGGGATCAGCTCCTCCCTGAACACTGTTTTAGCAAACACATGGAAAAACAAGTATTAGCAAAGCCAAAGGTTAGAAGTCAATGCAGACCTATACGCATTGCAAACTGTGGAGAGGTGTGGTGCAGCGGCCAGGGTATCTGACTTCGGAGCACAGGGCTCACGGTTCGATCACTGGCTCCGGCGGCAGCTCAGCACCATGTGACTCTGGGCAGTAGCTCACTTGATTTCCACAACGGCCCCCAGCGCCTTGAGACCTGTAAGGGTGAGTAGTTCGTGCTTTACAAATACGGATTTATTTTTATTTACAAATGCTTATTATTCTCTGTTGGTGGTATTTGCCAGGTTTAGCACTGTGAGTGCATAATGTATTTGCTGTTCTTTTTATTCACTATAATTGCATTAGTATTCATAATATCCAGAGTCTGTGGGAACAGTGCGCTTGGTGGAGTGTCAGACCGAGAACTTTGCTCTTTAATATTGCAAGACACCTTAAGATCTTTGCTATAAAAAACAAGTTCCAGTCGGTGTACTGCTTCTCATAATATACCGGCTCACGCGGAACTCTTTATACACCCATTCCCGCTCGGAGCTCTGTTCATGACAAAACTCAGACTCCGCGCCTGTTAATACGCAGGGCCAAATTGAGCACAGCTCCTGATAACACCAATATTTAAATCTTTCTACAGTAATACCCAAACATAAAGAGCTCTGCTAATGATGACACCCAGATATTCATATCTCTTTACATCGCTCAAAGTCACTCAAGAACCACTCGCAATAATACCCAAACATAAAGAGCTCTGCTAGGGATGACAGCCAGATATTCATATCTCTTTACATCGCTCAAAGACACTCAAGAATCACTCTCAATAATACCCAAACATAAAGAGCTCTGCTAATGATGACAGCCAGATATTCATATCTCTTTATAATGCTCAAAGTCACTCAAGAATCACTCTCAATAATACCCAAACATAAAGAGCTCTGCTAGGGATGACAGCCAGATATTCATATCTCTTTATAATGCTCAAAGTCACTCAAGAATCACTCTCAATAATACCCAAACGTGCAAAGAGCTCTGCTAGGGATGACAACCTGATTCTTAGACATACCCAGATGTATTCAAAGCTCTGCTCTTGATGAGTCAGACTAGTTCTGATCTCTGCTCTTAATACTAGTTTGAGCGTCCAATCAACCTGTGTTTGGTAATACCCAGACTCGTCAGAGACCTGTCGCTGTGATTAGCACGGTTTGTCACAATAGCTCACACTCTGTTGACACCCAGTGACTAAATACACTACTCTTGATAATAGCTCCAGTCACAGTTCTGCTCTTGATAACTTCCAGAGTCACTCGATGTCTTGCCCTAAAGAATAGCGACTCACTCATACCTCTGCCTGACAGAGAGACATTCTAGTGCTCCAGGCCCGTCTCAAGTATGAGATTATGCTCATGGGACAGGACTGTGTTCGGGATTCTGTTGAAACGAGGGTATGACGGGGAGTTAAGGCGGTATGTGTAATTGGAACAGTTCTAGCCAAAACACTTTAGAAGGGTTTTTAATGTGTTACCTTACACATACATGCAATTTAAGGGAGTTGACAAAAATCATACAGATGTTTTTCTCAGATGATATTGTAAGGATTAGAACTCAGGTCTGGACACTCCAAAGTCAGCAATTTATTACAGTCCACTTATCCAGAATCTCTCAGTGCAGCAAATGTCAACTACCCATGTTAGAAGTATGAGACTTATGCAAACAGAGTAAAACTTTCTGCCCTCTGCTATCTCAAACTCCAAAAAATGAACACACTCCCCAATATCCTAAGAACCTCACCAAACAAAGTCATTGACAGCCTGCTCTCTGGCTGCGGTTGCTACCTTAGAACAGCCCGGTTCCAAAGATAATAGAAGCTCACCCGTCATGTGAAGAAGAAACGAACACCCCTATCTGGTACTATCCCAAAGAGCATTCCTGACCCTACTCCCCAAATGAAATTCAGATCTAAGTGAGATCCAAAACAATATATATCAACTGGTTAATTTAACTTTCTGTGAGGCACCAACTCTTGATCTTGTGACATGTATAATTTATTAATAAAATAGGTCACTTGAAGCCCTCTAATATCTGACCTAGCTTTTTTAGAGAGTAGATTATTTGGTATAATGTGTTTGTATGGAGATGCTAAAAGTGCATTGAATTTGATAAACTCTACAGTTCTGAGACGCTACTGATAAAAACTCAGGCTTCCTTAACAGCCAAAACTGCAGGCCCAGCACTGGCCTACTATCAGAGGGCAAAAGGAGAATCACGGATGAAAGATTCCCGCAACAACATAGCATAATTTAACAAAATATTGCATAACAAAGCGCGGATTGCGGTGAAATAATACCCACTGACAATAATCTCAAAAACCTGCATGCCACATCGCAAAACCATATCATCTGTGAGTCTACAATGTTGAGTTATGTCTTGCATGCATCACACAAATTAAAAGTAAAGCACGCTTTTCAACTTACTAGAAGCCACTGTCCCCGTCCACGTCAGCAGTGAGAGGATATATGACGTCTTTGCACGTCCAATTTTACTTAAATATTTTGAAATGTGTTTAAAGGTTAGCGGGAAGCTCCCTGCTCTTTTTTTCACATCTTAGTGTGCGATGAAAGCTTCAGCACACGTCTACCTCTCCCTTTCACCTTCTTCTGGCTTCTGTCAAGGTTACTAAGGTCAAGTTAATAAAGAGCATTACTTTGCAGCAGGACTGATGTGAACATGTTACAATATTTATCAGAAGTTTGTTAAAAGGTGTTCTATGGATTCTATTGAAGTGTGAGCGTCTGAACACTACATAAAAATATCAGTGATCTCGGAAATGATTCGAAATAATCATTGCGTTTCTGGACAGCCTCTCATGCTTGTTAAATAGCGCCTGGGGGCCTGGAAGGGGAGAAGAAAGACACTATTAACATCCTAAATAAAATCTGGGGGCATATTAGCAAGGGCACTATCGCCGCTTTAGCGGCACTTTTTGCCGCTAAAGCGGCGATATTCATATCGCCCTATCAGCAAACTGTCTCTAACAGCAGTTAGCGACAGTTTGCGGGCATTAGCGCCCGTTTTTTACCGCTTTGCATGTCAGCGATATTTATCGCTAATGACATGCCAAGTGGGCGTTCCCGACGAACAAACCTGGGAAACACCCGCTAACAGGCCTATCGCCTGTTAGCAAGGTGGCCATGGCCCCAGTTAGCGACGTGAAAAGTCGCGCTAACCGGGGTCATCGCCATTTATTTAACACCTGCAATTAGCAGGTGTTAGCCATACCTAACATGGGGGGGTGGATTATGCTGATATGACCACAGGGTCGTATCAGCAAGGTGTTCTCCCTTCTCCATGCAACATCGCTGGTTTTTCAGCGATGTTGGCCCATTTCCCCCGCTATTGCTGGAATATTCCTCGCCATAGCGCTAATCGTTGCTAATACAGCGTTAGCGTGGCGATATATTCCAGCGATAGCCGGCGATAAAAAAAATCACGCTAAGCAGGGTTAGCGATGATTATCGCCTCTTCTTGCTAATATGCCCCCTGGTGAGCAAGGAGGTTTACTACAGGATGCGTGGAGGAGATAACCTTGGAACTTCTGTACTGTAAACAAGCTGCCACCTTGCTGAAAAGGCCAGTGAAAGGCTGACACGCTCCCTGCCGCCTTTCATAATTACGCTGGGACTGGGGCTGCCGGGCTGTCGCCTCTCAGCCTCGTCCTTCGCCGTTCCCGCTCTTCCCAGCTGAGCTCCCCTCCCCCGTGATCCTGCGGCTCGCGCCGTGTCCAGCTCCCGCCCGTGACGTCAGACTGGGCCGGTGACGTCGGCCTGGGCCCAGCCGGCAGAGACGTGCAGTCTGCCCAGGTGCGCCGCGCGCGCGCAGCCCCATTGCCATTCACTGCTGCGCGTCTGCGCTCATCGGCATGCGCCGGGCACTGCAGCACGAGCTATTATTAGCCCTGAGGTTCAGTGGAATGTCACTATCCCGTTATGGATCTGTTTTTTTAATATCTGATGCGCAGTCACGTGTGTAGCTGCCATAGGCGGTCGATGTAAACATTGAGCTTGAACGAAGGACAGGCAATTGGAAGGCGATTCTTAAGTGTGACATAAGCAAACGATTCAATTGTGCACTGCACGATTGCTATTGCTATCAAACGCTAGCGCCGCACTACAGAAACAAAGATACAATAGACTGTATTTTGCACTTCCGGATTAGTGCACTGCTCTATCCTCAGCAGAGATCTATGTGAAAAGTGAAGGTCACAGCCTTCATTCCATGCAGGTGTGGTCAGACGCTCAGAGGTATATTCACAAGAACGTGCGCTAAACATCTCCAAAAAATGTTAACGCAACTTCACACATCGCAGTCTATCGCGGGAAAATAACCCTGTGTTAACGTGGAATTCACAACAAGGCGGTACCATGCGATAGTCTCCCGAAAACGCGGACAATGTCCGCGATACAACAACCTCGACGGTGATAAAAACACAAACCCCAACGCAAAAAAACATGCGATGGCCAAACCGCGATGAGGAAATCAGCGATAAGCAGCGCCAGGCCTGGAATACACACACGGCAGGTGGGAAAATCACTACAAAAGTAGAAAAAACACACAAACACAAAATGACCAACACCCAAGCACCATGGAGGCAGCCGGAGCAGGCGCAGAGGACGAGCGCAACCCCACAAGTACCCCGGACGACCAGCCCGGGACCACGGTGACAGGGAAGGGCAAGGACAAGAAGAAGAGGAAGACAAAGTACAGTCCGCAGGAGAATTGGATCCTGGTCACGGAGGTGATGGAACACCATCAACAACTGTTCATCGCCTCCAATGTGTCATTGGGCACCAGAAATGGATTATGGCGGGCCATCGTGGCAAGGTGAACGTCGTCGGAGAGTACAGGAGGTCAATGGACGAGGTCAAGAGGCGATGGAATGACATCAAGCGCAAGACCAAGGAGAAACTCGCAGCCAACCAGAAGGCAGCAATGCAGACTGGAGGTGGGAGCCCAGCGCCACAGCTGGAGCTGGATGACATGGAGGAGCTGGTGTCGACAGTCATCAGTGTGGAGACTGTGGCAGGAGTCGGGGGACCGGACACTGCTCGACATGACACAACACAACAGCAACAAGGTGAGCAACCACCAGGTACTGGGGGGACGGGGGGAGATGGCCACAATGGCACACATGCACAATCAAGCAGAGCACAGTGCACACCCACAATGACTCTGGATCATGGCCCTGATCTACAGACTGTCACAATGTACAATGCCATGCTGTCTGAATGTGAACATGTACCATGCGGCTACATACATGTGGACACATTGTAATACAGCATCTCCCCTTCACATTGCAGAGGCACCGTCAACACCTCCTGCAGAGCAGTCCCAGCCACTCTTCACTGATGACGAGGAGGACACCCCCAGCATCGACACCCAAGCCCTCCAAGACATCATTGACATCATCCGCAACTCACCTCCCGGATCAGGGCAGCCCAGCTGCATCGAGGAGACCCCACCCACTCCACAAACCACCCAGCAGAAGGCACCCACAACCCCGGCTGTCTCCCAAGACCCCCACGAACAACACATGGCCTTCCAATGCCGTGTGTTGGAGGGCCAGAGGGAGATGGCTGAGCAGGTGCGGGTGGGTTTCGACCTCATGGCTACCAAACTTGACGCCATCCATGGGTGTCTAAGTCCCATCAGGGACCACCTCCAGTCCCTAATGGACACCCACAGGCCGCTCCATCAATCAATCAATCACGGCATTTATAGAGCGCGCTACTCACCCGGGAGGGTCTCAAGGCGCTGGGGGAGGGGGTAAGTTACTGCTCGAACAGCCAGGTCTTGAGCTGCTTCCTGAAGGCGAGATGGTCCTGGGTTCGCCGAAGGTGAGTGGGGAGGGAGTTCCAGGTCTTGGCCGCCAGGTAGGAGAAGGATCTTCCTCCGGCGGTGGTTCTGCGGATGCGTGGTACGGTGGCGAGGGCGTGGCTGGTTGATCGTAGCTGGCGTGTGGGCGTGTAGAAGGACATGCGGTCGTTGAGGTACTTTGGGCCCAGGTCGTGGAGGGCCTTGTGTGCGTGGGTGAGGAGTCTGAACGTGATTCTCTTGCTGACGGGGAGCCAGTGCAGGTCTTTCAGGTGTACGGTGATGTGGCTGTGTCGGGGGATGTCCAGGATGAGTCGTGCGGAGGCGTTCTGGATGCGCTGGAGTCTCTTTTGAAGTTTGGCTGTGGTTCCGGCGTAGAGGTGTTCCCATAGTCCAGTCGGCTGGTGACGAGTGCCTGGGTGACGGTCTTCCTGGTTTCAGTGGGGATCCATCTGAAGATCTTGCGGAGCATGCGCAGGGTGTTGAAGCATGAAGATGAGACGGCGTTGACTTGTTTGGTCATTGATAGGGAGGAGTCCAGGATGAAGCCCAGGTTGCGTGCGTGGTCCGTTGGCTTGGGTGCGGTGCCCAGGGCCGGGGGCCACCAGGAGTCGTCCCAGGCGGAGGGTGATGAGCCCAGGATGAGGACTTCCGTCTTGTCTGAGTTCAGTTTAAGGCGGCTGTTCCTCATCCAGTCGGCGACGTCTCTCATCCCGTCGTGCAGGTTGGCTCTGGCGGTAGTGGGGTCGTTGGTGAGGGAGAGGATCAGCTGGGTGTCGTCGGCGTAGGAGATGATGTTGAGGTTGTGTCGGCGTGCGATGGCTGCGAGGGGCTCATGTAGACGTTGAAGAGGGTCGGGCTGAGTGAGGATCCTTGTGGAACGCCGCAGATGACTTCGGTGGCTTCGGATCTGAACGGGAGAGGCGGACTCTCTGGGTTCTTCCGGCGAGGAACGAGATGATCCATTCCAGTGCTTTCTCTCGGATTCCGATGTTGCTGAGGCGCTTCACTAGGGTGCGGTGGCAGACGGTGTCGAACGCCGCGGAGAGGTCCAGGAGGATGAGGGCAGCTGTTTCCCCGTTGTCGGTTAGGGTTCTGATGTCGTCGGTGGCTGCGATAAGGGCGGTCTCGGTGCTGTGGTTGGCCCGAAACCCGGACTGCGAGGGGTCGAGGGATCCATTCGTCTCGAGGAAGGCGGCAAGCTGTCTGTTGACGGTCTTCTCGATGACTTTGGCCGGAAACGGAAGGAGCGAGATGGGGCGGTAGTTCTTGAGGTCGGTGGGGTCCGCCGTTGGTTTCTTCAGGAGGGCGGTAAGCTCGGCGTGCTTCCAGCTCTCCGGGAAGGTGGCGGTGCGGAAGGAGGAGTTGATGATGTCCCGGAGATGGGGTGCGATGGTGGCGTCGGCTTTGTTGAAGACGTGGTGTGGGCAGGGGTCGGTTGGTGATCCGGAGTGGATGGAGTTCATCGTGCGGGTGGTGTCTTCGGTGTTGATCGGGGTCCAGTTGCAGAGGGTGGTGGTGGCGGGCATTGGTTCGGCGGTAGGGTGCGTTGTTTGTGCGTTGAAGCTGTTGTGTATGTCGGTGATCTTGCGGTGGAAGAACGCGGAGAGTGAGTTGCAGAGGTCTTGCGAGGGGGTGATGTCGTTGTTTCCGGCGCTGGGGTTGGAGAACTCTTTGACGATGCTGAAAAGTTCCTTGCTGTCATGGGCGTTGTTGTCCAGTCGTTCTTTGAGTGCCGACTTCTTGGTGGCACGGATCAGCTGGTGGTGTTTGCGGGTGGCGTGCTTGAGGGCGGTCCTGTTGTCTGTGGTCTGGTCGAGTCGCCAGGTTTTCTCGAGAGTGCGGCAGTTCTTCTTGGATTCCTTGAGTTCGTTGGTGAACCAAGGGGTTTTCTTGCTTCCGGGTCTGCTGGGAGGGTTTTTAGTGGTGCGAGGTCGTCGGCGCAGGCGGTCAGCCACTTGGCGAGGTTGCTGGCTGCTTCGTTTGGGTCCGTTGTGTCGGTGGGTGTGTTCTGGCTGAGGGAGGCGGTGAGCTGCTCGGCGGTGATCTTGCTCCAGCTCCGGCGGGGAGCCTGTTGCGGGTGGTGGTGGGTCGCAGTCTTTCTGAAGCTGAAGTGGACGCAGCTGTGGTCGGTCCAGTGGAGTCCGGTGGCGTGGCTGAAGGAGATGTGCTTGCTGGACGAGAAGACGGGGTCAAGCGTGTGGCCGGCGTAGTGGGTGGGCGTGTTCACCAGTTGCTTGAGTCCGAGGTTGGCGAGGTTGTCCAGCAGGGCGGTGGTGTTTCTGTCGTTGTTGTTCTCCAGGTGGAAGTTGAGGTCCCCTAGGAGGATGTAGTCGGCGGAGGGCATGGCGTGCGGGCTGATGAAGTCTGCGATGTCTTCGCTGAATAGTGTGCGTGATCCCGGGGTCTGTAGATGAGGGTGCCTCGGAGGGTGGTCTTGGGGTCCGTGTGTATCTGGAAGTGTAGGTGTTCGGCGGCGGTGAAGGTCTCGTCGGAGTTAGTCGAGATGCGGATGGTGTTCTTGTGTACGATGGCGATGCCTCCTCCCGTCTGGTTGACGCGGTCCTTCCGGGTGATCTTGTATCCATCCGGGATGGCTATGGCGATGTCAGGCGCTGAGGAGGCGTTCATCCAGGTTTCGGTGAGGAAGGCGATGTCCGGTGCTGTTGCGTCGAGCAGGTCCCAGAGTTCCACGGCGTGCCTGTGGACGGAGCGGGTGTTCAGCAGGATGCATTTCAGGTGGTTGCTGCTGTTGCTCGACTTGGCGGAGGTGGTGCACGTCAGGGGGCAGGTGAATCGGCAGGTTTGGCAGGTGAAGGGTCCGTGGGTGCGTCTCGGTGAGGCTCGGTAGCAGGCAGGGTTCCGGCCGGCATTGAGTGCGGTGAGTGTGGCGGCGTCGTAGGTCCGTCGAGTGGTGTTGCATCGGTGGGATCCAGGGGTTCTGGCGCTGGGCGCGGTCCAGTCGCGGACGGGCGCAGACGGGCTTGCCTTAGGCGCGCCTTCGGCGCGCCAGCGGCGCGCCCGCTGCGCACGTCCGCTGCGCGGCCGTGCAGCGGCCGCCATTTATGGGGAGGTGGGAGGGAGGAGCAGCTGGGAGGCGGGAGGCAGGGGCAGCGAATGGGCAGTCAGGGGGCGGGGCCGCAGGGGACGCAGCGGCGGGAATGGCGATAGGCAGCGAGGGGCACAGAAGGAAAAACGGGGGGAGAGCAGGTAAATCACGGGCACAACAACAGTGGGGCAGCGAGGGGCACAGAAGGAAAAACGGGGGGAGAGCAGGTAAATCACGGGCACAACAACAGTGGGGCAGCGAGGGGCACAGAAGGAAAAGCGGGGGGAGAGCAGGTAAATCACGGGCACAACAACAGTGGGGCAGCGAGGGCACAGAAGGAAAAACGGGGGGAAAGCAGGCAAATCACGGGCACAACAACAGTGGGGCAGCGAGGGGCACAGAAGGAAAAACGGGGGAAAGCAGGCAAATCACGGGCACAACAACAGTGGGGCAGCGGGGGCACAGAAGGAAAAACGGGGGGAAAGCAGGCAAATCACGGGCACAACAACAGTGGGGCAGCGAGGGGCACAGAAGGAAAAACGGGGGGAAAGCAGGCAAATCACGGGCACAACAACAGTGGGGCAGCGAGGGGCACAGAAGGAAAAACGGGGGGAAAGCAGGCAAATCACGGGCACAACAACAGTGGGGCAGCGAGGGGCACAGAAGGAAAAACGGGGGGAAAGCAGGCAAATCACGGGCACAACAACAGTGGGGCAGCGAGGGGCACAGAAGGAAAAACGGGGGGAAAGCAGGCAAATCACGGGCACAACAACAGTGGGGCAGCGAGGGGCACAGAAGGAAAAACGGGGGGAAAGCAGGCAAATCACGGGCACAACAACAGTGGGGCAGCGAGGGGCACAGAAGGAAAAACGGGGGGAAAGCAGGCAAATCACGGGCACAACAACAGTGGGGCAGCGAGGGGCACAGAAGGAAAAACGGGGGGAAAGCAGGCAAATCACGGGCACAACAACAGTGGGGCAGCGAGGGCACAGAAAGGAAAGGGAGACAAGCAGACAAAACTGGCACCGGGGCCACAAGCGGAGGGCGATCTTACCTACAGGAGCAGCGGGCAGACAGCACAGGCGGAGCTGTGTGGTGGGGGAGCGACCTACCTGGCAAGCTCCATGGTCTCCAACGAGCCCTGGCTGACATCGCTGGAGTCATGACTCGGAGACAAGAACACCTGTCCGCTCAGAGTGGCTCCAGCGACCTCAGCCGTGAGCTGGCACACATGCGGAGGCTCATGGAGGAAATGGTGCGGATGGAGGCGGAAAGGATGGCAGCCACCGCTGCACATCAGCAAAATGTAGCTGGGATCTACCATGCCCTGCATATCCTCATCATGGCATTGCTGCCACAAGGCGTGGCGCAGATGAATGCTGCTGCTCCTACACCATCCACATGTCCGCCCCCTGGTGTGTCAGTGCCTCACAGTGCGGCAGGCATTTCCACTCCGGCACCTGATGTGTCACTGCCACACAGTGCGGCCGACAATCCACCTCCGGCCCCTGATGTGTCAGGGCCACGCAGTGCCGCAGCCGGAACTGCACCACCCAGAGGTGGGGCAGAGCACACATCCGAGGACGAGGACGTGGATGGGATTGAGATCAGAAGGAGGCACTAGCATTCATTTCCGCCACCTGGCCTGTTGCTGCCGCACATAGCCCCATGACCTTCCACTGACCCCCGATACACTCTGCTGCACTCACCTTGGACCGCGACATGGACTGCCATATCTTGTTTGGTCACCAATGACACGGCGACCAGACTGCGGACTGTACCCTTCCTCTTCCGCTGTACTTGTCATTCCCCGATGTACTCTGGCTGGCCCTCCACGGGCCCATGTTGTGAAGTGGGGTTGGCATGACCCTGTACTGCTCCAGCTGCAAAACTCCACTGGATGTGCATTAAACATTCAGAAACGCACTGCTGTGTCATGTCTTTCATCATTCATGTATGAATGTGTGGATGAATGTAGGGACAGTGATTCCCCCTAACGTCAATGATGCTCATCTAGTGGGATTCCAGTCACAGTGTGCTACATTGCCGATTGCGTTCCGGGTGCCGTAGACACTACAACAGGGACACACGCATTAGTCACTTCCTTGTCCGGACATGGACTGAACCACGCCCAGAGCCCCCGAGTAATTGTTGCAAGCCTTGCACTGGTCCTGCGTACGCCAGGCCAGACCCCTCCGCTTACGCTCTGAGGGGGGGGCCACATAGCTACATGTCGCAGGTTTACACGCTAGTGGTCTGCAGGTCACTGGTCTATCTGTCAGCATGTCACAGCCACTCCCTGAGGGCAGGTTTGCACACACACCACACCCATCCGGCACAGGCGTCACAGGCCATGTGACCCCGCCAATATAAGGGGCCGACAACGTCACATTCCCCACTGCCGGTGGTGACTGGATGACGGACGTTCCACGATTCTCAATCATAAAGGGCCCATGAGTTGTTGCGCACAGGGTTAGTGGCACCCGAAGCCTTGCAGCCATCACAGGCCTACCACCACGTGGCGCTGACTGGGGTTGCACAGGGTTAGTGGCACCCGAAGCCTTGCGGTCGTCACGGGCCTACCACCACGTGGCGCTGACTGGGGTTGCTCAGGGTTAGTGGCACCGAAATTGCTGAGCGGGTGTGCAGCCTGCGATGATGACGTGTGCACTGATGTGGTCTCTGCCATTGATGCCTCAGGACTCAGCGTCATGTGTGGGACCTGCTGGGCCGCGGTGCGGGTCCGCAGGATGTGGAGCATGCCATGGTGGCGGGACCGGGGCCTGGAGCTTGCACGGGCACGTGGTGTGCCCACTGGTGGACACACGGTTGGCGGCAGGTGAGCAGTGGTGCCTGGGTGCGCAAGAGCGGACAGCCAGCACTGGCCGGCGGGAGGGGGTAGGGTGCGGCTGCATGTGTGCGCAGGGACGGACAGGCGTTGTTGCCGTGTGCAGTGAGATGGACTCTACCATGATTGAATCTGGCCTCGATTACAGATTGCAGACCTGGTGGCTTGCAGTGTATACCGACACGTGGTTGGAGACACACCGGTGGCAGCAGGTGAGCAGTGGGGCCTGGGTGCGCGGGGCGACAGTGTCCCTCCCTCTCTCTCTCTCTCTCTCTCCCTTCCTTTCCTTCTCTCTCTCTCTCTCTCTCTCCCTTCCTTTCCTTCTCTCTCTCTCTCTCTCTCTCCCTTCCTTTCCTTCTCTCTCTTTCTCTCTCAGCCTTTCTTTCATTCTCTGTGTCTCGCTCCTTTGATGTGCGCATGACACACGTTCTGATTTTGTGATTTATTTTCCAGGCTGTGACATCAAGATTGTCCCGGACGGACCCGACAGGAGTCTTCCGCATTGGTGTTTTGTGTTGTTTTTCAATAAAGTTTTTGGTTGTTACTTCGATGATGTGTGACTGTTTCTCGTTCTTCTGACCACACATGTGTGTTTCTTTTTGTCATTGTGCGACATCATGAGCTTTTTGTGGCTCTTGTGTCGTGCACGGTATGTGTTTGTCCGGGTAGGTTCCGGGGGGGGGGGGTCCTGGGAGTGGTGGTGGTGGGTGTTGTGGCCCTCTTGGGTCTCCGAGCTGCATGATCATTGGCTCCATGGCATCTGTGGGTCTTCCGATGTGGCTCTGGGCTGGGCTCCCTTTCGTGCTGCAGGTAGTCGTCCTGCTTAACAACAGCAGAAGGCAGGTGTTAAATCCCTGCTGCTAGCGCGGCTTATCGCCTGTTTTTGGTTCGCATTGCAGATCTGGCAGTTCGTTGTGAAAGTGGTGTAGTGGTGTTTTCGTGTGTTTTTGCACGGGAACGCCTACTCTGCATCTCATTAGGGTTAGTTGGTGGTGTCACCCGTGGGGGTAAAATTTGCGGCAGTTATCGCGGGAATACTGGCGATGTCTGCAGTTTGCACACGCTTGTGAATGGGGCGTTAAATCTATCTCCACTTTTGGTGCGTTAAGGTGGCGATAACTCGGCGATAAGTCCTTGTGAATATGCCCCTCAGTTCTCTATGGTCGATCAAAAGAGCATCACCGAGTTCGGTAACAGTAACTGAAAAATATGTTCAAATTATCGCAAAAATACTAGATATGAAAATGTTCAGAGTTGCCCCACATTACATACTACGAGGGCGCGTAGAAGTGAGCCGGACCCGCTCCAACGCGTTTGGAATACGTTCTGGTCTCAAATAAGATTTTAGAAAAATTGATCCAAATGGTGCATATTAAAACTCAACTTTTCAACTATATTAGCTAAAATTCCATCAAGTTTATATGGGTGAATTATTTCGAAATTTAAGCCTCTGCCATTGTACTCACAAGTAATATTTCTCGAAAGCACAACATTGTGAATGGCACTCCAATGAAACAGTGTGCGACATTAAAAGACTGAAAAACAAACTGGATGCAAAGAAGCTAAACATTTATTCTATGGATGGAGCAGTGCCACTTTGATACATTGTGACCCTCTGAAATTGTAATAATGCCCATGCTAAATCTCATGCCAAGAGAAATACCACTAGTTTCAAATTATGTGCCAGGATATAAAACCCTCATTGTTCGTGTGACAATGGAATCCACCAAACATTCTGTCCTGTTAATCATTTTATGCTAAATATGCCAGGCTGCCAAGGATGCTGCTCAAAATGCCAGACTTTCTGGTGTGATCAAGGGTGCCCCAAACTGTAAATGGTGCCAGTTCTAATGAGAGAGAGCGCTCCATAGAAATGAGGTGCTGGGGGAGCCCTGGCAGCTGTTCAGGTTGCAAGGATCGGTGCTAGTGACTTCAGTGCTTAATTTAAGCCAGTGGTTTCCGGGGCTTGTGACAGTCTGTCACATGGTGGCGCTGTCTGGCTCATTTAGAGATGACCACAACAGCAGGTCATTATTAATTTAATAAACATTAAGAATGACTATTACCTGCCCGCCCATGCCATTCTTATAGCTTTGGAGGTCTGAAAAAGCCCGAATTGTCACACTTGTAGGAGTGTGATGGTTATAGTTGTGTTGTTACTATCATTGGCAGCACTGGCGGGGGATTGTGTGGTAGGGTGACCAACCTTCCGTAAATTTCACGGACCATCCGTAATTTGGATCTCACGTCCGTTGTCCGTGACGATCCCTATTTCGGATGCCTTTTGTCCGTCATTTTGGGCATTGGGGAACATCACTATCCCCCTGCCTTGATGGGGCCACCTCGCACTCCTCTGAGCACAAGAGCAGCCCAACCGCCCATTATCATTCTGTCTGCGGCTGATGATTGCCACATACAGAATGACAATGGGTCAGTCTGTGCTCTTACTGCATGTGGTGGGCCTCCTCCTGCTGCGGTCTAGGGCAGGACATTCAGTCAGGTGGAAGAAATGAACAAAAACGCCCATGCTGGTAGGTGACAATCCAGTACATGAAAAGGTGGTGAAACACGTTTAAAACAAGCATTGGCATAGCCAATAGGTCTCGCCTTTGGGACCTTATAAGTGTTTAGCTGTGCAACATTTGATGTTGTTGACGAAAGGATATTGTGCTGCAGAAGTAAATACTTATAAGGTCATAAAGGGAGATATATTGGATATGGTAATGATTGGGTTTTAAGGACAAGAAGTGATTTTAGGCTGCGGCTGCCACTTAGTGTACCGTATTATACGTAGACGTTGTAGCTATATTTGAGAGAGGTAGCGAGAGGTAGAGAGGTGTATAGAGGTAGAGATGTAGAGAGAGGTAGAGAGGTGGACAGAGGTAGAGAGGTGGACAGAGGTAGAGAGGTGGACAGAGGTAGAGAGAGGTGGACAGAGGTAGAGAGAGGTGGACAGAGGTAGAGAGGTGGACAGAGGTAGAGAGGTGGACAGAGGTAGATAGGTGGACAGAGGTAGAGAGGTGGACAGAGGTAGAGCGGTAGAGAGAGGTAGAGAGAGAGAGAGGTAGAGAGGTAGAGAGAGGTAGAGAGGTAGAGAGGAAGAGAGGTAGAGAGGTAGAGAGGTAGAGGTAGAGAGAGAGAGTTAGAGAGAGAGAGAGTTAGAGAGAGAGAGAGTTAGAGAGAGAGAGTTAGAGAGAGAGAGTTAGAGAGAGAGAGTTAGAGAGAGGTAGAGAGAGGTAGAGAGAGACAGGTAGAGAGTTAGAGAGGTAGAAGGAGATGGTAGAGAGATAGGTAGAGAGTTAGAGAGGTAGAAGGAGATGGTAGAGAGGTAGTGAGGTAGAGAGGTAGAGAGAGAGGTAGGAGGTAGAGGGAGAGGGAGAGGGAGAGGTAGAGAGATAGGTAGAGAGTTAGAGAGGTAGAAGGAGATGGTAGAGAGATAGGTAGAGAGTTAGAGAGGTAGAAGGAGATGGTAGAGAGGTAGAGAGAGAGAGAGAGAGGTAGAGAGAGGTAGAGAGAGAGAGGTAGAGAGAGAGAGAGAGAGAGAGAGAGAGAGAGGTAGAGAGAGGTAGAGAGAGGGAGAGAGAGAGAGAGAGAGAGAGAGAGAGAGAGTAGAGAGAGAGAGGTAGAGAGAGAGAGTAGAGAGAGAGAGAGGTAGAGAGAGAGAGAGAGAGAGGTAGAGAGAGAGAGAGGTAGAGAGAGAGAGGTAGAGAGAGAGAGGTAGAGAGAGAGAGGTAGAGAGTTAGAGAGGTAGAAGGAGATGGTAAAGTGGTAGAGAGAGAGGTAGAGAGAGAGAGGGGTAGAGAGAGAGAGGTAGAGAGGTGGAGAGAGAGAGAGTAGAGAGAGAGAGTAGAGAGAGAGAGAGGTGGAGAGAGGGAGAGGTAGAGAGAGGGAGGTAGAGAGATGTAGGGGTAGAGGCAGAGGTAGAGTGGCAGTGAGGTAGAGAGAGAGGTAAAGAGAGAGAGGTAGAGAGAGAGGTAGAGAGGTAGAGAGAGAGGTAGAGAGATAGGTAGAGAGTTAGAGAGGTAGAAGGAGATGGTAGAGAGGTAGTGAGGTAGAGAGAGGTAGAGAGAGAGAGAGGTAGAGAGAGAGAGGTGGAGAGAGGTAGAGAGAGAGGAGAGAGAGAGGGAGAGAGGTAGAGAGAGAGGGAGAGAGGTAGAGAGAGAGAGGTAGAGAGAGAGGTAGAGAGAGAGAGGTAGAGAGGTAGAGAGAGAGAGGTAGAGAGGTAGAGAGAGAGGTAGAGAGGTAGAGAGAGAGGGAGAGAGGTAGAGAGAGAGAGGTAGAGAGTTAGAGAGGTAGAAGGAGATGGTAGAGTGGTAGTGAGGTAGAGAGAGAGGCAGAGAGGCAGAGAGAGAGAGGTAGAGTGTGGTGGGCACGGAACTCGTTTTGGGCGACCAGTGCTTGTTTTCCATAATCAGATTTCGACCCAATGCAGGCGAGAGAGAGAGAAAGTTAGAGAAGAAGGGCTGAGCGAGAAGGGAGGGGGGAATGCCAGCAGCAGAGGCAGGCGAGAGAGAGAGAAAGTTAGACAAGAAGGGCTGGGCGAGAAGGGAGGGGGGAATGCCAGCAGCAGAGGAGCTCTCTACATGTACTACCTCGTATGCACATACATATGTACCCTTGGAGAAGAGTACATATGTTTGTGCATACGACATCCCAATTTTCAAGTTTTTTTTTTTTTTAAATGTAGGTACCCATCCAGTGAGGAGGCACAGAAGTGGAAAGTGACACTGTGGAAGAGGCAGTGGTAAAATAACTTCTTAAAAAGCAGACCCTTGGATCTCCCAGTGTTGACGGAGCCTACATCTCACGGCTCTTTTTTCATCAGTGTGTCAGAATATTCTCTTACGAGTTAGAAGATGTCTGGGAATGGCTCTTTCAACAGGTCTTGCACTCACTTAGGGGGACAGACAGGCGTACATTAGGAGGGAATTTCGTATTTTAAGATTATTTCAGGAGAAACGTGCTTGATGGTATATGCTTTTTATGATTAGAATGTACTGTTTGAGAGAGGATTATTGTGGACGTAGGAAGGTGCGTAGTTTAAGGACCGCAGAGGATTTACCCCCCCTCCCCACCCCAAGCAAGATATTGGTGTGGGGAATGAGAATGGCAAAAATCCCGCGCTTTCCCACCCACAATCTAGAGTGACGTCACTGTGCTGAGTTACCCCAGCCAAATGTTCTGACCTGGACTCAGATAAGCGCTTTTGATTTTACTAAATTACAGGTATGTAATATACTTCTGGGGGCTTTCAGTTTAATTCATACTACTACAATTACTGCTTGTAACAAACAAACGCATGCAGAGTTGGAATGCTGGCCAGGGCTTTGTTGATAATTTCGTTTTTTTGCATTCCCCATTAGGCAATAGTTTCAGGACCCCAGTAAAAATCACGTTTTGTTCTTCAGGCGCTCCCATTCCCCTTCAGGCGCTCCCATTCCCCTTGTAAAAAGTTTTTCTGGCACAAAGGCGAGACCTATTGGCTATGCCAATGCTGGTTACCCTATGTAGAGGGCTCCTCCGTTTGTTCTTGATTCTGCTTCTTTAGTGTCTAGTCACGGGTCGTGTTAGTAGGTACAAGGAAAATGAATAGGATGGGGCAGATTTATTTTATGCAGTTTTATATAGCGCGAACTTTACCTAAAGGTGTCAGAGCGCTTTACAAAAGAACCAAGTAAGTTACAAAAGGTACACAAGATAGAAATTCCCATAACTTCGTTTCAGACCTGGGCGGGATACAAATCTCTAATCTTTCAGAACAGGAACGGATGGTGTTTACAATAGCAGAGTACCTTGCATCCGTGCCCCCACTCTCCCAACCCCCGCCTCCGAGGTGGCTACGAGCATGGCGCCGTTGTGGTTAACCGTGATAAAACACTTCCTGAATACACGACCAACGCCCTGAGAGAGAACTATAATAAAGCTACGGGAGGTCTGCCACCAGGGTGGGCGTCTCTGGCGCAGCTGCAGCCTTTTCACAACTTTCAGTGCAGCCGCCAATTACAGGACAGCACTTGTTAAGTGGAAAGGGCGCTGAAACTAGAGTCCGTGATCGAGAAAACCAAATGCCCGGAAGTTGGTCTCATTGCTCATCAGGCTGATGGAACTCGAAAAAAAGTTGAATAAAAAAAAAGACGTTTTCAGCAGGAAGTATGATTGCATAATTGAAAAGAATTCAGACATTTGATAGGAAATTGAAACAAGAGATTACTTTAGAAGTCATGAAGCCGGACAATATGGCGCTGGATTGCCGCCAAGTAAGATGCTTGTACTAAAAGGCCAAAGCATAGCCTAGCTGTTGACGTCTTAATATTTAAAATACCAGAACTATCGGTTTCAAAATATATAACCAATAAAGAGCCTTGCATTAATCGTGGAGCGGCAAAGACCTTGCATGGACAGAAATCCTTTCGTATCCAGCGAAGACATATGTTAGATATTCATCCTTGCAGAGACTGCCATCATTTTCCCGGAGGCAAAAAAAACAAGCGCGCGGCAGCAGGGGGGAGGGGGCCTGCGCGATTCCTTTGCGGGAGCGTGCAGCAAGGAGCGATGAGTGTGACCATATGGCACCACCATATGGCGCCGCGCGCTCCCGCAAGGGAATCGCCAGACGTGCACGCGTTGCCATTGCAAGCAATGCAACGCGTGCACGTTTTTGCCCCCAAAGCTGTGCCGATAGCTAAAGGTCTCTCCTACGCAACGCATGCGCGCTGCGTAGGCGAGACCTAAAAAGGGTTATGGGTACTTTCACTGTCTCATCATTTTAAAACTGACGCATTTTCAATGTTATATTAGACAAAGCCATGGTTGCTGCTTTTTTTATTTTATGCAACTACCAACCGTTGACAAAGCCAATAGTTCTGGCTTGTAGGTGTGACACTACTTGTTGTGTTATATATCTGGATGCAATGACAGAAGCAGCAAATTACCAGTCAGGCGGCACACTGTGCTAAGCACAGCTGTTTAGCTTAGGTGTTTTAAGCCATGCCCTTAATTACATCGAACACCCCCTTTGGAGAGACCCCCCCAGTTTTTTCATCCCACTTAAAGCCCTGGAAACAACACCATGTCACAGTGGCACTGTGCATCATGCATGAATCATGACTTCCACTTTTTCGTATTGCCTATGTACAGGAGCATAGTGAGCCCTCACCAGCCCCACCCCTTGCTTTAGGAACTACAGCAGGGGTGAAGTCCTTGATGGGCCTCTTCTGTCTGCAACTCAGCAGACAACGGCTCAGCTCATAATTAATGTGAAAAGGTGTGTAAGTGAAGGGATGGGTGGATGGCTGGATGGATTAGTGATAGGGTGAATGGATGAATGAAAGGGTGAATGGATGGGCAATGAGAGAAAGGATGGATGGATGAGTGAGTGGAAGGATGGATTAGAGAAAAGGTAAATAGATGGATGTATGGGTGGAAGGGTAGATGGACGGGTAAAAGGATGGATGGACAGGTAAAAGGATGGATGGATGACAGGCGAGTGAATGGGTGGATGGATGAGTGAACTGATGGATGTATTGATGAATTGATAAGTGAAAGGGTGAATGGATGGATGGATGAAAGGGTGGATGTAAGGCTGGATGAGTGAGTGAAAGGGAGGGTGGATCAATAGAAGGGTGGACAGATGAGTGTAGGAGTGAAAGGGTGGATGGATGAGAGAAATGATGGATGGATGAGTGTAGGGGTGAAAGGGCGGATGGATGAGAGAAAGGATGGATGGATGAGTGAGTGAAGGAGTGAAAGGGTCGATGGATGAAAGAAAGGATGGATGAGTGATAGGGTCAATGGATGAGTAGATGGATGGGTGGATGGAAGGATGGATGGCTAAATTAAAGAGGGGTGGAGAGAGAAATGGAGGATGGATGGATGGATGACTGAAAGGGTGAATGGGTGGAAGGATGAGTGACTGTGTGGATGAATGAGTAAGTGAAAGGCTGGATGGGTGAAAGGGTAGATGGCTGAATGGATGAGTGACTGGATGGATGAGTGGATGGATGGATAAGGTGAAAGGATGAATGGAGGAATGGATGACTGAAAGAGTGGATGGAGGGATGGATGAGTGGACTGATGGATGGATAGGGGAATAGATGATGGATAGGTTTACAAATTGTTGAATATTGATATGGATGGGCACACAGATGGAAGGACAGAATGAATGGTGAAAGACTGAATGATGGATGAAAGAATGATAACACCTTGTAACCCCCATTATCTTAAGTACATTTCCTATAGATTGACTTTCACATTTATATGATTCATTGTCTCTATATAATATGCGTGTGATGTAACGCACTCCGACACCCTGTCCTACTTACTTGGGATGAGTAGCACTATAAAAGAAATTAAATACACATGAGAGAGGGCCTATGTGAAGAGGAGGGTCACCATTGGAGGGTGGTAGCAAGGCCGGACTGGCCAGACCGGGCATAGGCCGTTTCCCTGGGAGGCTGGTAAGGTGGGGGCCAGGGGGCGGTTTTGTTACCACAAAAAGACCTGCACATTTGCTCAAAGCTGCGCGCATACTGAAAAACCATGAAGTGCACAATTGTCTCAACCTAATATAAACTTCTTTTCACTTCTACTTAAGTGGTTGTCTATTTACATACTTATATACTATTGCAAAACCTCTTCAGATGTGTCTGTAAAACTTACCTTTTGTCCTGAATTTGACCTCCTGTCCTGAATTTTTGTCCTGAATTATGACCCTTTGTCCTGAATTTTTACACTCACCGTCCTGAATTTGCACCCATGCCAGTTGGTCACCCTAATGTGTGGTGCAAGCTGCAGTGGCCTCCTGACAAGAACCCTGGCACTTATTTTTTTTACAAATTAACCACGGAGGCACTAATTTTACAGGTTATAATCTCACTACTGGATTACGTGCACTACTAGAAAGTTCGTGGTTACACTGTCGTACTTTGAAAAACAATAATTGTCATGGTAGTTAATACATTGTCAATGCATGTAAAACAACACGCAATGGCAGGAACACCGCTGTCACACCACAATCATATATTGCCCCGTATAAGGCACCGTTGTCATGCTAGAATCCATATTACACAAGTGTAGCATTCTTGCTGTGCATGAATCCATAGATTAGAGGTTTTATTGTCCAACTCATACCACAGCGCATTTTCTGTCCATCATCTGCAGCTAAATCTTTATGCTGCGTCAGATGTATCAATCTAGCACAATGCAAAATGGCCATTCGCTGGCATCTTCCAAAATTCCTGCCTTATTAATATTCATGAGTCAGGTTGCATTCCTTAATGCCTATAAATGGCAGTTAATGTAGTGATGGAGACAAGCAATGAACAGGAGACCTCGACCTCAGCATTTGCAAATTGCCCTGATGGGCGACCCCTGTCCCTTAAAGGGACAGCGGCTGCAGTATCTAAAAAAGATGATCACATTGTGAAAAGAACATTGAGGTTAGTGGTCCATGCGACTAGTGTCTCCTCCCTCAAATGCCTATGGTTTCCACTCACACACCAGCGCTTACGGACTGACAAAAGCAGTCAGTGAGATCTCATTGCTCTGTGACCACAGGTGGAGCCGCAAAAATATGATACATTTTGCTTACAATTCCCTAAGACAGGTGGAACTCCACCTTCACTCTTTTTTTCCTTGTAGTTTGCAAGGAATGCCAATGCTGTCACAAGGACATTTGCGATTTGCACTATCACTTAAATACACTGCATTTTCATAACCCTTCAAAAGCTTAATGTTTGGTGCTGCCCAGGCTTTACATGGCTGGAATGTATTTGATACTCCACATCGTCCCCTATGTAAAGCACCACTGCTTTTCCAGAATTCATGATTCTCTGGTATGTAAAGCACCATTGCACTCTGATCACGCACATTGCCTCAGGTTATGCAGCTCTATTGTCTTTCCAGAAAACACATTGCCTGGTATTAACAGTGCCACTGTCATGCCAGAAACCAAACTGTTCTAATCTGCAGAGCTCCATTTCACTGCAAGCAACATTGCCACCAGGCGCGCAACACCCATAGGGCTCAAAGGGCTTCAGCCCCCCCGTTGTGTGTGTCAGCCCGGGCTGAGACAGCTTCCCGGGCACACATACAGACAGTTTTGAGCTGATGTGGGCTGGCTGGTCTGGCGTCCGTCTTATTGCAGCTGCACCCGAGTACTTCACAGGTCTTTAAAAGACCATTTACTTGTTAACGAGGCTTTGTTGTTTTTTCACCCCTTCTTAAAGCCCCTGCATCTCCACTCTGCCTATTGCTGGAAGAATTAGCCCCCCCACCCCGAAATTGTTATTAGCCTCCCCCGAAATTTGGCTCTCGTTGCGCCTCTGATTGCCACTATGCAACAATCCTCAATGTCCACGCTGTCCTCTCCCGATCCTCCTACCCATAGTCAAGGGGTACAGTGGGCATCAGGGCTGCGGCTGCATCCACATGGATCAGTAGTTGTCTTGCACCAACTCCCTCATTGAATGCCAAATGCCCAGTATGCCACTGAGGACATAGATGGCAGCCCCTGCTTTCATCTTTCTCTGCTGTGCTTCTGATTTTGCTCTCATCGCATCCAGACTCCTTCTCAGATCACTAGAGGATGAAACCTTCTACCCACATGTGCATGTACATGTGCTGTAGAAACATTTCACAGGTTACATCTCTTTTTGGTTTGGTCTACAAGGTACCCATTTAGCAATGGGTGCTGCAATTAGGTGAGCCAATCTGCACAGTTCAGGCACTTTCCAGCTGCGTAACATAGACCATAGTAACCTGTGCACAAGAGGAGACATTCCATGTAGTCCAAGATTTATTTGTGAAAGGCTGGATTCACAGGCCCCCTTAACAAATTTTACAGACATCCCATCATTTTGCTTTACACCAGTTTCAAAAGCAGTTGGGTATGGCTGGAGTGGGTCTGGTCTGGATAACAATAATGGGAGCCCACCCAGCCCCCTAACTTGTAGCCCACCTGATTGGGCAGTACAAGTACTCTGCTCAAGGCTGAGTTCTTTACCAGTTGGTCATAGTTCCATGCGGACTTTGCACCACTATAGAGTGGTACAATTCATTTTTTAGGTTCATCCGACATAACCACTGTACTTATATACCTATATACCTATATACCAAAGCTTAGGTTGCTCGGTATTACTTTACCTCAATGGTTTGTACAGCCAGGGCCACAGGCTACATCATAGAGTCTGACTATATGCCACAACTACTGCACACAATCTATGTTCCCGAAGTTCCTCACATTATATCTATGTCCTCCAAGGTCCTCACATTTTGTTCATGTGTCCTAAGCACCCCAAGCTTTGTTTCCAGTCCTGCCTGGCCATTAAGCCTGCAAGTTGTTCTTCTTGGCAGGCTGGTCTCTCAGGCTTAACATCTGGGCCCTCATTATAAGTGGACAGGTAATGGGGCTGGATTTTCCCTAGCCCCAGAGCTGCCGATACCAGGGGGAAATGGTAACTCCGGGGTAAATCCATCCCATTATAACTTGGATCCTGAGGGTCTACTAAGGAATGAGGCTTTATCAGCCGAAATCACCAGGTGAAAATGCAGGGAAAATGAGGAATTACTAGGGGAACCAGACGTGCAATTATTGATTACCCTGCTAGTTTCTTATTTCCCTTGCACTTTCTACTGGAAATGTAGGCTGTTTTCAATAGCTGAAGTCTCTGAGTGAAAGTAGAGAGGTCCATGATCTAACCATGGAGCTCATAAGTCTGATCAGGGCATTTAGTGCCAAGAAATACTCTATTTACACAATGAAAAACCCTAATACAGGCTTTTACAATGCTGCCCCTAAATGGGAATTACATTCCAGCCAGTCTCTCTCTTTTCTGCATGACTATTTGCAGTTTTGGAGATTCACAAAAACATAAGGGAACACCCACAAATGTAAACTTACATGTGAGTAAAATAAAAATGTGTATGTTTACTCTTACGCCTTTGGGTAACTTTATTACTTTTGGCTATTCACCATTTACAAATGTAAAATTGCTCAAAAGTGTAGACTTACATGTCCCCAACCCCTGAATCCCGGGGGGGTTCCTAATTTACTAGTGTAAAGCTACAACTTGCAACTTTTCACATGTAATAGAGATCTCCGCCATCTCCACCTCTGGGGCGGAGATCTTCCTATGATAATGTATAGAGAAAAGTAAAAAAGTTTATGAACATAAAAATAAATTAATTAGCAAACATATAATGTTAAATATTAATGTAAATTAATTTAAATATTTATTCTAAATAGAGAACAAGATAAAAAACTACAGCATTATTAACTAAAATTTTAATTGAATATTTAATTCATGTTTTAATGAATTAAATGCAATTGCAATTATTTTTCCTAACATTTAAATAAAAAAATCCCGCCTAAAGTATAAGATGTATATTTGTTTATTATGTAATAAACATTATTTAAAGTATATATATATATATATATATATATATATGTGTATATATATATATATATATATATATATATATGTATATCACCACAAAAGTACCTCAGATCATGAAGACGCCACTCCGTGAGCGAGCAGGTAACCAACCTTCTTTATTAAGGAACTGCACAATGCGTCTGTTAACAACAAAGTCCCGACGCGTTTCGAAGCACTTACTTCTTCTTCATGGGACGGCACAACATTGAGGAATGGAAGCCTGCACCCATCTTTATCCAATGCGCATGCTCTCCCAGGTGAGTAGCATGCTGGTAGATGCAGTATTACTTTTTCTCCTTCGGTGGAGTCCGTGCCTCAAAACTCCAATTTGCATGCCATTATACATTTTTACAGCCCTCCAGTGGGCTACAGGCATATTGTCCAGTTCCAAATCACGGTTCACTCACGCTGCATATCGGTTGTCTGGATGACAATCCCAGCAGCCCCGCTATCACATTCACAGCGGGCGGTTCATCTTCCGCGGTTGAGGCTAACCGCGTAAACATCACCACAAAAGTACCTCAGATCATGAAGACGCCACTCCGTGAGCGAACAGGTAACCAACCTTCTTTATTAAGGAACTGCACAATGCGTCTGTTAACAACAAAGTCCCGACGCGTTTCGAAGCACTTGCTTCTTCTTCATAGGACGGCACAACATTGAGGAACGGAAGCCTGCACCCATCTTTATCCAATGCGCATGCTCTCCCAGGTGAGTAGCATGCTGGTAGATGCAGTATTACTTTTTCTCCTTGGGTGATGAACCGCCCACTGGGAATGTGATAGCGGGGCTGCTGGGATTGTCATCCAGACAACCGATATGCAGCGTGAGCGAACCGTGGATTGGAACTGGACAATATGCCTGTAGCCCACTGGAGGGCTGTAAAAATGTATAATGGCATGCAAATTGGAATTTTGAGGCACGGACTCCACCAAAGACTGCATCTACCAGCATGCTACTCACCTGGGAGAGCATGCGCATTGGATAAAGATGGGTGCAGGCTTCCGTTCCTCAATGTTGTGCCGTCCCTTGAAGAAGAAGCAAGTGCTTTGAAACGCGTCGGGACTTTGTTGTTAACAGACGCATTGCGCACTTCCTTAATAAAGAAGGTTGGTTACCTGTTCGCTCACGGAGTGGCGTCTTCATGATCTGAGGCACTTTTGTGGTGATATATATATATATGGGCGCACGATATCGCCAGATCAGGAGAAGATTATTCGCATGCTCTCTTCTGATTGGCCCCTGAAGAAGAGATGACTCGAAACGCATTGGTCTATATCAGGTGCGGTGAATTGTGAATGTGCGACTGCCCATACCAATAAAAGCAAATGGGGAAACGCTTACCTGTGACTCGAGTGCGGCTTATTTAATGGACAAATCCCCAAGGAGCTGAATATAACAAGCGGCCGTCCTGCCGCTGAGCCTGCACCACCCCGGGAGAAGGGGGCCATGGAGCTCGTGATGTATCGGGCCCATGAGTGGGGCACAGGGTATGGATTGAGGATAGGAGCACCCCACATGGGATTGAGAGGGCATCCATCCAGGATTTAATTTTCGAACTTCAACTCCCAGAAGGCAACGTGTGGTCTCATAAAGAGCAGCCCATCTGGGCGCATGATATCGCCAAATCAGGAGAAGATTATTCGCATGCTCTCTTCTGATTGGCCCCTGAAGAAGAGATGACTCGAAACGCGTTGGGCTATATCAGGTGCGGTGAATTGTGAATGTGCGACTGCCCATACCAATAAAAGCAAATGGGGAAACGCTTACCTGTGACTCGAGTGCGGCTTATTTAATAGACAAATCCCCAAGGAGCTGAATATATATATATATAATAAAGCAAATGTTTTCATGTTATTAAAATGTTAAAACAAGGTAATTTTTTCGCACTATTATTTCCTATAAGCTTTTATTTTAAGTCTCTGCCTCTATTATTTTTTGTGGGAGTGTTGCAATGCCAGTGATTGGCCATGTGTGGTACTGGACTTACTCCAAGTCAGAGATGGAGTACATTTCCTGCTGTTTGTGTTCTTTTTAGCTCTAATAGCTATAAATGTGCAGTTTATGAATTGCAATTAACTTACTCTTTTGGGGGAGGATGCATGCCCCTCCCTAAACTGCTCTCTGACTCACTCCCTGACCCTTTCTTAGCCCCTCCTTACTCTTCCCTAATGCCATCCCATTTATTCGCAAATATTCTACATTTTGCAGCCACTTCTCCCTGCCCCTCCTACTTTTACTACTAAAACGTATATTTACTTGTGCTGAGATCTTCGCACATAAAAGAAAGGAGAGGCGGAGGCGTGAACCTCCATGTGTAGGTTAGTGATTGAATGAATGAGAGGCTTCTTCTATAGCGCACTGCTACTCAAAAGAGTGTTCCGGAGCTCAAGGCAGCTAGAGACGAAAAGAAACAGCGAGTTGCAGGTGACTTACAATCACTAAAGTTTGAATAAAAATGCTTTCAGCTCTTTCTTAAATTTGAATTTCTGAGTAATAGACCTCAAATGTCCAAGCAACTGATGCCACATACCGGCTGCTTAGACAGTGAACGAGAAGCCTCCTCTTCGTTGCTCTTTGGAATAGGGAACCACGATTAAGCCAGCATTACTGGAACGGAGGAAAGTCACTGGTCTGTATCCCTTAATCCTCTCATTCAGATGCATAGGCCCTTTGCTGTGGAGAGCTTGATGCGTCAGAGTCAATGCCTTGTACATTATATGCTGTCAAACTGGCAGCCAGTGTAATCCCTTCCAAAATAAGGATACCAATGTGCATTTGGGTATTTTACAAAGTAGGCGAACTGCCATGTTCTGCATAACTTGTAACCGCTGGATCAGATATTCTGAAAGACTCAAGTACGGAACATTGGCGTAGTCCAGTCTAGAGAGAATCAGTGTCCTGACCACCGTGCCTTGTGCATCTTGCGGAAGAAAGTTTAGAAACTTAGTAAATAGTATTCTATAGTATGCTAGTAAACGTTTTGTAGTACTTCTAAACGTACAACAAAATGCAGTCCGTGGATGGGCCCCTATATCGTGATCTCATGGTAGTACTCCTATGAAGGTGTACCGATTTAATACTTTTCAGAGTTTACAGTCATTCCCAGTAGTACACGTGAAAAGCTGCACCAGGAGCAAGATTCCAGGTGTAGTTCTGGGAATGTCATGTGACCACTCCCCGGGCTATCATGTACCCAGTGTACATTATACATAGGCAACATCTCAGCCCGATCGCTCATCCTTTCCATGGCTTACACCTCTTGAAGTCTTGAAATGAACCATTCTCCTTTAACCCTCAATGGGCGGTTGCTCCATCCCTCCGACCATTCCCAGAGTGGGGAAGGGTTGGATTGGAGTTTGTGCATTCCCACTAATTGGCGAGTTTATGGACAGTCACCAACTCTGAAGGCAAACCACGCCTTCATCCGCCTCTTTCTCAGACTTTGTTTATTTAATTGTGTATACTCAGTGCTTTAAATGGGCTGGTACTCACCGGTACTGAGTACCGGCACTTCTTATTTTTATCACCCTGAGTACCGGCACTTCTCTACGGCCGTGGAGAGTACCGGTACTTATGGAGGGTAGGCGCATTGGCCTCTAGTGGTAGTAGCCTGTCTCTTTGTTCAGCCAAATCACTTTTAAAGCCCTGAGCTGAGCCCCAGCTGAACTATTCAGCGTGGGCTCATTTGCATGATATCCCAGTGTTCATCGTCATGCTGTGTTGCAAGGAATCCAGGCAGCCCAGTTACAGCACAATGAGAAAAGCCATGGGAGGTTAAAAGGGCTTTCATCCCACCTGATTCTTTTGTGTGAGTGTCTGCTTATGTGGGTCTGTTTGCCTGCTTGTGTGTGCGTGTTTTTGTGAGAAATATTACAAAATAAGGAAAGGTTAAAATATCACCGTTTGACTTTCATTTTGTATAAGGAATTAACCTGATTTGTTTATAAAAAAGACATTTCTCGTGTGTATTGCAACTAGTATATAAGCCGATAAACTTCGCATGTCTTGCATTTAGCCCCGCCCCTAGCCCCGCCCACTCACCACATTTAAATGAGTACCTGCACTATTTTTTCCCCATTTAAAGCACTGTGTATACTCCTGAAAGAAGTAAAAGGAGACGGTTTGGGATGTAAACAATTGTTCATGGCCAAAAATGGTTTTGTAAATCTTGTCCTGATTGCTTTCATTTTTCTCTAACACCTAAATCATGACCTTTGTATTTTTCTTTTCCGTGCCTTTGTATTTTTGTTTATAACGGTCAGATATGCCTAGTTAGAGCAGTTTGAATTAAAAATAAAATAAAAATTACTAATTGAGACCTGTTCGTGAGCCACACTCACAGCGCCCCCAAAATGCATAATTTAAAAGCGAGCAGAACGATGGACTGCTCCCAGGAGCGGAAACATGGCGCTGTCTGATGGAGCGGCGCTCCCTGAAGCGAGGAGGCGCGGCCGAGGCGCTGGTTTGCTTTCATCATTTCTCAGAGGACAGCGTGCCTCGCGCTTGGACGCCAACCCGCTGAGAGGACTGTGTATGCTCCTGAGCAAAAGATGAAAGCCCTGCTTGGCCCTGCCCTTCCCTGACACTACCTACGCAGCCAGTATTGCCGAAAGTATTCACTAACTTTGCATCGCTTCTACGGTAACCGTACGCGGTTAACAAGATCACAAGGCTTCGCGCGTGATGACTCCGGTGCGCTGAGACAGAACCTCTATTTAGAAACCTGCGGTTATGACACAATTTGCACTGAAGCGACTGCAATTATTAACATTTTTGTAGTATGTACTTGTTTGTTTTTGTTTCATACTGTACCCGTTGCCTTGTTTATGTTGTGCTCAATGGCGCATTAAGTTCATCCACTTTACAGCTGGCTGTAGGGATGTTTCGTGAAAGGCAGTTCTGTTGATCAATGCACCTGCTGCAAAGAAGCCTTGAAGTGCTTCTTCGAGGGCCATGTTCAGCTCATGGCCATCACAGAAACCCCGGTATCCTTAAGAGAGCAATAACGTTAATGTTGCGGAGTTATGTGATAGTAACATCAGGTGTCCGGGCAGCGTGGCTAGACGTGTGTAAGGTAAGCGAGGCGAGGCTTGAGCCTGGCTCACGCTGAATATTTGGTTCTGGTTTGGTTCTTGTCACCTGGAGACTGGTGAGCAAAAATAGAGACGAGACGAGCACCCCAGGCAGTTTATTGCAGCAAAAAAACAAAAAAATCTAGGCGCATGACATTTGAGCGCACAAAAAATGAAAAAGGTGCTTTTCCGCGGTGTGTCGGTAGCTGAGCTGCGAATTGCATGTGTCTTGCAGGAGACCCCTCTGTTTTGTTTATCAGTAATGGCTGACATCGCAGACACCCTCTCTCTTTACAATTGTCATGTGAAGGCAGTGATAATCGCGTAAACTTTGTGCTCTCTTTCCTTATGCTTAACGTTGTTCAAGAAAGAGACTGGTTGAATTCATGTGAATTATTGTAGTTATTGAAACAGAGCTAATTTAGGTAAAGTAGGGGCATATCTACAAGGGCTGGCGATAAAATTATCGCCGCTTTAGCGTCCGTTTTCGGACGAAAAGCGGCGATAATTTTAACGCCCTATTAGCAAGGACACGCTAACGCGTGAATCCATGCTACATCGCCCTTTCCTATCGCCCAGCTCTGCATCTCTAATGAGATGCAAAGTGGGCGTTCCTCCTCAGGATAACGGGAGAAATGTCGCTAAGCGACATTTCTCCTATTATCAAGCCTCAGGCAAAGAAGCATAGCGACAAGAAAAGTAGCGATAACCTCTGTTATCGCTACTTTCTAACGCCTGCTTTGAGACTGACTTAGCCATGATATCCTATGGAAGGTGGATATCATGGCTAAGTATGTCTTGCCCTATCAGCAAGCTATCGCCAAACCTTGTGCGATTATCGCTGTATTTCCAGCGATAATCGCACAATTGGCAGCTTGCGCTCTGAATTTTATCGCTTTGGAGATAAGCGTTGCTGATAGCACGCTATCTCCGCGATAAAATTCAGTTTCGCCGGCGATAATTATCCTGCGCTAAGAGCGCTGAGCGATAATTATCGCATGGCCTTGTAGATATGCCCCGTAGTAAATAATCAGAAAACATTGGGGCATATCTACAAGGCCATGCGATAATTATCGCTCAGCGCTCTTAGCGCGAGGATAATTATCGCCGATCAAACTGAATTTTATCGCGGAGATAGCGTGCTATCAGCAACGCTATCTCCAAAGCGATAAAATTCAGAGCGCAAGCTGCCAATTGTGCGATTATCGCTGGAAATACAGCGATAATCGCACAAGGTTTGGCGATAGCTTGCTGATAGGGCAAGACATACTTAGCCATGATATCCACCTTCCATAGGATATCATGGCTAAGTCAGTCTCAAAGCAGGCGTTAGAAAGTAGCGATAACAGAGGTTATCGCTACTTTTCTTGTCGCTATGCTTCTTTGCCTGAGGCTTGATAATAGGAGAAATGTCGCTAGCGACATTTCTCCCGTTATCCTGGGAGGAACGCCCACTTTGCATCTCATTAGAGATGCAGAGCTGGGCGATAGGAAAGGGCGATGTAGCATGGATTCACGCGTTAGCGTGTCCTTGCTAATAGGGCGTTAAAATTATCGCCGCTTTTCGTCCGAAAACGGACGCTAAAGCGGCGATAATTTTATCGCCAGCCCTTGTAGATATGCCCCATTGTTCTTTAGCGGTAAAGGGAGAGAGAAGGAGATATTTATTCAAAGACTGAACAGCACAATGGGAAACCAGGAGAACTGGATTCAAATTCCAGCCTCCCCCTTGACCAAATTGTGTGATCCTGTGCAAATCACTTAACTTCACTGTGCCTCATTTTATTTGAGTGACAAATCTAGGACCATTTTGAAGAAATGCAGTTCAGGATGTGTGGCATATAAAACCATCACTTACGTATGGCATAATGGGTAACAATGCTGCTCTCCCCGAAACGATAATATTGGCAATAAATGGAGTGCATGTGCCCATCTCTTGGTTGACTTCCGGCAGTACAGTCAGAGCATTGGAGATGGGAAAGGTTTTGCGTAAAAGGTACTATTATTAATAACTATCAATGCAGTGATATGACCTCATGTGTGAAAGTGAAACAAAGGCTTTCAAGAAACTACCCATTTTTAATCTGAGAAATATTTATCATGTTTTATAAAGCGTGCACTACATCATGTCTATGTCAAATCTTTTGATGGCTCTGGTTCTACCTTCGGTCTCACAGCCAAGCCAGACCCCTGGCTCGACTCTGACTCGGGCGTCCTCAGAATTTCCTGGCTTGATCACTTCTGCCTTTACATTACTTTACATATGCAGATATAGACATTTCTCAATTTGTGAGAAAAAAAGGTGTTCAAAGTCTTCCGTAGCAGCCTACTGCTGGTGTTGCCGAATGCTGGGGCTGCCCAATACTAAGGCTGACTGGTCTTGATTCCACTAAATGCCTCCTTTTTAAAAAAATATTTATTTATAGTTTTCAAAAACATACAAATACAAGCGATCTCCAATACCATTCCAGCCTCGTTTCATGGGTACATTCCGGGGGCGGCTCCTCCGCTAAGGCGGAGGAGCGCCGCCCCACTGCTCTGGGAGCGGTAGTTAAAGGAAAAGTAAAATGATAATAACCAGCGTTATTATCATTTTAGTTTTCCGTTTCCTGGTGTGGGGGGGTGG
The DNA here is from genome assembly GCA_963921515.1 of Calotriton arnoldi. Lineage (NCBI taxonomy): Eukaryota > Metazoa > Chordata > Amphibia > Caudata > Salamandridae > Calotriton > Calotriton arnoldi. The sequence goes on along the minus strand of CAWUFW010001129.1, from coordinate 808,988 downwards.
ACTGCCAGGGTAGGGTGCCAGGAGGAGGAGTGGTTGCCCACTCTAAAGTGCGTATAGCTGTATGGCCGGCCCTCTCGGCCCGACCATAACATCCATGGGCACTTTACATATTCTGCACCCAGGCTGCATTACAGCCTGATGGGGAACATGCCCAGGCTCTCATTCCACGTCTGAGCGCCAATCCACGGTGCTCAGACCAATCACAACGCTGCTTTGCAGCATTGTGATTGGCTAGGGGAGTCAGGAGCCTGGGTGCTTCCTGGTTCCTGCTTCCCAGGAGCAAAAGGCGGCAGCGGCGAGCGGGCCGAGAGGCGGCAGCCGGCCGGGTGGCCGGCCATAAAGTAAGTGTTATATTTTTCATTGTATTCATTTACACCCCCCTACACCTCCCCCCCGGCCCCGCCACCCCGGTAAATAGCGGCCACCACTGGTACATACCAGATCTTCAGACAAGGGCTGTTCAGAATAATAGACCCCCATTACAAGGCGGGAGGGGGGCTATACCATGACGAATAAACAAAGGCATGGCTAACATCCACTCAGTGTGTTAGGGCGGTTCAAACAATGTCAGATCAAACAACAGGGATCAATATAAGGAGGGAATGAGAGGGAGAAATCGAAATGGGGAAGGAAGGGAGAAGGGGACGTGGGCTCCTCCAGAGTTCCGGCTCCTTGTGCGGAGCCTCGTGGAAGAGAATCATCCTTTACCCTGCAGTCAGAAAAAAAGACCTGCCTTTACAACACAGTCACTACCCCACTACGATGTTATCAAGCATTCCTGTACCCCGCAATTTGTTACAATGACTTGCTCTAGGTGGCGCATTGTACACCTTCCCTACTGTTGCGTAGACTGGAGTTGGAATAGTATTTTATACTATTCCAAGTCGGTGTAGTGACTGCGTTGTAAAGGCATGCGAGGTAAATGCATGCTGGGTTCCGTCATACAACCCTCGAGGAGGGAATTTCTTTACTATGGGCCCAGGGATCTATACAGGGCAGCTTAGAAAGGTAGGGTCAGTACGGGTGAGAGGATCATGGTGCACTACAGCCGGGATACAGACAATAGCGTATGGACCATACAGGAGAAGGGGGAGAGGCTGGAATGGGGGGAGGTGGGGAAAAGGAGGGAAGGAAGCCACGAGTGTCACATTTGAATCTCCAGGTGCAGGGTGCAGATAGGTGCGGCTACACGGCGCTAGCCCCTCAGAAAGGGGGTCGGTGCACAAAAAGTGCGACAAGATCTGGGAGTAGCTCTCCGATTTGCCCTGCATTCTTTACATGATCCGTTCACATGAGGCTATTCTACACATGTCTGTTAGTCATTCATCTTGTGATCATGGGTGGAGTGTTGGGGCAATCTCCAGTGACGAAGGATGCAGATCTTTGCCACGGTGAGCACTGTGGCTAATAAGCGTCTCTCGTGAGTGGTGAGTTTAAGGTAGTCATCCATGTTGTGTAATATGATTAATTGTCGCAGAAAGGGCAGAGGCCAACGAAGGGTCTCATTAACAGCAAATTCCACTTCCTTCCAGATTGGCTGGATTGGAGGGCACTCACTAAGATTGTGGACTGTGGTACAGTCTGTTTTATCACACCTCCTACATTAGGAATGGTGAAGTAGGCCTGGTGAGTGGAGTATATGCGGGGTCCAGTACCAGCCTTGTAATGTTTTTAAAAGACAGTTTCATTCTGGCTTCCTGTACTCCTTTGTCCAGGTCGTCCACAAGTGTGGCCCAGTCAGATTCAGTGTAGTCTATCTGCAATTTCCTCTGCCAGGATTCTTGTAGTCTGGCGAGAGGAGGTTCAGCATATAGGTGGGATATTAATAGAATGTATAATCCTGACATGACACCCTTGTGCGAACCCCAATGTGCCAGGTAGTGTTCTACAGGAGAGTCGCCTATATCCCATGCGGGTGACCCCAGGCGATCTCGCAAGCAGTGTCGTAGTTGGGCGTATCTCCACCTGTGGTGGGCGGGTAGTTTGTTATTCGTCTTGGAACGATTCGAAAGTGTGGATATCTCCATGTGAAATTAGCTGATCGAGGGTCAGTGTGCCAGCTCTGCCCCACAAGCCCCAACTTATTGTGTGTCCATCTGCCTTGAGTGTTGCCTTGTTCCAAATGGGTGCGTGGTTGTGAAACCATGCGTCAGTCCTCAGCAGGGTGTGAGCGTGGAACCAGGTCTTCACAGTGGAGTGAATGATAGGATTCTGCATTAGGGAGCCGGGGGTTCGCGTTTATAGAGCAATTACAGAGGCAAGAAGATGCTCGATGGCGACCCAGAGGGGAAGGGGTCCTCTGACCGGGCTTGTAGTTAGGCCAAGTGCAACAGCTGCGAAGTAGTGTAGTAATGCTCCACACAGGGGAGGCTAAGGCCCCCTTGCCGCCTGTGGACCCTCAGTTTCTAGATTTTCAACCTGGGTTTGGAATCGCCCCAAATGAAGACTTTAATGTCACGGTAAATTGTTTCCAGGAGGGATAAGTTGATGGAGAGGGGTAGCATGCCGAATAAATACATAATCCTGAGTAGTACGACTATTTTCACAGCTTGTATCCTGCCTCAGAGTGACAGGGGGAGAAGCGTCCATTTTGTGTTGTCCAGCCAAGTTCTGGCTATCAGTGGTTCAAGATTATCAGTCAGCATTTTCTACAAACCTCGATTGAGGTCGATGCCCAGGCAGCGGAGGTGGTCTAATTTCCACTGGAATGGGTAGCTGGTGACGGCCGCTGCAGTTGTGACTCAGGACTTTGGGAATGCATCACTTTTAGTCCTCTTGATCCTGTAGCCTGATATAGAGGCAAAGTCCAATAAGAGAGACATGAGGGTGGGAAGGGAGATGCTGAGATTCGTGAGTGTTAATAGAATGTCATCCGCATACAGTAGCACCTTTGGGTGGCCAGCAGGTATAGGCACGCCCGATACAGCTGTCTCCCATTGTTTAAGTTAAGCGGTTAAGAGTCTGATGGCTTTTTCCCCTTGTTCATAATGCCGCACACACAGCTTATAGAGCATGTATTCCACTGTGGATGTGTACAGGTGGTTGTGTTCTGCCTTTGTGGGTTCTAACTGCCGCCTGAGGGTTGTGTGGGATGGCTCGTGTACGCTTGTGATTTGGATTTAATATCTGCTTCTGAAAGGGCCTATTGTTCTTTCCGTCGTTTGTTAGCAAGAGCGGCGTCACGCATAATCAGGCCACGAATAGTGACATTACCCGCCACCCACAGGGTTTGTGCGGAAGTTACAGATCCCCTTTTCTCCTCATAGTATGTGGTTACATGGGATTTCTGTAGGCATTTTTCATTGGGTATTTTGTAATATGAGATGTTGAGGCACCATGTTTACAGATCGGTTTCGTCAAGCCCCTGTCTATATCAAGACCGACCAGCATGTGGTCAGAGAGGGATCCCTCTAATATCTCGCAACGCAACACTAAAGGGATTAACTGGTGAAAGGATAGAAAATAGTCCAAGCTTGATTGCGTCCCATGGACCTGCAAGATGTATGAGAATTCCTTGTCATACGGGTGAAGCAGACGCCAGAAGTCAAGCAGTCCCAGGTCGCCCATGATGTCTTGGAGAATTGTTCTGTCCCAGTTATTGGGCACGGTGCAGTCCAGTATGGCGTCCGGTGCGGTCCAGTATGGCATCAGGGGCAAGGTTCCAGTTGACTCCCAGAATGACCCATGTGGGGCCCAGTTCCGAGAGTAGTCTGTTTAGTGTAAGAAAGAAACTATGTTTCAATCCAGGTGGGGCGTAGACAGAATCAATGCACAGGACCCCATCTCCTATTTGTAATTTAGTGAGTGCATATCTGCCCTGATCATCAGTCCAAGTCTGCAGCACCATGCAAGGTAGCGTCTTACGTAGCAGGAGTGCCACCCCACATTTTCTAGGGCGCTTGGCAGGTGGGGGTCCAGTAGGGTCCAGGATAGGAGATCTGCAGCTGTGGATAACTGTTCCACCCAATCTCGCTTTAGTTTGTCAGCCTCAAGGGTGGAGAGGTGTATCTCCTGCATTAGGGTATGTTTGGAGGCCAAATTGGAGAGAATCTTCTTAGCCATTGTTAGCCATTATCGCTCAGGGATGTGACCCGAAGGACGTATTTGCCATCATATGGAGGGCTAGAGTGCAGTTAGTGGCAACTCAGGGGTGCACCGCAGGGTAGATAATCACTGCTCTATGCCCCTAACCAGCAGTAGCAAGTGGTCGGATAGAGTGTCTGATATTAAACAGATATGAGGTAAGAGGAGAAGGTAGCTTATGTGTGTGTAAAGGAAGATAGAGTCCAAGACAATAAAGCGGGACTAGCCCGTAGGTGCTCATGGCAGGTATGGAGACAAGTGGGAAGGAAAATAGGAGAGGGTGCGGAGACGGGGAGGGAAACCGGTAGGGAATCAAGGGTGAGGTTGTGGGGGGAGAAGTCAAATTGATGGATTATACGGACGAAAACAAGTGCTGCGCCGGAGCTCAGTATGTGAACCCGCGATCATGCTGTGAGTATCCAAGAATTTGTCAGGAGGCCCAATACGTCCTCGCTTTCACTGTAGTTGGTAGTTTGAAGGAGGACAACGGGATGACAAAATAAACAGGGGAGGCCAAGGAGGAGGCCCCATGCATTTGAATAGTAACACAAGGGCTCCTCTATGTTGTATGTTTGCTGTTAGCAGATCTTTTTCTGTTCTTGCCCTCAGTATCTGGTGCAGTCTTCCTTCACTCATCACTGATCACCTTTTGTTTGGGAAAAACTTGGTGAATTCAGGAAAAGTACCAGAATAAAGAAGTTCTACCTCCACTGTGTGCCCAACTGTCAGGCACCAAACGATGTAGGTGCCCTTTGTAAAAGTTGCTCACCTACTTTAACATAATTATTCCCTTTTTAGTGTCTTCATTTTTTATTTTTGTGTGTAGGAGCTACTCGTAGTGTATTGCAACCTCCAGAGGGCTATGCCGCATTTCAGAACCTTACTCCTGTTTGCCCCTCTACATGTGTAACCATGCGTATGAGTATGACTGAACACATATGGCACACTCATGTTGCCAAAATGGCCTCAAGGTATTAGAATGCTAATCATGACTAAAGCAAGCTTGAATAAATTGTTTGGGGTCATACAGGATTCCACAGCTTTGCAGACTTAGTCACACCAAAGATCGAAAGAACCCTCAGATCCTTCAAGATACTAAGCTCACCACCTCCAAATGGCAAGGAAACATCTCATTAGGCCTGGGCGGTAAATTCTGTTCCGCTCGCGGAATTTGCGGAATTTGGGTAATTTTGCGTTCCGCGGAGACGCGAAAATGCCAAAAATTCCGCGATCCGCGGTTTCGCGGAATTTTTTGCTTGTTCGCGCTTTCAAAATGCGTGTTCACGAGATATTTCTCCCCGGAAAAACGCATCGCGAACGGGCGGAACAAGCAATTCCGCGTGTTCGCGGAACTTTTGCGTGCTCGCGGAGATTTTTTACCGTTTCGCGGAGCTTTGCGTAGCGCGACTATGCAAATTCCGCCCACCCCTACATCTCACCTCAACGGGGAAAGGAACTATGGAACAATCCCCCCACTGTTCCAAAAATGCCACACCAATTAAGAGCTTCAACACCGCTTTGAGACTAGAATTGTTCTTCTGAGTGTTTGCTAGGCAGCTTTTGGTCGATATTCATTAAAGCAGCTAGGGGCAGGAAGAGAATTTAAGAATGTAGAGCCGAGCACAGATCATGTTGAATTAGAAAGTTGGTTCATATAACTCTGAGCAGAAAGAGAAGGGAGGGCCTCGCAACTGTTGAGCTCTGTGGACAACACAGGGGTCTTCTGCTGAATTGTTGTGGCCACAATTAGTGAATTGCTTTTGGAAGTTTGAGATGTTCTGGAACTAATCTGACCCATTCAATTGAACAATTTTCTTGGATTACCACACCCACAATTTCGCAACTGCATAATTATTTCTCGACAACATTCTTTTATCTTGTATATCTTTTATGTGTTGAATATTCATTTTGCAACACTTCTTTTGCCACTTTTTCCCCGCATTTGTTACATGTGGCCTTAGCGCAGGACAATCTTTGCAACTAGTCATGTGTCCTTGCTAACCACGCCTGTAACGAACACCCTTGAATTTTCCAACATGCTTCTTACCCACCTTATCTTTGACACTCTTCACCACACTCACTTGTGGCTGTGATTTTCCACCAGTATCTTTATGTGTTTCAGTAACACACGCCAACATGTGCTCTACCCTATAGGTAGTCAATAATTCTGACAAAGGTGGCTCATCTTTTAACCAAAATTCCTCCCTCAACCTTTCACCCTTAGTAGAAGACGAAAAAACCATGACAAAGGGAGAAATCAGGGATGAAAAGGAACCTGCAATAGTGAGATAAACGGACAGGGAATGTCTGATGGTAGATTAAAGAGGCATGAGGTGGAATCAAGACTACGCAGTCTCGGCATTCGATATGCCGACATTAAGTCGTGCTACAAGCACAGGCTTCTGAGTAAAACTTTGGGCCCTGGCACTTATTATTTTATAAATTAATCCACATCGGGTGCAATGTGGGCTTCACAGTGTTGTGTGCCCCTTTAATGAAAGGAAGTGAAGCCTCAGCACACAGGCATAGAGCCGCCGATGAACTCGGGACGACTACTCTGTGTGTTCTGGGCCATAAAGGTGCCCGCGAGTGCGGGGGGTGGGGGGAAGCCTCAACCAAGCATCTCAACGACTGAGACCTTCCAGGGTACCGTAACAGGCTGTTACCTGAACTTCTCAAGTGCATCTACTTTTAGCATCTCTTGGGGGTGCCAGGAGTGTTACTTTTGTCTTACTGTCGCCTTCTAAACGGCACCCTGGAATGCTAAGTATGCACCACCTGCAGGATGACACACATTTTGCTCATCCCGCTGGAAACTCCGTGACTATGCACATGCAATGCATACTCTCTTGTTTGCATGGTGCACAGAAGTTGTATTACAGAAGGAGTCTTGTGGCCACTTTCCAAATTCAAAATGGTGTGCCCTACACGCCACATGGTCCAGTTGCACTTTTGAAAACATGATTCAATTGGTTTCAACTGGGCTCAGTTGTCTGTGTGGCTAGCACTTTTCTTTGTTTTGATTCCTGAGGTCGTAGAAAGTAATTTATTTTTGCGTAATATTATTTGGGGTTTTACACAAAATGTGTGGGTTCAGAATCCTGATTGTAGCATTTGTCAAGAGCGTTAACAGTCAGGTTTCTAAGAAAATAATAGCCCTAGGCGGTCGGCAAAGGGATACCGCCAGTGCTCCTACGCCTACAAAACTGTGGTCTTGGAATATCGCCATGATTTTGTAGCTCGCATTAGACACCTTATATCCAAAGACTCTGGTTGTATACATTATTTGGATAGAATGCACAGAAATGCATGTGGTATGGCTGTTGCAACCCCTTTTGCTATTTCTTGGTGTCACACCAAGGGTAGGGAAAGAGAGGACTTAAAGCAGCACACATAGAAGTTGCAAAAAGTAAATATTTTTTAATGACTGTTTATTGCCTTCCTGCACATAAACAATCAATGGCATTATGCTGTTTCTATGTGTGCTGCGCAACACAGCACACATAGAAACAGCAAAAACAAGGGTAAGAGACCAGGTTTCCCTGGTCCTAATTTTGGCGCTGCCCCATATGTACGCCAACCTTGTAAATATGGGGCAGCGTCAAAATCAATGGGTGTTGCGGTGGAACGCCCACTGCAACACCCATCGCCCTCCCCTTTCACGCTAAGTCTAGTGTGAACGGGTGCCTTATTTGCAAGGCAGCGTTAAGCCACGTTAAGTTGCTTAACGCTACCTTGTTAATAAAGTGCAGCCCCTTTCACCATCACAACGTCGTGAAAAGTGAGGTTGTGTTGGCGATAGGGGCTTGCAAATATGCCCCTTAGTTCGTTCGAAAATCTTTATTTCGGCACTAGGCCATAAAAGCACATAAATCAGATAAAATCTTAAACGTTTAAAATAGATAATAAAATCGAGCAAAAAAAAAATGCTGCTTAGACAAACATAATTACACGTCCATACTTGAATTAGTTCATTCATGATTCAAGGACAATACATAGTAAATAGTCTCTGCTCCGGGAATCTTAGATTGAAGCAATGAAACATAGAACCAGCACATCACTCCCTTAAAATGTAATGGAGAAACTGTGTTATGATTTTTAGTTGTTCACGTGGTGAATGTAGAGAGCTCCACGAGTGGGCCCCTAGTCCGGAGATGTCATAGTTATCACATACCTTGTTCTCAATCTCAACGTTCCCAGAAGGTAACGAGTAAGTGAATACACCAGCGGTTTGCTTGTGTCAGACTTGAAAAGCCTGAGAACCATGGACATTCAGTGATCAAATCATTGCCTGTCACTTAGCCATCCCTCCAGCTCTTGCCCCACCCCTGACACCTTCTTTTACCTCTCTCTGCCACAACGCTTGGCTTGGCTTCCAAGTGGCACAGGGGTAATATGTAACCAATATTAAAAAATAAATGAATTATGTCTGTGAAAAAGCCAAGAGAAAGCATTTCACTAGCTCAGGAGTCTCTGTATTCTCCTTACATGAACATCTGTGTGAGCATCAAAGCCCCCTGTATCAGGGGCATAACAAAGACCCCTACAGCCCCTGTGGTGCAGGGGGTTCCCAACACTTCACAGGCCCCCCAACACTTCAGGGGGCCCCACTCAGTCCATTGAATATCTATGAGATATATGAGACCCAGGGGCCCCTCATCACATTCTGCAGGGGGTGGGGAGGGTTCATTTTGCGTCTGAATTACACATACAGGCAGGCAAGCCTGCAGTGTAATTTCACAACAAGATCAAGTAGGGCTTCCCAGTTCACAATTTATTCTTAACTTTCCTAGAAGGAGAGAGTCCCTTGAGCTCAGTTTCAGGAAGAAGTGAAGACCCTTTAGCGTCTAGCTTCTAATGTAGTCAGTCCTTCACCTTTTCCTAATGCAAATTTCAAAATTAAAACTGAGAAAGGAACCTGAAAAGATCCCTCTGGTGGCATACACACGAATAATTTGTTTCTGAGAAATCTGTGCAAACGGAGCCTGTTGGCTTATGCAGAGAAGGTGAGTCAGTTTTTTTCTGATTGGCCATGAGGTACAGGCCTAAGGCAGCATTTCCATCCCTAAAGTCTTATCCCGCTCCATGGTTAAAGCTCACTGCCATACATTTTGTCTCTTTGAAAATCATCTTTGACATTCATTCTAATTTGAGAGTGCTGATGTATTCTGACCTTGGAGCAAAAATGCCTTTGGCGGTGGGGAGAGTGGTTAAATGGTAACATTTGAAGCAAGTGGATTTGTAGAGAGTCTCTACACCTCTGTTTTTTAACATTGTCTCTTAAGGGTGTTCCAGAGGCAGATAGATTCACAGGGGAGGTAATCAGTGCTGATGTATGGCAGAAGTGCATTTGCATTCTATTTATCTTTGATGTACATTCAATCAATGCCTTAATTGGCAATGATAAGGGGCCGATTTAGAGTTTGGCGGATGGAGTTTACTTCATCGGCATGGCAGAGGACATTACCTCTGGTATCCCGGACGACCTCCACTTGCCAGAGTTTTAGATGTCCACCGGCCCCACTGACGTCTCTCTACATTGAGAGAAACTGCTGTTCTGGCGGTTCTGGTCAATTGACAGCCATGACGGCTGATTGGCAAACTTTTCAAAAGTCTTTTGGTTTTCAAAAACAAACTCCCTAGATGGGATCTTGTTTGTGGAAAAATAAAACAAATACCCCCACATCCTGGGAGGTGGTTCCTTGTGTGTGGTGGTCATTTTGTGTTTTTTTCCTGTCTCTGACTGCCAGGTATTCACTAACAGTGATGGACTGTAATAAAAAGCATTACACCTCCTTTCTCCGATGGCCCATACTCCTTCAAGCTGTTGGAGGAAGTATTCAGTTGATGGAGCTAATGGAGGCTCCGTTGTAGGAATACTTACGATCTCCCTGTTTCTAAATGAGGCAAGTGGACCTAGTTTTAGTCAGAAGCCTGTAGCCAATGCTACTACTTGCCACTGGTGGCAAACACCAAGGCTGTGTAGTTTTGATTCCACCTCTTGCCTCTTTCATCCACCACCTTCTTGCCTATTTATCTCACTTTGCACATTCTTACCAATACTGGTAGACCTAGGAATGCGCCAGAATGCTACGCCTTCCCAAGTGAGGCGTAATGAGGAGAAAGATCCTTATTTCTCCTTGTTACTCCCTTTTTCTATGTGTGCTGCATTCTGCAGCACACATAGAAAGAGGAAAATGCCTCAGGAGATTGTTTTTGTGCAGAAAGGTGTTTCCTTCCTACACAAAAAAACAATCCTGCTTTCAACGAAGGTATCCTTGCACCATGGTATCCTTGCACGATTGGATGAAGATCAGCCGACTAAAGCTGAACATGGACAAAACGGAGGTCCTCATCCTCGGCTCCAACCCCTCAGCCTGGGACGACTCCTGGTGGCCAACGACGCTGGGAGCAGCCCCGGCACCCACTGACCACGCACGCAACCTGGGAGTCATCCTCGACTCAACGCTCTCCATGGCCAAGCAAGTCAACGCAGTCTCCTCCTCCTGCTTCAACACCCTCCGCATGCTTCGCAAGATCTACAGGTGGATCCCGACAGACACAAGAAGAACAGTCACCCAGGCCCTCGTCAGTAGCAGACTGGACCATGGGAACGCCCTCTACGCGGGAGCCCCGGCCAAGCTCATCAAGCGACTGCAACGCATACAAAACGCCTCCGCACGACTGATCCTCGACGTACCACGCCACAGCCACATCACCCCCACTTGAGGAACCTGCACTGGCTCCCCGTCGACAGGAGGATCACCTTCAAACTCCTCATCCACGCACACAAGGCACTCCACAAAACTGGCCCAGCCTACCTCAACAGACGACTCTTCTTCTACGTCCCCGAACCGCCAGCTCCGCTCCGCCGACCTCTCCCTCGCCACCGTCCCTCGCATTCGAAGAACAACCACCGGCGGCAGATCCTTCTCACACCTCGCCGCCAAGACCTGGAACACCCTTCCACTAAGCCTACGACAGACCCAAGACCTGCTGACCTTCAGGAGCCTACTCAAGATCTGGCTGTTCGACCAGTAGCAGCATCCCCCACCCCTTCCCTCTCCCCAGCGCCTTGAGACCCTCGCGGGTAAGTAGTGCGCTCTACAAATTCTGTGATTGATTGATTGATTGATGGTGAAAGGGTACCTGCGTTAGCGCTAGGCAGGACATTGTGCTCCAGTGCTGGAAAATGAAAGGAATGCGCTGTATGTTAGATATGGTGCATTCCTGCGCTTTACCTATCACGCAGCGCAGCAAGGTTATTTGCTCTGCGGCGCGAATCTTAGTAAATATGGCCCTGAGTGTAACAAGTCAAAAGATACTCCCAGGCTTAAAACCACTTGTACAGCTGTCTCCAAGGAGGGTTTCCAGATGTTTATGCCGTCTCCAAGAAACAATCACATATCTTTGTCAACTCATCTTCGACACCAACACTGGTGTGACGTCTTCTTTGCATTTCCACAAAAGATAATGCAGGTTACTTAGAGTAAGTGATATCAGATTAATCAGCTTATGTTTTATGATGAAGCCGGGACATAAGCCATTTCAAGACCAGTCAACAGCAACAGTGATTTTCGGATCAATCACTGACAATAGCTGTTTTCCAATTAAACAGGAATAGATGGGAATTGAGGATAATTTATGGACATTGCTCTCTGATCGATCACTGACAATGCTTCTTTGTACGTCTGTCATTGACAATGGATGTTGAGGCATCAGGACTGGCATGAAATGCTGTTTGAAAGACACACTTGCAATGAGCTGCTTATCCTCCAGAGCCGGCCCTCCTCTTGTACCAGTGCTCGGATGCTTCTTGTTTGAATGGATATTCTAAACCCAAAAAAAGTCATCAGGTTATTTGGTTCGTTGCTTTCCTTTGTGAGTAATAGCCTAGACGTGAAACAAAACTGTGTTGTCCATCCCTGAGACAGTAGTGAAACGACGGACCCCCCGCCTGAGGTTCACCTCTCCCCTTGGACAACACCCCAGAGTTTTGGAAAAACTGGACACAAACTCCCTGGCACAAATATCATATCTGTTGGGAGTTTTAAGAGTTGTGCCCCTTCTTCATGCATTGGCTAAATAATGCATATGATATTTGTACTTTTCTTGTGCACTTTTTAAGCACTTTTCTCGACTCGAGTGTGTTTTCCACTATATAAAACCTGGTGGTAAGAGCGAGTTTATAACTATAAGTGAACGCGATTTGCACTCAGCTCTACATATCAGATGGGGCTAAAATGGGGTGCAAACACCACCGGGGTCTAAATGAGGCTCTTAAGGCGTGCACCCACGTGCATCTGTAGTGGAATCTGCTCATCTCTCACTTTTATCAGGCTGTTTGTTAGAAGTGTGTCCTTACCTTGTCACAAAAATGAAATGAAACGCCTTTGCATTGCAACTCTTACTCCTCGCGCGTCTCTGCATTTACTTTTTAGAGTCGTTTCTCGTATCGTGGGTTCTCTCATTTACTTTTTCCGCTGGAATAGGAATCTACATATCCCCGAGGACCAGCTACAGAGCTCGTGGAATGATGTAACACGTGAACACCTTTCCAGGGGGGAAATGCATTAAAGATACCTGCTGGTGGCATAAAAGCCTCCTCCCCACAGGAGGTACAGACATTTCAAGATGGTATGAGTAAAACTCCAACAGGGATAAGAGTCTTGCTGTGCGCTGCAGCACGCGTGGGCGTGGTGATCATGTGATAGAAGTAAAGTAAAAAACACAAGTTCAAAAAAGAGCAAAACAAGGGATGAGGTATCCTGTAAATATTCACGGCAAATGGAGATGTTCATTTAGTTTTATGTGACGTTTTGTTATGATGTGTTATGTTATGAGGTCTTCATATAGGGCATTTCTGTTAGTTTAACGCGTCTGCTGTCAGAGCTGTGTGTTTGCAGTTGGAAGCTTGTTGCCCACAGAGGGCTGTTCTCGGGTTTTATTTGGACACACCATGCCCTGTAGTGAGACTGGTGTTATGTTAGATATTGGGGGGGTATTTACATGCGTCACTTTTTATGACGCATCACGGCCACAGTGTGCCTGGCCATATTTACACGGCCACGTAAAGCCACCCTACATGGCTTTTCTTGGCCTTGTAAATATGGCCCCCTTTCACGCATTAATCTGTGTGAAAGGGGCATTCCATGGGTTTTGCTGTGGGTATTCCCACGCAACATCCATTGAACGTGACACATTCCCACATTTATAAGGTTTTGTACAGCTGGAATGCGTCAAAAAAGAGGAAAACACCTCTCATGATTATTTTTGTGCAGGAAGGTGTCCCTTCCTGTGCAAAAACAAACACCCCTACAACGCAGACACCCTTGCACCATGGCCCATTGGGTGCCAACGCGGGGGAAAAGGACAGGAATGCTCCATAACTTGTATATACAGCGCATTCCTGCCCTTTTCTCTTGATACATGGCAACAAAGAAGGAAGGCTTGCTGTGCTGCCATGCGTCGAAATATTGTAAATGAGGCCCTGGGTTTCCCCTGCAGTTGTGCTCCCAATGGGGTGTTGTCTGCGACTCACCTCCGAAACCTATGTTTGGGCGAGATGTTTTAAGGATTGTCTCTCTAGGGTGTATTTGGGGTAATATAAAAAGCAATTCTTAAACCTCAACAAGTCATCAGAGCTCTCCAGTTTTCATCCGCTTCCTGGGTACCCTTCGGGTGCATGATTGGAAATGTGTGGATTGCAGAATGACCTATAAGGGAAAAGTCGGGTGCAGTGTTTGTGATATGGTGGCAAGTTAGAAGTGTTGCACAGGGAATCCAACAGTGCCTATTGATTGGTGTAGCAGAGAATATGAGAGGATAGACACAGGCACGTATGCAGGTACCAACTCTTTAATGTTGATATTGTTATATTCTGAGGTGGCCAACATTAGAACTCCATATTCAACCACACATTGCTTCTGACACATAATCTGGAGTCCTTCAGCAAACTTCTGGTTCTTCTTGTGTCTATGTGGGCTTCCTCCAATAGCACATTGATGCAGCACCCTGAATCATTTTGGTACATTTGACAAATAGGTTGAACATGGCATTCTCGAGATGTAGTCATAGGTTGGGAAAAAGCCACTTTGCCACTTTCTTTATTGTTTTTCTTAATTCTAGATGGTTGCTGATAGTCTGTATTTTCTTTGTAGCCATGTTCCATAATTTGAAGTACTGAGAAAGATCTTCCACCTGTACAGTTTCATCTGAACTGATTGATGATTAGAAGCAGTGTCGTCATTCTTGATCAAAGGTTCCTCCTTTGGGTGTAGAGTTTGAATTTTGATTGCAGAAAAAAGAGCCCAGTGCTATAGATTGCCTTGTGGGCAATGCAGAGCCCTTTGAAGGAATTATTATTGCATCAGGTAATCAGTGCGGGGCCTTTAAGTATGGAGCATATGTGGTGACGTCTGTTCCAGCTAAGAATTTGTCTGGTGATGGCATTCTGGATGTGTTGAAGTTTGTTGATTTTTGGTTTTGTAAGCCCCATGTAGAGTCCATTGGCATCATCTAGACATTACAGCACTAGGACGGTTGAGACTTGGGCACTTTATGTAAGGGAAATGCTTTCTTAACGTTCTCATGATTTGTCACATTATTGACCTGTTTTTCAAGTGCAATTTTGGTGTCCATGATCACCGCCAAGTTCTTTACTTCCATCGACCTCGTAGCAAGAGACCCAGTTTCCACTGGCCCAGCTTTACTTGGCTAATATGTTTTCCATGTCCCACAAGTTGTGATCTGTGTTTTTGAGACACTTAGCTTCAACTGGTGTTGTAGCACCTAGTCATTAACTGTCAGTAAGATGTCCAAGGTCTGTTGGTCTTTCTAGTCTGAGGTTAATCTAAGTGTCATCTGCTTAATCAAAATAGGTAAGTTCATAAGCTCAGGGAGTGCGGCCTGCACAGCAGTTGGTTCTCCCTGGTGGATACCTATTTTTTGAGAGAATAGCGATGACAGGTGGGTAATAATAGGTGTGGAGGTAGATACATTGTGAGGTAGGATTTTTTTTAAAGTCTTTTTATTAAACAGATACTTGACAACACACTTTGATGTACAGAATAATTCAACAAATGTCGGTGAGGGCTCAGGTACATTGCTCGTGATCAATATAGTCATCTCCATACAGCGTAGATTTAATATGTTCCCTCCCCACAACGTTCCATTACAATTTTTGAGACTCCATACAACCCTCCCCCTCATAGTATCATCTGCCATGTAAACATTTCAGGTCCCTCTGTACTCCACCTACCGACCCGATGTCTTGCCCCACTTCCTCTGGCATACATGTCGTTGATATACAATTTTTTTCTGCTGCACAGCACCAGTCAAGGTCCGCCTTTTACTCTGCCAGCCTGGGAGGTTGAACCGCACCCCATGTCCTTGCAATATTTCTTTTGGCCACTGTATCCCCTGCCATTAACCATATCCATCTGTGATTTTGGCCACAGGTCCTCCCCTGTCACACATAGTATATGCCATCGGGCTTCCAGTCCCACCTCTTGACCCACCACCTCGGACGTGACTTGCACAATTCCCCTCCAGTATTGCTGAATTCAAGGGCAGGTTCACAGTGTATTAAAGAAAGTGCCAGCCTCCCCACAGCCCCTCATGCAGTGTGTATTATCACTGCAACCAATTCTGTGTAGCAACGCAATGGAGGTCTATGATCTGTGTAGAATACAGAGTTATATAAGGTTGGACCGTGCGCTTATGGCCACTTCACAGGGACTCTGGGTTGCCTCTGTCCCATCGTCGTCCTCCAGTATGCCTACCTCAGCCTCATTGTGAGGTAGGATTGAATCAATTTTAGGGCTGTACTTTATATTCTTGTATTGATTTGATCTGCATGTTAGTCAGTGAGGAAGTTGTGTCCCTCTTTTGTTGACTATGATGGCTGTACAAGTGATGCAATGTTAACTCCTATTCTGAAGTCCTTTCTGCTCTGGGGGTGGTATAGACACTGTGATGTCATCATGTTGCGTATGATATCGGTAGAAAAGCTGTTGAGTTGACTATTGTCTACAGTATTTATGCTGCTGTGGTGGTACAGAAATCTTGATGCTGACCACTATTCATGGTATTCACCATGGTGGTGGCAAGGGGTGAGGGGGTATTATGCCAACCCCTGTCTTTCGCAATTTTGGTAGTATAGTAGAATGACACAATTTGCATGATCTTCAAAGAAAGCATATTAAGTTATTATAGTCAACACTAAAGGAAAACACGTATATGTAGAGCACCCATCCACCTCATAAGTCTTTGTTTGCACTATATAAATATTTAAACAAAAAATAAATAGAGACGGTAAAAAATCTTTTACACAGCAAGTAAGCCTTGAGAAAGCTCATGAACACAATGGCCAGAGCAAAACATTTATTAACTATCGAAAAGAACAGATACATTAATTAAGTAATTTATGAGCAAGAATGTAGCTTTTAGAGTAAAAGAAATTAGATTCATTAATACAAAACAGTGTGCTAAGCTTCATAAATGTAAGTGATGCCATCCACTGTTTGTTGCATCTGTAGCTGTGACGTCTGTCCAAGGAATTTGATATCGAACACATATAGTGATGGAGCAGTTGTGCTGATGTCAGCCACCGCCCATAATATTGGTTATGATGACTGTACAATGTCGGCGATGTTGACCAATTTCCAAAGTATTGTTCTCTATGATGGTGGTGCAGTATTTGTGATGTCAACCGCTGTTCGCAGCATCGTTGGGTATAATGGTGGCACAAGTGTTATGATGTTGACCGCTGCCGTCAGTATTTTTTGCAACACTGTGGTCCTGGGGAGAAGATGGTGACCTTTGTCTGCTGTGTCATCTACAGTTAGGGCCAGGGTTTGTAACACTGATCCTTGTCCTATGTGAGTTGCACACATTTCTTTCTGATGCCCACTTCTACCTGCAGATTCCTCACCTGTTGAACAACCCCATGCATCAGACTGCGGGTAGATAGAGTATCCACCAGAAAGGTTGTTACTGCAGATAAGTAGCTTTTTCTTCAGGGCAAATGAGGCCACTACGGAGGACACAGAAGCAATTGCGGTACTCATATGGCTTCTCCTTCAATATACCGAACGAAGGGGCATATTAACAAGTGGCAGCGATAATTATTGCTGGCCGCGCCTAGCGCGAGTTTCCCTATCGCCGGCTATCGCTGGAATTCATCACCAAGCTAGCGCTGTATTTACAACGGTTAGCGCATTGGCGATGAAAATTCCAGCGATAGCAGGGAAATGTCCCAACATCGCTGGAAAACCAGCGATGTTCCCTTCAACACAGCGATGACCTTGCTGATACGACCCTGTGGTCGTAACCCCACATTCCACCTCCCATGCAAAGTATGCCTAACACTGGATTTTAGC
Organism: Calotriton arnoldi; assembly: GCA_963921515.1. Classification (NCBI taxonomy): domain Eukaryota; kingdom Metazoa; phylum Chordata; class Amphibia; order Caudata; family Salamandridae; genus Calotriton; species Calotriton arnoldi. The sequence continues at coordinate 791,523 of CAWUFW010001129.1, read as the reverse complement.
AGATGTTAAAATCCAGCGTTAATGGCCGGTTAGCGGGATTTTGTTTATCGCTACGCCGACCGGGGCATTGTTGTAAATATCGCGAAGCTGCCTTCGCGATATTTACCCATGTAGTCTATTGAGGCACGCCTACTTTGCATCTCATTAACGGTGCGATGCAAAGCGGGTGCTAAATCACGGAAACACGCGCTAGCGTGTCCTTGCTAATATTGCGATAAAATTATCGCCGCTTTTCGGCCGAAAACGGACGCTAAAGCGGCGATAATTTTATCTCCCCCTCTTGTTAATATGCCATGAAGAGTTCAAGACGGGCTGAAGGTGCCAGACTCCAGTGCTTATTTTAAGCAACGTCAATAATCCCCATAGTAGTAGTATGTCTGTCTGCTCCTTGCGTCATTGTGAACACGTAAACATTTTCTACATATTTTTCTACAAACTGTAACACTGTACAGTTTCATGGTGGAACCCGAATGCAAACTAGTGTGAGCATTAAACTTACAATTAGAACGTTTTTTTCGTCTAAAATGTCTTTTGGGAAAGCAACTGCCTGTCAGTGAGAACCCAATGCTGCTCTGAGGAAAGCAGTTTTCAAGGGCAAGGCAGCGATTGGTTGCGGTGGAGACGGAGACAAGTATGTGGGAAGCACCTTCTGAAATCACACACTTGGATAATTGGTGTCAACCATCTGTGCTGGAGAATGACAAGAATATTAACGCCTGGAATTCCATACAAATTACGCGTCAGCTTTGGTGTGGAGCGCGCGGGTTCATTTATGCTAATTGGCTGGAGATCTCCTAAACCTTTGCTTCTCATTTGAACTGTTGCATCCCAGTTCTTCCCGTGCTTCAATGTGATTGTTTGACAGCTGATATTTCGGAGGCGAGTTCTGTGCTTGCTGGAAATAGAAGAAAGATTGAAGCTCTCATCACATGTTGTGATGGTCCACCGGGAGCGGTAACTCCTTTTTCAGAGCTGATGGAAAATCAAAGCGGGTTTATCCTTGGAATTAGAGAAAACATAGGACAGATCCTGGTTTTCCTGGGTCTCTATGGTTCTTCTCCATTTTTGGAAACAAAACGTGGAATAGGTGGAATTTGGTGTGGGGAACTGGTGGGAATAGGAGCTCAGAGGACCGATATGCTCACACCAAATTCTGACAAAAATAAATATTGAGGACTCCAGCTGGGTAGAAAGTTCTAGACTTTTGGGAGACAAATTCAGGATTCCAACCAAAAAATATGAAATTTGTGGCTGTACGTTTTGTATTTCAACCATTGATGGTCCGTATAATGATGACATGTGAATCTGTTTATGCTGCTATGGAGAACCTAGGGGCATATTAGCAAGACCGGCGATAAAATTATCGCCGTTTTAGCGCCTGGAAACTGCCGCTAAAACGGCGATAATGGGCTTGCTAATAAGCGTTATAGAATTCCAATAGAAGCCCAGGTTAGATGTGCAGGACATCTAACCTGGGCTTCTATTGGAATTCTATAACGCATATTAGCAAGCCCATTATCGCCGCTTTAGCGGCAGTTTCCTGCCGCTAAAACGGCGATAAATTTATCGCCGGTCTTGCTAATATGCCCCCTAGTTTTTGGTCAGCAAAGAAAAAGCATGTTTTCCTCCCCAGGATATTTTATGGAAACTTTATGTATAGCGGCATTCCAGATTCATTTTTAGGGCGTGTGAACTGAACATTCTTTCTACATCCTGGGTGTGTTGTGGTCCAGCCCAGATTGGTGGGCTAAAAGGGCATCTCTGACTGTATAGTGTAGGCGTAGTCACAACCATTATGCCAGACCTTTACATCATGCTCCTCCATGTGATGTATGGTTCGTGGTGGGGTGCCACAGAAAGGTAAACATGGCCTTTCAACCATGAAGCAAAGATTTTATCAGCCAAGATAATGTTCTGCTTCCCCCTGGCTTTACTGCTTCTACTTACTCTATCTGAAATTCTACAGCTCTCCAAGGGATTGCAGAGTAAAAGTTACAGCCACATCAATCTGTGACTCTCTAAAATGTATTGAAATAGTTGAGCCAATCAGACCTGTGGCCTTTTTATTAATTCTACTGAGTTTTAAACGCTACAAATCAAATGGTCGGCTTGACCCTCCTTTCACAGAAACATAACCAGAAGTAATGGTTGCTGGGGCTCAGATACGCCGGCTGCGCGACAGGAGAGGGGCGCGTGTCCTTGTTTCGTTTCCATAGTCAATTGCACCTGCACAACACAATTTACTCATCAAGTTTATTCATGATTACAAATTGGAACCGCCATTAAAAGAACCATCAGGTACTAGTTACAACAGTGTAATCAATTAGATTTTATTTCCCCATTGAACTCATGAATGTGTATGTGTAAATGATCAGTGCCGTCAGACCAGTTTAAAGTTCTCGGATCATACTCAGATCACATCACTTACCCATGATGACATCACTGTAGGTATTTTGTCGATGGGTAACACTCTATTTTGGAGCCTCATCATGGTCTGCTTGACAAATGGACATTTTGATTAGGATTCATAAAATCCCGTATTTAAGCTTATGGGCCTTGTTTAGATCTCGGCGGATGGAATACTCTGTCACAAACGTGACGGATATCCCGTCCACCGAATTACGATCTCTATAGGATATAATGGGATCGTAATACGGCAGACCGGATCTCCGTCACGTTTGTGATAGAGTATTCCCCTCCGCCAAGATCTAAATTAGGCTCTATGTCTTCAAGGGTTTCATATTCGAAAACTCAGGTTTTCTCTTTTCTATGAGAACTTGACCTTGACTTATCCCTGTTACGACTTCTTGTGCTTGGCAGTCATCATGTAAATTGACTGATACAAAATCGCCTATCCTGAGAGGGCCATGTTAATGACCAGCTAAGCACCGGTGGAACCTTCTACAGTAAGTTAGTTTCCAAGAACTCCATCTCACTACCTCATGCACTGAATCCGCAGGCGCTTCCCCCAGGCACCAAATCCAGGAGATGAAGAAAATTAACTTGAAAGGATAAAGGTGCCTCATCCCTAAGTCTTCCTTCCTTCCTTCCTTTTGCACCATGGTTCTGATTTACCATTAAAAAACGTAAAAGTGCTGGAGCGTTATATTTTTGGGGAATACGCCAACATTCCAAATGGTACTTCTGGAAAGCAAAGCTAGGTGCTTGTTTCCTGGTCTACTGCGGGAAATATCATTTGACAATTCTCTTAGGATCCTTTGTCAGCAGCTCCATGTTTTACATAGCGTAGAAACTTCACATGGCGGAATGGCACCACCTGTGCAAAATCGTATATATTTTTCTCTTTATGGGGAAAACATCTCCTACCCCTGTGGGGGATCCGTTCCCCTTCTAACCCTGGAAGAGGAGTTACTTAGGCCCTTGACTGCAGTAAGTCTCTGACCATTTCTAGGCGGAAATTGGGATAGAGGGGAGTTTGGGATGCCTACAAACCTACATGTATGTGGGCGTTCCCACACTTTCAAGGCAAACCAAGCCTTAGACGCCCACTTCCCACCACTTGAGGTGGATTGACTACTGCATGCAAACACGCAATAATGTGTATTCACGCCTGCCAGGAATCCCTTTGTGAGTTCCAGGCTGGAAAGAAAGAGGCATTTCTGGTCCCCTCTGTTTTAAGGCGTACAGAGAACAAATGAAAATGCATGTAAATCCCAGTATGGAATATATACATTTGGAGATTTTATTTGGCAAGAGATGTTTCACTTCTGGGCCAAAATTGGACTCACAATAAGCGAGTGAGTGAATGAGCCAGTGAGTTCCCTTGTATATCCTCAGGTGTAAGTCCCGCCTTGTCATGGTGTGTTGAGCTGTACGAGGTAGAAAAATTACCATTGCTATTGGCAGCAAATGGTAAAATACAGTGGCAGCTCCTCCGCTGAGGCGGAGGAGCGTCGCCCCACCGCCTTGATGCAGCAAAAGAAAGGAAAAAATAAAAGGATAATAACTAATGCTACTATCATTTTATTTTGTCTTCTTCTTGTTCAACCCTCCTAAGTGCGCAATGACTGTTTGGTCGGCCCTCTCAGGCCTCCCAGAACAGTCATGCGCAATTTCCCTGTTCTCCATGCAGGCTGCATTACAGCCTGCATGGATAACATGCCCCCACCCCCTCCAGCCCCTGGCTGAGCGCTGTGTCACGGCGCTCAGAACAATCACAACGCTGCATTGCACTGTTGTGATTGGCTGCAGGGAGCGTGGGAGCCCTGGCGCTTCCTGCTTCCTGTTTCTCCCAAGAAGGTAGAGGACACAGGCCAGAGGTGATATATTTTTTTTTTACCCGATCCCCGCCCCTTCTCCCCCACCCGCCCCACTGCGGGTGGGAGGGAGTAGCCGTGGCTGGTAAAATGTAACTGTGCCACAGCTCCTTTATCGCAGGAACTATCTGAAGACATTGCCCTCCCAAGAAATTGAATATTGGAAACGATAGGTTTGCTGAGACAGCTGCACTCTTAAGCCAGACCTAAATTCACTTGGCTGCGGGCATCTAATGAAAGCACAGCTGAGTTATTGCCTGAGCTGAGGTTAGTATTAATTATAAGGATCCTAATGCCTTGGAACAGGATTGCTAAAGAGCTGCTCTGGTGAAGGCATTCACAATTCTCATTTGAATTGTTTTGTGATTTCTAGCCGCAGTGTGGATTTAATGAAGTTGATTGCATTACCCTTCTGCCAGTAGAATGTGAGCATTAGTCATTTAAATGTCCTCATCTGATGCATGAGCCTTTATCCAGTTATATTTCCTCTGTAATGGGCGATGTCGTAATCACATTCTATTCTGTCAAGACTGTAAATTTACCAACACTTAGTCAAGGTGAACGTGTATGAACAAGTGTGTTATGTTGCTGAGCTACACGTTGCAGGGCCATTCCCACATACATCCACATGCCAGGCCGTCAAGCACATGTGCCAAGCCATGGTTAAGTAGCAGTTACCGTGGGAGTACGGCCACCACGGATGACTAACTGCAAAAAGGGCAACAATGCCAGCTCCCAAATAAAGGACTCTTAACTATCAAGGCCGACAGATTCTACACCTCGGTCGTCATTCTGGGTTTTGCAAGAAAGCTGTAGTTGGATGCAAATTGTGTTTGGACTTTGTTGGAACTGGTACTTTCTGGTTGGCTGAGGCGGTGCTCCAGCCAGGCAGAACCTGCCACTCCCATCAGGGGCAGGAGATTACACTCACTGTATAATCTGCGCTCACCCTTGGGTAGCTTGGCACTGAGCAGTCAGGATTACCACAGAGGCAATGTGTAAAGCATTGGCACAGCACTCTCACACAATAAATACATTGAGCGTCACAAAAGAGACTTCACACGTGTATTATGTAAATAAAGATTGTATTCAACACACACATTAATTAACACACCATGAACATCATGTATTTCTGGGCATAAATCACATTTAGAACTAGCAGTACTAGGCCCAATCGTGTTGAAATGACATCAGTAGTATGCACACTTGGGAAAGATCCTACTTTACCCACCCAGCACCCTTATGCGTTGCAAAGCGTTGTCAGAACTAGGCCCACCCTGGCAATTATTATAATTCAATACCACACAGTTATAGGGTGCCCCAGATCACAATGATATCAAAAATGTGTACACAAAGATAATTACAACACTTTTAAACAGCACCATGGGTCAAGGCCGCACGGGTAAAAACCAACGTCAAACATAAATATTCTTTTGGTAAGCAATCAACGTGTAAAGCAACACCGCCGGTTAGTGTAATTAATAACAGGCGGTCCTCATGCAGTCACTCCCACACACACATACAGCACTGTAATGCGATGCCACTGATATCCGGCAGATCAGGTGATAATACAAACACAGACCCCATGGCCCAAGCCCTCCTCCACCTTTCAGCTAACCCTGAATACCCTACGCCCACAGGTTGGAGATAAACCAACATCCCCCTGATACTAAGCCGATTGTGGTCGGAGTCACACTTAGTCAAGGTCCCAGGAAGAAGGCGGGGGTAGGTAGCAGGGCTAATTAGGAGGCAGTTAACACATGGGGGTTTGGCCACTACTCGGGAAGTTCACCCACGGGATGCGGAGCTGAAGTGGGCTGAGGGCGATAGTCGTTCAATCAAAAGATTCCACAATGTGCCTTCCGGCACCAGCACAGTTCTGCAAAGCACAGGGCGGGGGGGGGTCATGCAGTCTCTTGACTCACTTCCGATCGCTCACAGAAGCGTTCCTCAGCCCAGTCACTTACTCTCACCACCAAGTCCCGATTCGGGCAACACAAAGTTGTCGAAGCTGTGTGAAGAGAGGGTAGTTGAGCCACTACACTAAGGGCACAAAAGAAACAATCGATGAATGAGGGATGAAACAGGGGAGCTTCTCAGTAGAAGGAAGCACCCAGTTAGACACATGTCGATCAAGAACCCAGGCAATCCGGGCACAATAGAACATGAATCCGCTGCTACGCACCTCCCTGGAAACGAGACACAACATCTGGTGTGCGTTGATACGAGTCACATCAGACAGTTCCGGTTATACACAATGAAGAGCTGCAAATTCCGTACCTCCCTGGAAAAAAGGCTCAACGTCTGGTGCGCATTGATATGGGTTGCACCAGACACTACCAGTCGCACACAACGAAGAGTTGCAAATTCTGTACTTCCCTGGCACTGAGGCACAATGCCTCATGTTCGTTGATATGTGTCACACCACACAATTCCGGTCACACACAACGCAGAGTTGCAAATTCTGTACATCCCTGGAAATGAAGCACAACGCCTGGTGCGCGTTGATACAGGTCACACCAGACAATTCTGGTCACACACACAGGCGCAAGTTTAGCAGTGCAGCACGAGGTAGAATGAGGCACTACTACAGGTGCACCCTACCTTCTAGGGTCGCAACCTGTGAATCAGACACTGCATGCAATGAGTATGCAGTCGGCATGTCGCACGAGAGAGATGCGGCACGATCGACGAAGTGGGCCACGCCAGGTCCTGCAACCGGGGAATCCGCTCACCACCAACAATATGCTTTTGCGTGTTGAGGCCCCCACGATGCAGGGGTCACACTCCTTTGATGATAACATACATTTTGGGGCTCCACACAAGGCAATCCGGTCCCCATGCACAATGCTTAGTTCCACGCTCACACCGCGCTACCATTTGGGATCCAGTAGACAATGTGGGCACTTAAGAGGCCACCGCTCTCGATGTGTCACAAGTAGACGGTGTGTGTCCCTCGTGGGAGGTCTTTGATGTCCCTGAGACCTCTACAAGAGAACAGGGGGCCAGCCAACAAGCCCTTGGAGAGCACACTTCAGGGTGCCACACAGCAGCAGGAGTCAGCCCAGGCCAGCCACTATTCAGGAAGGGTGCACGGTCCCATCTATTGGCAATAATCCAGAATCCTCTGGCAGTGTGCACCACGCAGTTCCAGGATGTCCGGTCCCACGTCCCCACAAGTGTATCTCTACCCTGCTGAAGGATGGCACCAGTAGTTATACTGTAGTGTGCCCTTGAAGTTGGGTGTGGCTCGGAGGGTTTCCCTTTGAACCACAGATGTCTCCCCTAAATTTCAGTCCTGTCTGCCATGAGGCTGTGGAATGCAGATCTTAATCTTTAGTGGGCCATGATCTGGCTTCCCAGAGGCCAAGTGCCAATGTTTATAGCTGTTGGTGGGGAATGCACAGATGTGCTCCCCCAGCCTCCATTGGAGTCAAACTAAAAACCACTCAAAGAGTTTTAGAGCAGAGAATGCCAACTCTCTAGAAGTGGCATTTCTAAGTTCTTAATGACAAATCCCTCTTTAGCACAGCAGAGGGTTTGTCATTGTGAATACAATGATAGGAAACATGATAAGGCTGCTCCACTGTAAGCCATTATTGCAGCTTGAAGTACTTTCACTCATTCCCCCATGTTAATCTATGGGAATCGCAAACCTCATAGGTAGTGAAAACACACATGGGTATTCTTGACTACCTGGGCAGGGAACCCACATGTGTACCTGCCCTGCCTCTCACCTACCACTCGCTTCACCCCTTAAGACTTACCCGAGGGGTGCTCTAGTGGTAGTGAAAGCTACCCTCAGTGTGGGGCAGTGGTTTAGAAAGGCAAACCTGAGCATAAGTGCAATTGCACACACACAGGCCTGCAATGTCAGACTTGACACATGTTTAAAAACATCATAGGTGCATGTGTGCACACACCTGCCTGCAATGGCAGGCTTGACACAGGGTTTAAAAACATCAGGTAAGCACAACTTGCTAAAGGCAGGCTTGACACAGGTTTTAAAAACATCAGGTAAGCACAACTTGCTAACGTGTAGGAAGGGCACATGCACTTTCACACTGCATTTACAGTGGGGAAAGTGCCCAGAGCCCTAAGGCCACTAAAAGAGATTCAGCAAAACCCAGAAGGAGAAAGCAAAAAGTTTAGGGGAACACTAACTCAAGAGTATCAGGTATAACAGACCTGAACCCGGATTTTGAGTTGCTCATATTGTTGCACTGAATTACTTTTATTACCTGAAAAAATTTACTGCAAGTATTAACTAGAGGATTGTGCATGAGCAAAGCAGTTTGTGACTTGTAACAAGTGAAAATGTGTGGAATTGTGGTGTGGTAAAACCGATTTTGCATGTTAATCATCATTCCGACTTGGAAAACTTAGATCAGCCGAAGAAAAAATGCAAAGTGCAATTAGTGCTGGAGTGCTGGAGTATTTTACACACGATAAACCAGACAAACTCTGAACTAGAGCTCTTGAGCTGTACCAGGTCTCTTCAGTGATTTAGACACTCATCCACCAGTTGGATACCAGTATTAAACAACTCATTCAAAAGAAACTTGGGGCCAGATTTACCAATGATGTGCACCGGCGCTAGCACAGCAGAGCAACACAAAGCAGCAGCGGAGATTTACTACTCATTGCAAAAGTTGTTTTTGTTCTGGAAAGATGACTTAGTATCAGCAGTATACACTTTGCATTAAGGGGCATTTTTGGGGCCAGGATATTGCACTCTCCTATAGGTTTTGACATAAAACCAGATCTACGGTATCCTAACCGGAAATTGGCTCAAATTTACTAAGGCTTTGCAACAGCGCAAAGTGACACAAAGTGACACATGGTATTTACTATCCAGCACAAAAGTTGTCTTGCACTGGAAATGTGCCCTATTCGTAGCTTAAAAAACTCTTTGCATCAAGGGGGCAATACTGGGGTGAATTAGTGCAAACATCCACAGATGTTGATGCAAAGCTTGATCCACTAAAATAGCCAGACCAGGCGGGGAAAAGTGTTTATTTCTCAAACAACACGTTGGCAGTGTGGTGCAGTGCCCTACATAGTGCCCTACACACATCCAATGTGGGGAATGCTCCTGAGCTTGTCTAGACCTGGGAATGTTTACTGGAAGGGTATGCTTCCATACAGATCCTATGCTAGTCACCTCTGCATCGTGATGCTGTGTATTGCGCAGGGCATCTTTGTTAGAGTGCCATCGCCGGGCACATGACAGCAGCCGATCTTCTTAGATATGGCCCTGGACCATGTTTTTCCCCTTGATCAATGCAAGGGGGAGCTGTACAGCGTGGCACGAAAAATCTGGTCCTTTCTGTCAAACACTGATGCCTACTGGAAGTAGGTGCAATCAAGGGCAAGGCACTGATTTCCCGATAAACCAAAACATTGTAGGGGATGTGTGCTGCAATGGACAGCACACATCCAGTGTGTCTGACCCATCTCCCAACGTCTATCCACTGGACACTGTCAGTGCCGGATACCCTCCCGGGTGACAAGCAGCACACTAGACATCAACTGATTGATTGGTTGATCCATAGGCATTTGGGCTGGAAGCGTATGCTTCTAGTACAAATTCTATGCTGGACAGCATACATTCACCTCTATGCCATGATTCAAGGCTGTGCATGGGGCAAGACAGCCTCTTTGAGCACAGGCGCAGGAACGACCCTAGCCGCTCATAGCAGATACGACTCTTTGTTGGACTCTTTGTTGTGTTTTTCTCTTCGTGAAACTCAGTACAGAAAATGTGTATGCAGCGCTGCATTGCTTGGGAACTGATTCAAATTCAGCCATGATATTTAATGTCAAGCCACTAGACAGCACTCTAAATTGAACCTCAAAAAACAGGCTTCACTGGTTGGTTGTGTCTCATGAGACCCGGGCAGGCCTAAAGTCATACCATGGCAGGGTGCACACTTTTCTGTGCACTAGATCACTGCTAAAAACATACCTAGCTGTTGGCAATTGGTGAAGTTGATTTTAAGGGCCACATTTACAAAATACGTTGCGCATTTGCATTCACGACACAAGGGGTGCAAAGTGGCAGCAGGGATTTATTTTCCTGTACAAAGTGTTTTTCCCTGAACAGGCACCATTACACAGCACCAAATGCAGTTTGTCCTACTTTGTGTGGAGCAACTTTCTGGGGATGGATCAGCGCAAACACCCACACATTTTTAAGCAAAGACAGATCAACTAAGGCGGCCTGACAGGGAGTTGAGTGGAAAGCATTAATTTTCCAGAAACCAACCCATTGTGGGGCTTATCTACAAGCCCCTTGCTCCGCTGGTGCGTCACTTTTAAAATGGGAAAAAGTGACGTACCGGAGGCGCAAGGGGCGTGTAAATAAGCCCCTGTATGTGTGCTGCAGTACACAACACACATCAAGCGCATCAGACCGTTATGAGGTTTTCTATGCCTAGGAAATTGTACTAGAAGGGTATGCATCCACATCTAATCCTATGCTGGATAGTACGCCACTCACCTCTGCAGCCTGATGCGAGGCTGTGCGTGGTGCCGGTGCGTGGTGACTGTGCGTGGTGCTGGTGTGCGGTGCTGGTGCGTGGTGCCGGTGTGTGGTGCCGGTGCGTGGTGCCGGTGCGTGGTGCCAGTGTGTGGTGCCGGTGTGCGGTGCCAGTGTGTGGTGCCGGTGCGTGGTGCCGGTGTGTGATGCCAATGTGTGGTGCCGGTGCGTGGTGCCGGTGTGTGGTGCCGGTGCGTGGTGCCAGTGCTTGTTGCCAATGCGTGGCGCTATGCAGCCTATTTGTGCACTGGTGCAGGGGAACACACTAGCAGCAGATCAATCTTAGTATGTGTGGCTCTGCTAAGTCTACTTCTTTTCACAAAATGCAGCAGAGCTCATTTGGAGGTTAGCTCCATTGCGTAAAAACGTAATACATTTGTGCCTATGAGTTCAAACTCCCAGTCGTGCATGGAGCTCTTCTGAAGTCAGACAGGCCATCTAAATGCTGGTTTGTGGATTGAGTAATCCTGCCCCTATTGGCGTGAATGACATCTCCAGCCAAATATTGTGTTTTCAATCCGAGTCAATCCCTTCCCTGAGTGTTTAGTTTGTGTTAGTGGCTGCAAGGGGTAGGTACCAGCATTCGTAGCTTGGAACCAAGTAGTATTTATATATTTTCATCATCAGACTTCGATAGAAAAGCAGATGAGGGAAACAGCGGAGATGTTAAAACCTTGAAGAGTGAGATAAAGACAGAGAAATGTAGGATGGAGAAAGAAGAAGATGGAATCAAGACTAGGCACCCTTGGTATTTATAAACCCGGCACATTCAGCAGTGCTTGTGGCAGACTACTTAGAAAAATGTTGGCCCCCTGCACTGCTTTCTTTTTTAATTTACAAATTAAGCACTGAATCTCCTCTAGGTCAGTATAGCGTCTTTTATTAGTCTGTGCGATGGAGAGGGTGACAATAACCTTTTAAACAACTTCTTATGCATTCAAGAGGCTTCTATATTTAAATCTGGTGCAACCAATAAGTGATAACAAACTGTACGATGATGATTACAGAAGACTAGAACGAACATAACAGGAAAACGAGGATACAACATATTTTCCCCACTACCAGTACCATATATAGTCTGATGGCCTAGTAGTTCTGCCATACTTGGTAACAATATTGGGATCGAATTGGAATCGAATTGTTCCCCCCCTGCTATCTTCATCTTGCTTAGGACTATCGACAGCACGCAAACTACATGCATCTGTAAACTCCCCTTTCAAACAGACACCATCATAAGCTACTCCCTCCCATTAAGTCACTACAATATCATCACCCAACTCTTGAAGTCCCCTTACTTCCTGTGAAGCAGTTCTGTCACCGGACATACAATTTCCTGTGTGCAAAGAGACAACATGATAAAGCACCCTCCTTATGGACATCTTAAGTAGAATGATCCACAGACGATTCAGGGGCCGAAGCCACTGTTCTGAATTCTCTAACTTTTCTAAAAAAACTTTCATTATCTTTCACGACCACAAGATTTCGTCAGACCACCCCAACAATCTCTCAATTAAACCGAACCCCATGAACCTTGTTTTGCTGAAATGAGTCTTTCAAATCTAAAAGAAGCTTTAATCTTTTTCTTTCCATTTATCTTTGGTCTCACCCAATTGCCCACCTTCACAGGTAAGAACCTTACACTGTACCTTTTTGACATAACACTTCTTCATGTGCATTTGTTTATTTAAAATGATTTAATTCACTCTTGTATCACATGTGGATCACGGTCAACCTCCGTCACCTCAAACAGCCACTCAAGAGTTAACATAGTTTTTCTTTCCTTCCTTCTTATTAGCATGAATAATGATTCGCCAGCCATGGCATGCGAGTGTTATGACAGCTCTAAATATTTCCTCAAATAAAAGACAGATCATTGCCACTACTTTTCAAAGCTGTCTGAATTTTCTCCTCCAGCACTCTATTAACTCGTTCAACAAGCCTATTGGATTGAGGGCTCTACAAAGATACTGCATACTAATTTACATCGTTGTCCTTTAGAAATTATTCCATTCTTTCAGACATCAACTGAGTCGCTCCATTGTATAGGGGTTCACAAGATATCCCTTCTATGTTACAATCCCTTTAAAATAATTTATGCCAGTCTCCGTAGTGGCAGAACCAAAAAAATGCATTGTGAACCAACTTCAAATAGTAATCAATTAAAACATTTTTCAACAGGAATAACAGCAAGTAATCTGCAAAGTCATTCACAACCTTTTCCCCTAGCCCATTAAGCAACAGTACTTTTTGTAATAGTATATTTCTATATTTCCCGATTTACAGTGCTTGTAAGAAAGCACACATTCCTTACACCCTTATACTGTCCACCTGTCTGTGTATTTCAGGCCACCAAAATTGTTTCTTTGATGGGCCATCCACTGTATAGAAAAACATGTTTCTTTTTTGCCAAGTACTGCATTAATAACAATCATCATCAATAGGCATTATAAAATGTTGCTTTGTTTGATGATTTCTGCTTGGGTTTTGAGATGTCCTGTGACATCATTCACTGGATGGCCCCTTTAATATTCTTTTTGTGGAAGTCCCACCTAAAGACACCTTATGGGCATGAGAAATTAAATGATTTCCCAGACCTTACAACCTTTCGGCCACTCTTCTGTAACTATACCTCCATAGCAACATGCAAACACATTGCAATTACACACTCATTTTCATTTGTGATTTCGTCACGTATGGATTTTAAATCTGGACAAATCGGTTATTGGGAACCCCCGTACATGTGTAATTTCAAAGTTTTATTCCTGCAAGTTCGAAATCAGTTGTATCAGTCATGAAGAAGCTTTTCCTGAACCATGCTCTCCCATCAAGCTCATTAGAGAAAAATGCATACCCTACAAATAATTTTTTAATTTATCAACATCCCGAGAACACGCTAGAGCCTCTCTTTCAATGGCACTGTATTTTAGGCATCCTTTAGTGTTCTTGATGAAAATGCTATGGTGGTTTCCCTACAATTCTCATACTCGGCACAGCTCCCAAACCCACTGCACTTGCATCTACTGTAACCACACATTCCCTTTGGGGTGCAAAAGACTTTAAGGCACGTGCTGTAACAATCAAGTACTTAACCTCCTGACCGCTGATGCCAATCTAAATGATAAATGTAAGTACTCGTTGACCCCGAAAGGTGGAGCAATATTGGTTAATAAATCAGATTCCGAATTCAGACCCACATGATGGTATGCTGCTTTCAGGTCTATGATTTTATAATATTTAGCATCCCCTAGCAAGACTAGCATTTCTTGAATTTTCGGGAGTGAGTGATACTCTACCAATGCTTTTTTCAGGGAGTACAAAACCTCTCAAAGTCAGACCTGCCCCCTATCTTTTTAGCAATCAGTACAGCTGAAATCCACTCCGCCACATCTTCAGGCCCAATGATTATTTGCCTACAAATGTCACCCAAAGACACTTTAAGGGCACACCTGATGCTCAAACGCACACTTCTAACGTTATCAGCAATCAGAATCACACTTATATTTAGAATAAGTTTGTGCTGAAACCCTTTCGCACACCTGACCGTGTCTTCAAACTCATCACCATACTTATGCATGTAAACTCTCACTCACAACAGCATCCGATTACTCAACCAACATAACAAGATTTTTAGTGCCTTTCCTTAAAGTGATTCTTAACCTTTATTGATGTATCTATCCCATAATATCCCTGCCATGTGTAGCTAAATAAATTGAAGTGTTTACACTTCTGTCTTTAAACTCTAAGCAATCATCACCGTAACCCCAAGTTTTTATGCTATGCTCTCTGAATGCAATGCTGAAGATTTCAGACACTGATCCACCCAATGCTTCCTATACGTCAGATCAAATATACCTGTAACAGGTGATCCTGAATTAGACATGATTTTCAGTGATAATTTTGCAATATTTGCATCACAATATTGTCCCCTTTTGCTCTATAAGACACCTGTATCCTCCTTTACATCAACTGTGCAGACTAGCTTAGATAATGCTATTACCTCCCATCACATTTTGATAGCCACAGGAAACCCTGAAGAAGTCGCCCATTTTTTGCATTTAATGTACTTTTCCACCAATGCCAGACACACTGGATCATTTCTACATGTGTTTGGATACTATCCATATTTCTTTGTTGTCCCTATTGGCACTATTCACACTAGTCCACATGGAAGTATCTCCGTCCACCACCAATGCCCTTGTTGGCACTGTTGACCATTTAATGTTTTTGGCTTTTCCAGTGGTTCACTTTTTCATGAAATATTTTGAGAAAAAAATGAGTTTCAATTTGATCCCTAAGGCACCGGCCTATGCTGGTTTCCAAGTCGCAGGTAGGTGCTAAAATCCTCAAAGCAGCCACATACTCATCAGTGGTCTCACGAAAGACTTATTTACTAGAATAAAAATTGTGCCTTTCTTATACCACACTTGGTTCTTCAGTGAATTGTAGTTCAAGTCTCTTCACCGGTTTTGTAGACTCATCCCACTTCCCGAAATCTCTTTCAGTAAATACAATTTCAGGTAAATTGTCCAATATTTTCTGATTTTCTGACTTCAAAGAGTTATATAATAATACAAGTTTCTTCCTGCATCAAATTTGTTGCCATCTATTGCCACCAAGTGCTGTTCACATGCTCTGTGCCATTGCTTCCACTTCATTATTGGCTTTTGTTAAAACTTTGAAAGTGGCTGAATGCTGTGGGAGGCGGCCTACTGTTCTTTAAGTTGACTGTATACAACAAATGCTATAAAATGTAAATGTAACTTAGAATATAATGTTGTTGCTGTTTGAAACCCAAGCTAATGATAGAGCAATAGCTCCAAATTATACTCCTGCTCTTTCAAGTATCATTAAAATGTCAAAAGATTAGCTGTGTTGTTATCTTTGTTATGTTCTGCTCCACTGAATTTCCGGTATTGTATTGAGCACATACAATTATTCCCTTCAGTGCCATCTCACGACACACCACTCTTTCAAATGTCCTGCCAATTTTACCCACCGCTATCATAAAGAAGATGGCCTCCACGTGCATCGTTCAAAGTGATGATGTCACTGCATCGTTCTTGCACAGTTACTACTTCTTGGATGGTTCACCATTGTGGACTGATGTTCCTGTTGTCAGCAACTGCTGAAGCAGGCCTGTGCAGTCGCCCAATGGCAATACCAGAATTATTGGGGTGGAGGTGAAGCTGATAGATGCCACCTATTGCTGGCTTAGCGGTCCTCTGAACACAGGTTGCAGCTGGACAAACAGCTGACACTGGATGGAAACAGCAACAGGAGCTCAACGGCCTCTGTGGAGTGAGTTATCCTCTTCACCAAAATATGAGGTGTATCATCGTGGACAAATGTACAGGAATTGACACAACATGGTAAATATTATAAGTGAGTTTGTAGATAGAGCCCTCCAGTAGGCTGACACCACCTGTGAGATGCAGATCACAACTGCTCTACTATCACAGCCAGAAAGAAAGCAAATATGTGGTGCAATGTCGCCAGGACTTGAACCGGCCACAAAGACCTTAGCAAGCTTGCATAGCAGCAACGGGCCTTCCTGGGTAGGGCACAGACAGGAAGGGGAAGAATAACAATGAGGATAGAAGAGGAAGCTCAGATCAGGGGCTATCTCTGAAATCTGTAGGCCATAGTATGTAGGCCCATACATGCCAATAGACCTGATGTTAGCTGTATCCCGCCTGAAATTGCCTCTGCTTCAATAGAAATCAATTGAGAAAAACCACTCCCCTGATTTCTCTTCAAAGTCTCCCACTTTCCTGTTCTAAAATGTTGGCATGTATGTGTAACTTACAAAAGGCCAATGATAAAAAAGCAACTCTTTTATAGATCCAGGCCTCCATGAGTCACTGCACACCCGAGCGTGTCCCTGGGGCCCAGATTTTAGAATTGCCTACACTCGTCGAAAAAAAGGGACCTTTCCGCAACAAAAGATGAAAGCAACTACATGCAGGATGTGCTCAAGCCCCCTGAATGAAGGTACCAGCAAGCATGAGCAGCGTGCACAGAAAGTAAAGACAGAGAGCACCAGCGAGGCACACTTCAGGCAGCACAAGTAGGTTTGGGCAGCAACCAAAGCGGATGGCTGCCACCTTAAGGTCAGGCATCTTCATTTCTGAATGCATTGTGAGCCACAATTTTGAAGTCAGGCATCCCCATTTGACACCAAGAGGCCACCATCTTGAAGTAAGGAGATTCACTGGAAAATACAGTGCCCACCATTTTACAGTCAAGCATACCATTGTTACCCATCATAATGAAATTATTTAGGAGATCTGTTGGCTTTTAATTTGTCAGGTCACAGCTGGTGACACAGGAAATCCCGATCTCCTCCGACCTTTACAGAGTCAAATAAGTTCACAATAATAAAAAGGAGAAAGCCAAAGCACAATGAAGTGCTGTGATTTATAGGTGTAAGGATAGTCCATACTCTGTAAACATGCTTAAGGAGCAATAATATGGGTGGTGCACATATGTACATACACACCACACACAATTATGCACACCTCTATACAGACACACACACCATCCACAACACCATTCATAACACCACATGATTCTCTTATTATCATCTTTACTCATATTGCTGGCCAACTCTAGGGGACTTCTGCGCATTTGTGGCTTAGTGAAGATGGTTCTTTTGTGGGCAGTTTTAACACATTTCCACATTTAATATTTGGTTTTACACTTTTCGTCATTGTCAGGGAACTAGAGGCAAGTTATAAGATTATAGTCCTGTGCCACCTATATGCCTCTCCAATTCTCCCAAACACAGAAGAGCACTTTCCTTGGCAGCCTCTATGTTTATTTCTCAAATCGAAGTTGGGGTCATACCTTTGCAGGGGCAATTGTCCGGGGGCAGGCAACGGCCTTACTTTGCTGAAAGAAATGTTGGTACAGCTCACTCTCGGTCCAACTCAAGGTTCAACCTGTTCCTCTGAGCCACTTTACAAGTCCATCATTTTCATAGCCCCAGAAACCTCGACTTCTTTGTTCAGGGTGTGACCTGGATGTACTGAAAGTCTTCACTTCATACCCAAAAGACAAAGACCCACTGGAAACGCACACACCACACACAAAATGCACCTACACACCCACAAACACCATTTTGCCTGTTTCACCCTCGTTGACAAACCATGATTATCAATGCTGTACTCAAGGATGACGTAGAGTTGGGCTCTCTAGGACCCTGACTCTACCTCCTGCCGGCTGTGATGTTACAGCCTCAGCCGGAGGCGGGTGATATAAGAGGGATGAACAGGAAATGGAAAGAGATACCACTATCCGAAGCCCATCACAGCACTGACCATGTGAACCAACTTCACCTGTGATAGAGTGTCACAGATCAATAAGAAAACTAAAACTGTGACCAAAAAATTCAAAATGAATGTGGAGTACTGAGGCTACCACCTCGGTATCCAAAACACACCACTGTCAGAAGGAACCTGGAAAGGGATACAGCAGAGAGATCAGTGGAGGTGTAGCATTTGGCTACCTCGCACTGAGCTACAATATGAGTAAATAAAGTTTGCATCACTCCTCGTGTTGTGTCTTTCACTTAGTCTCGCACACGACAATGGGTTTGCTATAGTTTAAGCGCACTTTGATCGGGGAGCGATTGTACAAACAGTTGTGCGGAATATGTGTCAACCCTGTTCTATGTCCCCTGTCCCCAAGTAATCACAACTATGGCCACCAGCAAGGTTATCACACGCCTACTTGAACTAGTGGCCCTTTTAGTGTGTGTAAGGACAGTGCACTGCAGTATTCGCAGCGGTTGCCTGGTAGTGGAACAGAGATACTCCGATCTCTGCCATGATGGAGAGGGAAACTTAGAATTTTGCTCTGGCTTTAGTTGAAGACTGAAAGCCCTGGCACTGATGCCTTCGCAAATTGGATGCATCTGTCTACCCTGTCACGGGCATTAATTACTGAGACAGGACTTAACGCGCGGGCAGATAGATCCCTCAACAGGGAAGAGCTGCTCAGCAGAGATCTGTGTGCATAAACCTCCAGTGGCTGAGTCTGTGCTGGGTCAGTTGATTGCAGTTATGCGTTGAGACACATCATCTATCAGAGGCCAACGCAGACAAGTGCCCGTGACACCCACCTCGCCCGTTATCACATATGAAAGCTAAACACTGATCATCTTGACAGTACTTGGACATTCGCCTCTGGCTGCTCTTTCATATCTTAAACCATTAAGATGCATTTTCCTCCATGAGGAGAGCTTTATATACTTTTTAGGTTTTGCGTTTGCCAAGACCGTCTGATTTTACCAAAATTATTTTTATAATATACTTACTTGTAGAGGCTTTCAGCCACCCCTCTTCATCCATTGGTCTGTAGTTGTGTCATTCACTTTTTTTCTTCCACCCACTATGGCATAGAGAATGAGGCAATGGGTCAGCCCACTTCAGCCACTGTTCTTTCACAAGAGGCCCATCTGCACATAAAATAATTCCACTCCGTGCAGGGGCTATAAGAACAATGCATGCTTTGTGAGACCCAAAAAAATCTTTTCTTTTAGCAAATGCTTTTATTTTTTATGGCAGGGAGGGCTAAGCAGCTCTCCCAACAATAAATGTTATATACAAAAAAAATGACAAAGGATAACACGCATTGACAAAGCCAAAAGGCTGACACCCAATGCCAGACCTCCTGGCTTTGCCAGTGTTTGCTTAAAATGGGAGTAAATTTTGTGGTTTCAAAAGCATGCTCGTTTTGCTAATTGGGGAATGTTGAAAGTGGTTACAATATTGGCAACATCTTTCTTCTGGGGGAGGAGCTTATCTGAACAGGTTTGTCTTCACAGACTTCTGGAATGTTAGAATATTATCTTTGGCTCAAAGGAATGGAGGAGCCAGGAGCATGATGTAATCTGCTGCCAAAATAGTTATATCTTGCTTGATAAATATACAGAGGGCCCGATTCCGATGTCGTTCAGAAGGCCTCCGAATCGGATTTGGCTTTCCCGGATCTGATTCGTAGCCCTTGTTTACGACCGAATCGTACACAGGTCCCAACGACCAAGTACGATGCAAAGATCACGTACGCACCAACCGAATCATTCCAGGGACCCGAACCTGTCCGTACGACTCGTTCTTAGCCGAAACGTGCCGCGCTATGGAGCCAAATTTTGACCGAGCGAGTACGATGCACGATTCGGACAGCCGCTTCGCCTCGGTCTCTGTCGGAAGCGTCACGGGGTGTGCCCATGGGTCCCCCCGATCCAGGCATGCACAGTGTGGCGGGCACCAAGGGGTGCCCGCCACAGGGTGTACGCTTTTCCCCACCCACCCCTTTTCTGCTATGGGAGCCTGTATACGCGTCTGTACACGGGCTCCCATAGAGTTCAATGGGAAGCGGAGCGAACCGAGTCCGTAAGCATACGGCAGCATCGTACTTGCTCGTTCGGACTCCCGGAGCACGTCTCGCTCGGAAAGCCCTCCGGACCTGAGTCGTACGGATGGCTTTCCTAGCAAGATCGGAATCGGGCCCAGAATGCTTTGGATGGCTGGCTTTTAGCATTTCTTGGCAAACATGGCACGAGGCACTGCGGGGTCATGCTGTGGAATCACGTTGTCTGTTCTTATTGATTGAACATTCATGTCTTGAGGTCCTTCCTGAACTGTTGGAGTGATGCCAAGGTTCTGAGGTGCAGGGGCAGGGTGTTCCAGGTCTCAGCTGCCAGGTTGGAGAAGGAGCGGTCTCTGCTGTTAGCCCGGCAGATGAGCTGGTTGGCTGCTAGAGAGAGGGATCTGGAACGGGGTTCCGTGGTAGGTTGGTGGAAATTCACATAACATAACATAACACAACATAACATAAACAATTCTATAGCACACCTTGGTTATCATGAGTGCAATCCTTTTGGGACAAAGGCACTAGGATTCTTTGAAGGATGCATAGATGGTGAAATAGATTTTTGTGGAACTGCACCAATGGAATCATTCCCAAATGGGCATCAAGAAGAACGCCCAGGGTGTGGACACATCAAAATGGTGATTGATGGTTGGATTTTGGGTCCAAGGACAGAGGTCAATGAGACTTATGTATTGTTATCTGATGACTCCAAATCCTTATAGACAGCATGGCCCAGTCTGATCATTTAATAACCCAATGCATTCTGGAAGCTGTAGCTCCTGGTTTGCCTGAATTGAGCCTGTCTGACTAAATATCTAATTGACAATGGTTTGCAGAAGAAACATCTGGACTTGAATGCAAAGTTCCTGATGACACGAAGCCACCTGTTAATCTTAGGTATATGGGACATATGTGGTTGTTAGCTCTAAAGAGATACATCTGAGCAGGTCTTTTTCACAAAGCTTTAGCTGACCAGGGTGCATCACATATGAGCAAGAAGCAACACCGTTATCTGTGACTGGAGACCATGCACTCTGAGGCCTCATAGCTGTTACCAGTCCATAGGCCAGTGTGAAAACTGCATTGATCATCAGTTGATGGATGGAAATATCCATAATGGATGGATGGAAATAATAATTATTATTATTATCAGTTGATGGATGGAAATATCGCATAATTTCCTGGCACTGGTTCCGAATTGCCCGGCACCATGCAAGCATGTCATCTGGCTGTTGTGCCTGCATGCCATCTTGTATCTTGCTTGACTGGCACGTGTGGACCTGCCCACATATTTGAAATCAAATAAGATATCAAAGACTTTTCTTTTCAAACAGGTCTCTTTCACAAAGATTTCCTCAGAATTCTGTTACTGTTTGATGCTACATTAATTCATCCATCAGAATCTTCAGTCACCTCTTTGAAAAATTACAAATGCACAGCATCCATTAGGGAATTATTGGTTGCTTTATTTATAAAGTGCCAACATTTTCTATTAATTCGAATATCCTGGGAAACATTGGGTTTGGGTATGGGGAATACCGCAGAAGCCAAAACTCACAGACCATATAGGTATGATTACCAGAGCCCCAGTAAATTGTGATCAGGATCTCAGTTGTAAGTAGTGAGATGTTTATTGCACCTTGTAATTACCTGTTGAGATAAAGTCTACACCGCAATTACATTATAGCAGCTCATACATACCTCCTGTTATTCAACAGGTGAAAATACCCAATAAATCTAGGAATATATGGATTTTATTGAGGTATGCACCAAATTCCACATGCTATTGCTCAAAAATAGAATTTATTTAATGCAACTGATAAATTCCAAACCCCCAGGTGTCAGCTTTTACCTGAAGAAATAAATACAGACTAAATCCACTTGGAATTTGGCCCCTACAAAGGTGCTCATTGGTCAACAGTATCTCTGCTTCCATCTCCATGAAAGCACCCACATGTGCCCATCTTAACAGACCCTCTGTTGACTACTCGCTTCAATCACCAGTTGACAGTATATCACTGTGTCTTTCTCACATCCATAACTGGATGAAATCAAACGACATCACCTCTCAACAGTTTGAAAACAGGAATCATCTTCTTCTGAGAGATTTGCTGCCTTTCTTCTGGCCTCCTATCAAAAGCCCGGGTCTCAGTTCTGTTGAATCCGTCACTAATCGCTAATTGATCCTCCCCTCCAACCACACCTGAGCTTACTCTCATCCTAAAGACAGAAAATGCCTGTGGTTCATGTACTCTTCAAACCATAAAAATCATCCTGTCCAATATCAGTAATCCCCCTCACCCAAATCTTCATCCAAAAGCTCCTCTTTAGCACATATGTGAAGTGCATCAAATAGAGCAGTTATCTTCCCCATTTTCAAAAAGCCCACAAGATATCCATCTTCTTCCTCCAGCTAACACTCACTCTCACTCCTTCCTTTCTTCTCTAAAACTTGCACTCCATCTCCAACCTATTTGTCTTTCAGAAGAAACTGGTCTAGTCTAGGTCACCTCCGCACACTACAAACGTCTGCCTGCAAAACTCATTCTCCTCTATTTGTTTACAGATTTTTGTAGGGTAAACCTGGCCCAAGGGCACTGCGGAACTTTACAACAGAACCAGAAAAGTTGCACTTTTTTAAGGATCAGGGAAATTAAGTAATTTGCCCAGAATGACAGATGCTGAGCCGAGGCTGCGATTTGAACGTGTTCCTCATGCTCCAAGGTTGTCAGCTCCTGCCACTTACCCACATCTCCTACCCAAGGCCGCATCACCTCTGTCTTTTACTTTTGACCCAGCCAATGACCCACACACTGCTGACCGTGCTTTCGTTCATGGGGACATCACGACAGCCACTGATTGGTTCTCCTCTTATCTTTTCGACTGTTCTGTCACTGGTTCTCCCAAGTCGCCACCCTCCCACCGTTTAACATCAATCCCCTTTTTTCTCATTCGTCACTTGAATGTTTTTAACAATCACCCTCTTAGTTCATGTAACCCTGGACTGCCATGTTCACCTCCTTCCTGTAACACACGTCCCACCAGGCAAAATTATCTGCTCATCTGGCCACCTCTATCGTTGACTGTGATGGTGCTTCACAGAGGCTTGTACTATTTACATCCCTCTTCAGTGTCTACCTGGCAGGCCAAGCTGCTGCTGGATCAAGAGATATTAATAGAACTGATTTCAAATATACCATATGAACTGCAATTTTGGCTTTTAAAACCAATATTTTGTGATACACGTTCCATATATGGGACAGATTTAGCCAGACCTTCTGGTACCGCAAAATCACTTAGATAAGCAAAGAATAAGAGAATCCTGATAGAGTACTGATGGAAAAGGGCCCATTTTGTAATGAGAAGAATGCTTTGCTCTAAATTACTCTACTTTGCATCAAGGGGGTGTTTCATGGGTTGTACTTGGGCATTTCACTGCTAACGCTCAGAGTTTATGATGCAAAGTCGGACCTGCAAAGATTGTCAGATCTAGCTTTGTGTCAAACGCCTCCTTGAGGCTGGTGCAAAGTAGGAGACGTTTTCATACATTACACGTGTGCAGGGCCGGTCAGACCTTGTATTCCACCGGGTATTTCCCTAGTGGGATGGAGTCCCTGGAGGTTGGTTTCAGGCAGCGGCTGCTCCTGGTGCGCTGTCACTTTCCTAGCTTCCTGGGGTTAATTGCCGCAAGCTCTGGGAGGCATCAAGAGAGACATAAAGAGAGTAAGGGAGAGGGAAGGTGGAGAGAAATCGATCAGAGAGGGAGAAGATAGAGAGGAGAGAAGGGGAGAAGGGGAGAAAGAGAATGGATAGGCAAAAATATTCATGGGAAGTGTGTCGCAGGGCAGCGCCGCAAGTTACCTTGCTGCACTGCCCTGCGCCACAGGGAAAGGGCAGGAGTGCATGGTATTTATCCAACATGGTGCATACCTGTCCTTTCCCACTGCGTTGGCGCCGTTTTGGCAGCCTAGCGCAACCGTGGGCACCCGTGCACAATGGTGCAAGAGTGCCAGTGTTGTAGGCAGGATTGTTTTTGGTCAGGAAGGGGCACCCTTTAGCACAAAAAAATCCATAGAGGCGTTTCCTTTTTCTATGTTTGCTGCAGAACGCAGCACACTTAGAAAGAGGAAACAACTAGGGAAAATAAAGATATTTCTCCTCGTTGCACCTCACCTGGGGAGGTGTATATTTTTGACACATTCCCAGGTATACCAGGTTTGGAAAACCTGGGAATGCGTCACAAACCATGGGATCTGCGTGGGAACACCCCCCACAATGCCCAAGAAGTGCCTCCCTTGCGCAGAGTAAGGCAACGCAGCAATTTGTGCTGCGTTGCCTTACTCCAAATCTATGAAGCCATTCAAAGCCACGCAAAGTGCCTTTGTGCGGATTCATAAATCTGGCTCAGAAGCCTGTGCCACTCATGTACCACTTTGCGTGGTGCAAACGTGACGCAAGCTTCTCATAAATATGCCCCATAGTGTAAATATAGCGCTCTACTGCCCTCTGTCCTAGGGCAACGACCCTCTATATTTTTGTAACTCTGCCCCTCTGTTTTCTCATATTTTGGGTTCCTTTCGCATAACCCATAGAGTAGGGGTGCAACTCAGGCCCGAAGACCGCATTCAAAATATAATGGAGCCTGTGCTGATCAACTGAATGACCGTGAAACCCTCCCAACCCTCACCACAGCAGCACACTGGAAGAAAAAGCAATATTTCAGTCTTTGCTGCTAAGAAGTCTGTTCTTCTCAGGGGGAGGCGTGAGAGAACACAGGCTAACCTAGCAATTATTAACCACGGTCAGAAATAGTTGGGAGAAGGTGACCTGGGAAGGAAGGGAGTGGGGGCTGAGGCAGGAGTGGGGGCTGAGGCGGGAGTGGGGGCTGAGGAGGGAGTGGGGGCTGAGGCAGGAGTGGGGGCTGAGGAGGGAGTGGGGGCTGAGGCAGGAGTGGGGGCTGAGGAGGGAGTGGGGGCTGAGGCGGGAGTGGGGGCTGAGGCAGGAGTGGGGGCTGAGGAGGGAGTGGGGGCCGAGGAGGGAGTGGGGGCTGAGGAGGGAGGGGGGATCCACTTCCTTGCATGTCTTGTTGCTCTGCGCTGTTCAGTCTCTGAAGAAGCGCTGCTGCAGACTGTCAAGACGGCAACGCTCAATTTGAGCTGGTGGGGGCCGCCGGCACATATTTTCGGGCTCGGCTCTTATTTTCACCCATCAGATATTTGCTGAGAACAAGAGAGGGAAAACAAACAAATCGGAAAGATGGAGGAAGAGAAAGACGAAAAAACTGTCAGAAAGGGAGAAAGGAGCAATCTGCAAGAGTGGGATAAAGGGGCAGGGAGTGTCTGGTGGTGGATTAAAGCGGCTTGAGGTGGATTTAAGACAACCAGCCATGGTATTAGGGTCGCTGACACTTGATTGCACGGCTGTAGGCAGCTGAGCAGAGCTTCGGGCACAAATTAAGCACTGCATAGCGAGGAAACAACAGTGCAAGGACTGTGGAAGAATCGCTCTGTTTAGGATGCTCGTTTACCTCAGCCCTGTGCCTGGCATCTGCGCTGGCGTCTGTGTTTGTAATTATAGCTTGTGTGTGAAGAGAGCGGAGTATGAACCTCGTTATTAAGTGTTGGAACAAGCTGCTAGTTCCCAGAGGCCCCAGCGCCACTTCCAGTGTACTCCCAGACTCCCTGCCTCCTCGAAGACAATGATTACCGACCTGCCAGGGATAGCGGAAGTGACATCACACACACTGTGAGCACTGATGACAGCACAGAGTTGAGCACTTGTCCTTCGAGCAGTTTAATTTCTGCTGAAGGGGGAGGGAGTGTTAAAATAATTAGGGCTCTTTGGAACTTGTTGCACTTTTTTCACCAGTCTCCGTGACCAGGGGTGGCAAGAGCGCCGCTAGTGGTGCGAAAGGGCAAGACCAGGGTCACAGGTGCTATTCCCATACCATTCACCTTTAGTAGCCATCCATGGTATCACCCCCCTGCACAAAATAATGTATTAAGTGTCTGGCTTAAGATCCAATAAGAATAAAACTCTTGCAGCCACCCTTTTTCCTTATTTGGGGCACCAGTGCTTAATTTGTGAATAATAAGTGCCAGGCCCCAAATTGTGGCTCAGATGCCCACGACCAGTGCCTAATTTCACCCGGTCGTTGCCAGTGGGGCCCCCCCCTGGCACTCATTTTTAGGAACCAGCACTTATTTTTCTTCACCAAACGGGAAGATGGCGGAAGAGTAAGACGGTAAAAACGTCATAAAGGGTGAAAGCAGAAACCTGCAAGAGTGAGGTAAAGGGATAGGAAGTGTTTGATAGTGGATTAAAGAGGCCTGAGGTGGAACCAGGACTACGCGTTCTTGGTATTGGGCACGCTGACATTCAATTGCACCAGTTTAGCCTTCTGTGCAGAGCTTTGGGCACTGGCACTCATCTTTGACAAGTTAAGCACTGCCTGCGCCCGGCGCTATTAAATGTCAGCAAACCAAAAAGAAGGCTGTGCAGTCTTGATTCCACCTCTTGCATCCGCCACCAAATACTCCCTTCCCCCTTATGCCAGTCTTGCAGGTTTTTTACAGTCTTGGCGCTGTTCTTCCGTCTTTCTCTTCCACCTTTTTCCGGAAAAATAAGTGCTGGTCCCCAAAAACGCATGCAACCACCGGCTCAAATTAAGTACCAGAGAGTGCATATGTGTAGAGGCTGGGCCTTTGCACTATAAATGAATAAAACCTGATTCACTGTCTTTCCTGCTCACGCACAGGAATTTAAAATGGTTTCTTAAAACATACTACGATAAAAATATACAGGCAACCTTTCAAAATGCCCCACTTAAATACGAATTAATAATATGTATTAAGTAAAGTCCGTTGGTGGAGAAGGGAGACAAAGCTTTAACTCGCATTTGTCTCTGCTAGAATGTGGTATTGAGCAGTGTATATTTGCAAGGGAAAATGCTGTCATAAAAGAGGAAAGAATGTTTGCTTTGAAATTGCTTCTATACCACACATCAACTGGGGTTTTTTCATCAGAAGCTCTTCGGTAGAATTTTGAGCGCAGCCAATCAGACTGCAGGAAATACCTTCTCCTATTGCTAGTTCTTCACCGATCTCAGAACACAGCTCATTCCAAGCTCTGGTGGGAGCAAGCAAATAACTCTACGTAACAATCACAATAGAAATACTTTATTTGGGCAATCAAGTACATTAAAGTGCAAAAAGTGCCAAGTAGAATTAAAAGAGAGATCCATGCTTCATTTTTACAGCAATTTTGTTGATAAACAGTCAAAAAGATCAAATTGTCAATCATACAGGTTCAGTCAATACATGTAATGTAATTATTTTAAAATGTATTTCGATAAGCAGCTTGTGATCTAATAATATGGATATTGCATAGTCTCATTGCACTTTCCAGGTTGCCGCAATGTGATATAAAAAAAAAATTTCTTCGAAATGAGACCATATAAAAGCTGGTTATTTCTGTTTGTGCTGGATTAATAAATACATATGATTTGAGTAAAAATAGACTGTGCATCACATATTTCATTACTGTGTGGTATGTATCTTTGGCTCTAAAAAAGTTTGCAACTAGTCTGCTGCTGCTATTAAGGTTCTGGATTTGTTCTTGCTAGTTTATCTGCAATGCCAGAAATTTTACAAGTTTGGAGATCGCTTGTGGCTGGACGTTATTCAATAAGTGGCTGACGGCAGATGATAAAGTATGTTAATCCACAAGTGCCGTAATAATCTTCTGAGAATCTCAAGGAGGGTGGGGCATATGAAGAGCAAGTGTGTTATTGATTCCTGAGATAGACCACATAGGGGCATGTGTATCAAGCCCATTTCCCGTTCGCAAACGGGCCGATTCTCAGAATCGGCCCGTTTGCGAACGGGAAAAAGCCTTTTGGGATGTATCATCCCAAAAGGCCCTCGCAAAATAGGGAATCGCAAAATTTGCGATTCCCTATTTTGCGAATGCATTTAAGGAATCGCAAATTGCAATTCCTGAAATGCAATGCAGGAAGCTCCCAAGTTGTGCGATTTTGGCTTAACAAATCGCAAATTACCACCAACTTCAAATTGGTGGTAATTTGCGATTTCTTTGAAAAATGCACTTTTTTGCATTTTTCAAAGTGCCACGTGGCGCACATACATGCCCTTAGGGCATGTATGTGCGCCACATGTGCACACATACATATTTCAGAGGGTCCAACAGGGTGTCCTTTTGACACCCTTGCACCCTTGAAATTGCATTCGCAATTTGCGAGTACCTAATGGGTACTCGCAAATTGCGAATGTCTTCCCATTCATTCCTATGGGCCTCTAGGCCCATAGGAATGAATGGGAAGGTATTCCTTAATTGCGAATCGCAATTTGCGATTCGCAATTAAGGAATACGTAGGAATCGCAATTAATATTGCGAATCCTACATACATTGCCTTTTGCGAGTCCTTAATAGCGATTCGCTAAAAATCGCTATTAAGGACTCGCAAAACGGATTTTTCATACATATGCCCCATTGTCGACATATTTTAGTCTCGTTTAAGTTGTCCATGGAGGTAGTAAGTCTAGTAATTAAAAGCAGCCCATCCGGAGATGCAGAAATTTTATTTTGTAATATGTTGTCAATGCCTCCATGATGTATTTCTGATAAGGACCAGAGAGGCATGTTCTCTTTTAGCAAATGCCCTATGATCAGATTCAAGGGGTTTGATTTTTACTTTTCTGTTCAGAAGTGATTTAAACTGTGGATGCAGTAGTTTTAGATTCCACAGCTCTGCCGTGCCATTTAGCTCCAGTGCTTTAGAGAGGGCATGTGCCCAAACATTTGGTTGCATGAGATGTTGGCACATGATACTATCAGCCAAATTAGATTTTTCAGTGATCCTTGCTCTGCTACACGTGTGTAGTGCAGGTACTTTATTATACAGGCCTTCTGCGTGATCAATTGGTCACTTAGTGCAAATTCCATCCTAATCTGGGCTGGCGAGGTATTATGTGGTAATTTGAATAGAGCTCTGAAGACTGCGCTCTCTGAGTTGTTCAAGAAGGCCCCCAATTTCCCCGGGAATGCCTCTGACCCGTATGCCAGTGTTGGATCAAGTTTCGCAGAGACTATTTTCAGCAATGTTTTAAAAGAGAACTTTTTAGTGCTTTTAAAAATTGTTCAGAGGGTGTATTGTAAGGAAGCCAATTTTGGTTTTAATGAGTTTAAATATATTAGGTGGCCTCCCTTGTCATCTAGCCAACATCCCAAGTATTTATATTTGTTCGCGATGATCAGGCAGTGTTTGTTAAGATGCCAGTGGTCTTGTTTTTTTCTTTTTCCCGACCAAAAATCACAATGTTGTTTTTCTCATGGTTAATTTTCATCTAGTTTGCATGGCAGTGGATGTGTAAGACATCCAGCAGTCTTTGAAGCCCTGCGTTTGGCTTAACAGGACAACATTGTCCACAGAAAGAAGCGAGGTGATGTCTTGGTTAGCTAATTTTGGGGTATGGCTGATTGCACTATTTAGTGCGGGAGCCAGGTCACTCATGTATAAATTAAAAAGAGTTGGTGCGATTACACACCCCTGCTTGACTTCTTTTCAATGCTTATTTTGACATAAACCGTAGTGTGTGATCCCGATATTACTCTGGCCCACATATTAGAGTAGAGCAGCAGGATACCTTGTAATAATGGTTCTGGGATTTTTCAAGCTGTAAGTTTGGACCACAGTAGCTGACGATTAACCTGATCAAAAGCTTTACAATTTATGAAACAGCAGTACAGCTGTTCCTTTTTAGGTCTCGCCTAGCGACGCAGCGCGAAAGCGCTGTCGCTAGCGAGATCTATTGTTATTGACTTGCTTCGGAAGGGAGACAGGAGATGTGCACGCGCAGGACGGACTGCAACCGTGAACACGCACGTACAGACACGCGATGTGCACATCTCCTGTCCCCCTTCCGTCCTCGCCAGCCGCAAAACATGAGCTGTGCACGCACTCCCCAGCTGTCTTTGCACCCCCTCCAGTGTCAGTCAGCCATGCGCCATCTGCCAACCCCCACCACCCACCCACACCCACCTTACCGTCGTTCCGCCATGCTTCAGCGCGATGCCCTGCAGCCTGTCCCCAGAGCTCACAGGGTGATTGGTGTACCTCGCAGCCCATGCGGCCGCCATCACGCTGGTCTTTTTCTGGCGACCTCCAGACAGCAAATGTGCACGCTCACGGCGCGTTCTGATGTGCACTTGCCCGGACAGCCGATGTGCACGCTCACGGCGTGTTTGTCTTCGGCTACTGTAACGCGTGCTCCGTGCTGGGAAGATGGCCTCGCCTCAAACGTGCAGATGTCTCTCCTCGGCACCGGAGCAAGGGATCACTCTAGTTTTACAGAGGCTAGTAAGGAGGATTATTCTGTGGAAATTTGCACTGAAGCAAAGCTCCCTCTTGTCTTAGTTTGGAGTCGTTTTGGGGTGGCTTAATCTCTGAAGGGTGGGTAGTTCACATTTTTGCTACGCTAGGAGGGATGATCGCAGTTATTTATTAATTTTTTTGGGTGTGGAGGCGATGTTCTTTGTTATGGTGTGCTCCTTGTGTTGATTTGAGCGGCGGGCACAGCGCTGATGTGTTTTCAGTCTCCATTCTCTGAACGCTAAACGCATCGGTCTGAATGTCTGCTCTTATTCAACTCTACTTTCATTTTGTAGCATGTTAAGTCAATCTATTTAGTCATGTCATGGCCAATCATACATCTACCCAACCACTCGCTGGCACATTTTCTTCTGGCATCTCCTTGCAGATCAGAGCTAACACAGCTCTTAATTATCCCACTAACAGGAAGATTGCTTAGTGAGTAACTATTTGCAGCTGACATCTGTGACCTGCAGGTCACAAGCTTGAATCTTGGCTTGGCATCCCGTCTGTGTACCGTTCTGAGGTCAATATATTAAGTTCAATTAAATTTGCTTATAGTAGCACTTCCTATTTCCAGTGCTTAGCAATGAGGAAAGCAAATGATTATTACTCTTGGTCCTCAACACCTTTTAATTTACTCCCATCTAATGCTCGACACGCTTCCACATACTTCCCACCGGCCTCATCTCTTGCACCCTTAACAGTACTCCTATAGTTTTTCCACTCTCTCCCTTACACTGCATATTTAAGTCATGCCTCCTTTGATGGCCCTCTAAATGCCTTTAATGACACTCCTTCTTATGTCACTGCACAATCATCTGCACCTCGCACTCTCCTACGAACTGCCACCCATCTAGGTAACAACTCCTGCCACCCACTGAGAAGCCAGTCACCCTTTCCTAAAAACCTCCCACAGATTTAGATTCTTCTTTACTCTCATATTCCGATCCCATGCATCCTCGCTTCTGCCATGCTACCTGTAACCCTACTAATATGGAGTAATACTGCATTAATTTTTCCACATGACTTTTGAATGCAGACCCATCCATATACGTTCTGTCATTTGTTTTGCCTACCATCTTTAAATTTATTTTTTGTGGAAGGGAATAAACGTTTATTAAAATAATTTAACAGTCCTAATTTAAACAGTGCACTGTTTTTGTACAATTAAATGTATAAATCTAAGGTATATTCATTTCCAATTTTCCTGTTTTGGGTTGTTGGATGTTTATATTCTGGCACTGCATTATCTGCACATTGCAGAGCATTTGTAAATGTGCAGTGTCCACTCGGTGCAAAAATGTCCGAGTATGGATGGGCAGCAGCCCACTGCTCAAGCAATGGAATGACAGTTGTCAGAACCCCCAAATTATGGTGGCAACGTCGCGTTTTGTCATCTGGACACAACATTTACAGTTCCGAAGTCTTCTGTAAAGTAATTGCTAGGTTGTTTGTTTGTTACTCAATGGATCACTCTAGTTTTACAGAGGCTAGTAAGGAGGATTAGTCTGTGAAAATTTTGCACTAAAGCAAAGCACCACCATAAAACCGCAGGAGACCATCCTAAAGAATGAAACATGCCTTCTTCCTCTTTCCCAGATTTAAATTTATTGTATTTCCATACAGAGTTTTATACCCCTAATTAAAAAATTGGGTGTGTTTGTGGGTTATGAAGCGCTACATAAATGCACCACATTTCGGCAGGCCAGTCCAGCTTCAACAATATATTAGTCATAGCGGCTACTTCCCCTCGTTCCCAATCCAAGTAGCATCCTGTACTACTGCGGAGGATAGGCTTGCTGAAGAATGTTTTTCCTGCGGGAAGTGTGTGCATCGGAGTATGTGCGTGTCTTTAGAGTGTGCATGTCCATAGGACTTTGTCTGTGTTTGCCAAGTATATACCTGTATGGTATGTTGGGTGCGTGTATGCAATGTGCATGATTGTTTGCGTGCATGTGCTTGCAGGATTTGTCTGTACAGTGTGTGTGTATATGCAAGATGTGCTTGTGTATGCTGAGACTGCGTGTGTTTGGATACGTCTGAGTTGTGTTTACCTGTCTCTGCAGGGTGTATTCGTCTGCTGGTGTGAGTGTTTGCTTGTGTGTTTCCAGAGTATGTGTAATTCCAAAGCGGGTGTGTTTCAGCGTGCATCTGCAGGGTAGTCTGTGTGTGCATTCTATGTGTCTACAGAGCACATATATCTGTGGTTTAGTGTAAGTGTGTGTGTCTGCGATCACTGTGTGTGACTTGCTCATTGTGGGTGTGTCTGTTATCTTATATTTGTAAAGGACCTATAGAACTTGCATTGTATTCCAGCACTGTTCTCAGGGTATTGTGCTGCATCTTTAAAAAATCACGACTAAATGACAATTGAAATACAGATTAGATGCATTTCATGGTAGGTTTTTGCCTCTAATACTCCAATGGATTTGAAACCATAAATAACGTCATTAGTTGTCAAGATCTAAAAGTATTCAACGTATTCTAATTGGAAGCAGAAGTGGAGTATGGTTCCTATCCCGTCCCCTCAATGGGAGTCAGGATCTCATACCCCATAACCCAGAAAGTAATGGCTGTTCCACAAGATGGTGATAATAACAAGAATTCTCAAACTAATATGCATGCAGACTATATAGTTGCTCTCCTGCAGGCACAACATGCTTTCCTGCAACATTTCCAAGCAGCCCGGGACAATGGCGGCCGCTTCTTTGAAATGAAATAGGTCTCGCATTGACAAGATTTTGAGCTATTGGCATTGTAAATGGCAATGCCTTTTCTTTGTGTTAACTATCAAAGCAGATAAATAAAAGGCATTGTCATTTACAATGCCAATAGCTTAAACTCTCGCAAATGCGAGACCTATTGCATTGCAAATGCTTGTTCTGTATTTGTTTTGCTGCAAGCATCCTTATGGCCACAAGGTTGTCTATAGTGTCCGATCAGGTTCTGAAGCTGGTTTGAATAAATGAGAGCAGGTTGTTTGTCGTTGCCAAGTCTTGTAAGTCCTCCAGCAGAAGCAATGAAAAATATTTTGCCTCGATGTGCAACAGTGCAATATGCCGATAACTGTCTGTGTGCGAGATGGGGCTTTTTTTGTAAATAGGATGTAGAATCGAGCCTTGCCAGGACGTTGGAACAATGTTACTGTTTATGCATCCCTTAAATAAGTTTTCCAGTACTCTCGACCAGTAATTGATGTCATATTTGTAGACCTATGCAGGGATGCCGTTGAGACTTGGGGCGCTGTCTGCTCTGCTTTTTCGGATTGATGTTGCTATTCTGATAGCATTGAAAGTTGCCGCACATTGGTGAAGTTTTGCATCACTTGGCATTAAGATCTGCTGTGCTGACATTTGCTTGCGGAAGAGTGTTGTTTTGGCATTTTGGTTGTGGCTTTATATAAAGTTGTGACATGCTTTGTCCAATTTTCTGCGGTAACGTTGTTTCCATTTGAAATGGTTGGACAAGAGCCACTATTCATCCTGTTTATGATTATCCAGAAACGTCTTGGGTTTTTGTTTTGACAAACCATGAACAATTCGGTCTGGAGTGAATCCTCATATTTTTGCTTAGCATGCCAAATTTGTTTTTTGTAGTAGCTACGCAGAGCTTCGACTTCGGAGTGTAATGTGGGATTTGATTGTGTTATGAGTGATCGTGCCTTTTTGCTCAGTGTTCTTTTTAGCATCCTCAGATTTTTGGTGTACCATGGTTTAGTGTCCATGCGTTTTGTGGTAAAGGTGCCTTGTTGACTACTGGCAGGGCAGAGACTAACTTTTGTACTAGCGTTTCTCAGTCACTGATAGTGTAAATCAAGGGCCTGCCCTGATCAGATAAGAGTGTGACAACTTCCGAACTCCATTTGACCCGCCTCCAGTTGTGTTGTGGTTCTTTTGAGCCGATGGCTCTCAATGTGGTGTGGGCATTGTTCGGGGTTTTTTATTGACCAAACCTGTGGCATGTGGTCACTTTCACAACGCATCTGGATGGAGTAAGTGTATATGGTGCTAAAAAGGGTGACTGAGATAAATGTGTAATCTAACACTGCTGACCTTTTCGGACAGTAATGGGTCGGGCAAGTAGGTTGGTCTTTCAAAAAATCGCCCATTCAATACCCGCTGCGACAAGGCCTCTAAGTCTGCAAGCAGTATGCGTCCCAGGGTGTCTGCTCTTTGAGGACGTAAGACCTGTGAAGGAATCAGCCACTGGTTAATAACTCTACATGGTGAGAGTGGGGGATGGTGATTCTGTTTGGTAAAAGTTTAACTGACCTTCAAGACAGAAACTTTTGCTAGCAATTCTTGGATGCACAAGCTCTAAATAAATTACGACTGTCCCACTGGGATAGGGGCCAGACGTACTATTGCCCTGGCCACATAAAGCAGTCTCAATTTGCAAAACTCTTTTTGCAACCATAACAGACCTAAGTACTAAGGTTGGTTCGCAAAATAAGGATTGAGAATGAGTCGTAATCCGATCTACCTAATTAATATTCATTCTGTAAATCGTAAATTACGACTCACTCTGATTGATCAAAATCACAGGGATGGTTGTCTGCAAGGGTCAGTAGACCACTGTGATTAACTTTAAGTAAGTAAACTTTTTCTTTTAAAGCAGCCTGATTTCCATGAACGAGAGTGGCTGCTTTTAAACATAAGTTAAAACTGTTAAAAAAGTTAAAGAAAGAGCAGGAAGTGGGCCTATGGACCACTGCCAACTCACTCTGAAACTTTTAATCCAATTCTAAAAGGGGTATAGGCTGAAAGGGGACCCTCCCTTCCTTTTGTGAATAGGTTACAACCAAAACTTAGGAGTCGATAACTTTTCAATGGTTTGAGACCAGAAAAGATTGATACGTATGATATTGATTTCCAATATTGAAGCAATGCACAAAACACTCCCCTTGTTATTGCGAATTGGTAAGCATTTGAATATCAATTTTTGGCGTCAGTAAAAGTTTACAGAATTCAAAAATGAGTTTCATATATGAGAAATACCTGTTTTGAAGTTGCAAACAGTTCGATTTTGCAAATCAGTAAATACAGTCATTGAATTCTAAATTATTATCATTTTAGAATGCAATTGTAGTGTCTACCATATTTGTGTACCTTCATATGGATATTGAGTATATTTCTAAGGCTTAACATTTCTAATGGTATTTCTTCACTGCCAATGTCAGCCTGTCTGCACATTTTCAAGTTTCAATTCAATTAGGGCTGATTCAGCCATTCATCATTCCAAGACTAATACAATGTATTTCAGATCAGCAACATCTGTTGTTTACTGTATTATGAAATGGCAAAAATCAGCTGTAGTGTACGCTAAGTCCCTGAAGTTCAGATCAGGAGCCCAGCAGACTAGCCCTTGGAGTTAATGCTGGTGTCTTTGGTTCAAGGGTAAAGTTGCAGGTCCAGTTCTACTTCCCCATGCAAGAGGGCAGCAGGCAGCAGGTCAGCGCAGCAGGCATCAGTTCCTTCAGAGCAGCATTCCAGCAGAGTGGCAGCCCTTTCAGCAGCACATCAGTCCTTCTTCCTGGCAAAAGTATACACAAGTCCAGAAATGTACTGAAGAGTTGGTGTCTGAAGTCCAGTATTTATCACAGTTGTGCCTCTGAATTGGAGAGAAGCTTCTAGAGGCATGCCTTTGAAGTACACAGGTGCCCTGTCTTCCTTACCCTGGCTCCAGACTAACTACAGGGGGTATGCAGCCCTTTGTGTGGAGAGAGCACACAGCCTATTCAAGTGGGGCTGGGTCCAGCCAGGGATGGCCCATCCAGTCACTTCTAAGCTCCCACTGTCTAGCAGAAATACACAAAGCCCAACTGCCAACTACACATAGTCATGAGGCCCAGAGCAGGCTGCAGGCACCAAATGGCTAAGGCAAGAAAATGCCAACATTCTAAAAGTAGAATATACAGAAATGATGGCCGGAATGCAGAACCAATCAAAACATTCACTCCCAGTCATGAGATCTGGGTTAAATCCATCGTTCTTTTGCTCACACTGCAGTTTAGAACCCAGCCATATGTAAATAAGTCTTGAACCCTGCTCCTCATGGGAACAGTCCAGCCCGAACTGCCAAGCCAGGTCCTCTTTGGACCAGAAACAAGCATCCTCTCACCAGTTTCAGGGTTTCACTCCTCATCAGTCATGCTCGCTTGAATCCAGTGGCACAGTGAGTGCTACTTTCTTTCTTTCCCTTTTCTTTCCCTTTTCTTTCCCTTTTCTTTCTTTCTTTCCTTCTTTAATTCTTTCTTTCTTTCTTCCCTTCTTTGTTGCTTTTTTCTTTCATTTCTACTTTCTTTGTTTCATGTCCATGTCATTCTTTCTTTACTTTTTTCTTTCATTTTTTCATTCCTTCTTTCCATTTCTCATTCCTTCTTTCCTTCTTCCATGCTTTCCTTCTTCTTTCATTCCTTCTTTCTTGCTTTTCATTTTCCCTTCTTCCTTTTATTCCTTCTTTCTGTTCTTTCATTCCTTCTTTCCTTTTTACTTTCATTTTTTCAGTCCTTCATTACTCCCTTCTTTCTTTCCTTTGTTCTCTCATTCTTTCTTTCTTTCTTTCCTTCATTCTTGCTTTTCTTTTTTCTTTTATTCCTTTCTTGTTTTCTTTCTCTCTTGCTTTCTTTCTTTACTACTTTCTTGGTTTCATTCCTTCTTTCTTGGTTTCATTCCTTCTTTCTTGTTTTCCTTCTTTCCTTCTCTCTTGTATTTCTTTCTTTCGTCCTTCTTTTTTACTTTCTTTCTCTCTCTTTCATTTTCTCGCTTTCTCTTTCTTTTTGTCTTTCTTTTTTTCCTCTGTCTTTCATCTCTTACTTTTTCACCTGCTTTCCTTCCTTCTTGCTTTCATTCCTTCTTCCTTACTTTCTATCCTTATTTCCTTCTTTCTGTTTGTCTGTATTTCTATCCTTTCTTTCTTGCCTTCTTTCTTTCCTTCTTTCTTGCATTCTTTCTTGCCTTCCTTCTTTCCTTCCTTCTTTTGTTCTATCTTTCCTTCCTTCCTTCTTGTCTTCATTCTTTCCTTCTTTCTTTCTCTCTTGCCTTTCTTCTATCTTTCTTTCCTATCTTCTTTTTTCCTTTTATTATTTTTTCCTTTTTTATTTCTTGCTTTCTTTTTATTACTATCCATTTTTCTTTCTTGCCTTCCTTCTGTCTTTCTTTCTTTTGTTCTTTCTTTATGTTTTCCTTCTTTCTTTCTCAAAGGCAAGATGTTGTCATGCAATGCTACAACTATTGTCTTTTTTAGTTCTGTGTTAACCAATACTTTTTGATTTTACTAAAATTCTGTGTATGACATGATTACTTGTAGGGGTTTCCACACTTCATCTGTTTTTCGTGACGTGCCATTCAAATTTTCTCCAACCTACTCAAGCAAGCATCAAGGGGCAACGCCACACTGCATTTCAGCCAGTGGGAGGCTTCACTATGAGTTACAACATCTTTATTCAATTTTACTCTTCGATTGACAAACTCCCAGCAACTTTCCAAACAATAACATTTTTCAAAACAAGAATTGCCAAAAGGTTGGCGTACGGCACCAGACCTATTGGATTTGCCCATGCTTGTTCTAATCGGTATTCTGGCTGCAGAACCTGAACCCTGTCATTGAATTTCAGGTCCGAGCACCTGTTCGTTAATTAGTGTTTTAATGAAATAATGTTTACAGGCCTCATTCCTCTGGAGTTAAGCCAGGTTGCATCTGTCTGCTGAACAGCCGATGCCCTTGAGGAGCCTGCAGGTGGTCAAAAATACTTTTTTATTTGACATCACCAGATTTTAGGGCCCGAAATGCAGATGTCGACGCATAAGGCTGGCACTGGCCAATAACAAGTACAATTTGGCTGCTTTTAATGTTAATAATAACATTAATTTTCAACACTGACACACCCTGCCTCACCCTCTTCATATTCCCTTCATCACCCTAGCTGCAGTAGTCCTTTCCTCTCCTCTTTGCCAGGCTTTTGCACGAGCTCTGTGTTCCAAAGTAGTTCTTTATCTGTGGTTACCAACTGCATTCTGAGGCATCTGATTGGATGTTCCTTTTTCAACATTCAAATTAATGTGCTAATAGACCACTATTGGCCGGATAGCAGGTCAATAACTCTAGTTACAGGCAGTAGCTTTGGTGTTATTGATGTGCTTCAGTAACAGTTATGTTATTGGTACACAGAGAGGTCACCTGTTCATCTCTGCAGCTGACAGCTTTTCCACCTTGGTTGATTGCCAGTGATCTGAATGACCGGTGTCATTGGCCGTGCCAGTGCTTAATTTGTAAAAAAAAAAGTAAGTGCCAGGGCCCTCATCAAGATGCCGCTGCAGCTAGCACAACCTCATTGCCCCTGCCAGTGCTACCAATGGAAGTATCTGTGTGTTAAAATTCATACTACTTGAGGCACCCAAAACTATAAAAATTGTTTGATATGCAGGTATTAGTTTTTTTTATTGTATATTTGACTAATAAATAACTGATATTCTGCTCATCTCTAAATAATACAAAAGCACTCCATGTGGCAGTTATCATAAGTGCCGGTGCCGAGCACCGGAAACCTCCGGCTCAAATTAAGCACTGCACAGATGCCAGCGCAGTCCTGCACCAGGAGCAGTAAACTGAGTGGCATATGTACAAGGAAATGGCGCAGCGTGATGGTAAATTTTGCAGCGCTGTGCTGTGTCATTTCCAAAATGCAGGGATGCGCCGTATTTACAAGAATATGGTGCACCCTTGTGTTTTCCCTAGCGATGCCGCTAAAAATAGCTGCCTAGTGCCAACACAGACACCCTTGCGCCATAGTGCAAGGGTGCCTGGTTTGCAGGGATGATTGTTCATGTGCAGGAAGGTGTCCCTTCCTGCACATAAACAATCAATAATGGTGATTTGCTACTTCTATGTGTGCTGCTGAATGCAGCACATATAGAAGTAGCAAATTACCATTATTTAATTATGTTTTTGTGCAGGAAAGGACACTTTCCTGCACTAGGACAATCATTAATGGCTATTTGCTCTTTCTTTGTGTGCTGCAAAAAAAGCAAAAACGAGGAGAAATAAAATTATTTCTCCTCATTGCGCTAATCTAACGCCTGCTTTTGCATGGGGTTATTTTTTGGCGCTGTCTCAGATTTACACATCCTTGTAAATCTAGAGCAGCGGCAAAAAGCAATGGGTGTTGCAATGGAACGCCCACAGCAAAAGCCATTGCCTGTCCCTTTCACGCAGATGCCTGCGAGAAAGGATAGCATATTTACAAAGCGGCATTAAGCCATTCAAAGTGGCTTAACGCCGCTTTGTAAATATGGTGCAGAGCATTGCTCCACCGGATGTCGAAAAAAGTGACGTTCCGGTGGCGCAACGCCCTTGTACTTATGCCCCTGAATTTTAAGGACTCTTTCTGACTCACCATTTCAATTTATTTGTTAATGTTAGATGAATAAAACTTTATTTATTCGATGCAGGATACCTACTGCGGGCGCAGACTTTTTTTCGTAAAAGTCATGCGATGTTTAGCATCTATTATGTCAAACAAGAGAGAGTTCCAACCTGCAAAGCCATCTCGGAGATGTGTATGCTCCCTTGCCATGATTTCTAACCAGAAACGACTGCCATTACCTTTACATCTAGAGGACGAGACAGTGAGCTATACATCAATAGGTTGAGGAAGGACCTCACATTACGGGTTTGGCCATAGGAAGTCATGGTAGGTTGTCATGACAGGAGACATGTCGCCATGAATCAGCCAAGGTCGAACAAATGTCATAGTGCAAAGGCACAGCTTTCTTCAAGTAGTGGACTGGCTCATTTTGAACCCTCTGACAAGTCAGATTCAAGCCCCCAATGATGTACTGTCACAGTGAAATAATTTATTTAGCACTCACCCGGCTCCAAGGTGCTTTGAGCCACTATGTAAGGATGCTGTAGAGATATACATACTTTGAGTAAACCACAACAACAATTTTTTTTTTCTCATTTTATTCCTCAATTCATTGGCCTGTGAATATAAAAGCACCATAAAAATAAGTGGTTGGATAACGAAATATCACTAACAAAAATATCTGCAACAACAATACTGCCAAAAATATTGTGGAAACAAATACCAACTTTAAATACTTTGAATATAAAGTCAAAGATATTAAGAATAAATATAGAAAACCACAATATCATCAACAAATGGATAACCCTGTCTAATTCTATTATCCACTATATTAACGTTAAAAAAAATATAAAGTTAAAAAATATACTTATAATATTCAAAAATACATAAAAACAATATGCAGCGTACAAAATATGTAATTGCAAAAAATTAATAAACACAATATTTAAAAACATATTATTTAAAGTTAAATAATGAAAAATACGAATACAAATTAATTATAATAACAAACACTACATATTAAAAAATAAAACATGTATACAATAACAACATACCAATAAATAAAAGTAGATAATAACAAATTACATTAAATGAACTTTAAAAATTATAAACATACCAAATATATTAAAACAACTTTAAAAAATCAAATAGAAATATTACATTTAGATTCACCACTTCCAAGCCAACCTGAGCAACAGAAAGTGTTGGACTATGGAGAGGTCAGATTAACTATTCTCACTGGAAACTAACCAAAGGTAGAGAAAGTGTTGGAGATTGGAGGCGTCTGATTTACTATTCCCATTCCAATCTTACCAACAATAGGTAAAGTGTTTAAACATAGACAAATAAAATGTAAAAATAAGTCTAAAATAAACATATTCATTAAATAAAAAACAAATAAAATGAAATGTTATATATATAAATTTTATACTACAAATAAAAAAAAAATATTTTAGCAAATTTTCAGTTAAAACACCTGCTTCCTACTACCCTAAAAACAAGCACCAATAAATAATTTAAATTAACAAAAAATATAAAAATGATAAATCATTATACTATTAAAAATAAAAACAATTACAATTAATACAAGAATGATAAATTAACACAATTAAAAAAAGAAAAATTGATCAACCAATTAGCAATTAAACATTAATACATATTTAAATCTGTGGGGCCATCTGGGTGTGACTGCCCTAACTGTGATGGAAAATAGGTTTATGCAACAGATGGTTGATGTTCCCATAAGCACTCCCTTGCTCCCACTTCAGCTGAATTACGGGCTAAGACCTCTCTCTGATATGGCAGGACCACACCCTTTGCTCTATTGGAGGCAGATTTTGGCAACCCTGGAACTTGACTCCTACCGGCAAGGTCTGATGGAAGTCCTTTCCCTTGCTGGCTCATGTTACATCCCCTGGATAAAATATGTGAGGACCACTCTGAGGGAGATTGGGGTATCCAGTTAAGAGGATGCTTCTGGTGCAGCAGGGACTGGTTCTAAACTCAAAACAGCCCACCTGTAGCATAGCATAAAGACTCCCTCCTACATCTACAGGAGATTCATGGCACCTTCGTTCTAGGGGGAAACCCGCGTTCTGAATGTAGTGTCGTATCTAGGTAAAAGGTCAGTCCCTACGAACCGTTATGTATGTAATGTAGGGAAGAATGTAGGTGAAAGGTTGCAATGTTACCTGCGCCTATATAGGGTACCTATATGGAATATAACACCCACTCCTCTTCCGACTGGACGACATTAGTAACTTATTACTATACTACTAGCTGAACTAGATATTGGTACGCACAAAGCTTAAAAACATCTGTTTAGCTAAAAAGTGTCTAAAATTTCAAAAACATTTATAAAAACTTAAAACTGTCTAAAAATAAATTGTGCAAGCTATAGCTCTAAAGTGTCCTTAGTTATAGTCCGGAGCACTATAAGCATTAGAAAGCCATGTATGCCCAATAAATGAAAGGAATGCCAATTCTTGTTTTGATTTCCAAATTTGAGCTTGTTTTTAAAAAAGGGCAAATTTCTTCCAGCACACAACGAGCCAAATGAGTCAAATGTTTATGTGTCCTGGCTGGTAGACGCAACATTTTCGTTGCTTGCACCCGCAGTAGACGGCCCCTGTAGCACCTTGCAGAGTACGTCAATTGAGCACAGATGATGTTCCACACTGTCCGCAGCCGGTGCTGGGGCAGACTGTGCGCCGTCCAAAGCCTGGGTGTCAGAGGAGGAGCCGGTGTCCATACCAAGAGGTGCTGTTACTACCTGTGGGGGCTCAAAGAATGCCGCTATCAACATTGGAATACGCTGAGGACACTGCAGAACATGGGCCGTTATCGGGTCCAGTAAAGCATTCACGTCCGGTTGCGCACATGATGGGAGTGCCAAACAAAGGTCTAACACGCATTCTTCTACGCAAAACAGGCATCGGAGGACAGGTAAGATGCAGTCCATCCAGACTGGTCAAAATGACAAGAACCAATATTCACTTAGTTCTCTTAGGCGAGGCGTGCCTAGAAGTTGTACCATGCGGTCACGGTATTTACGTTCCAGGAGTGGTCTTTCCATCTCCTTGGTGACTAGGACGTCCACTGCGTAGAAAATATAAAACAATCAGGATACCTGCTACTAGAAACAGGATGAGTGGAAGTCCTCCAAAGACGCTTCTGAATACGGAGTGTATGAAGTTTGGTATAACTCCAAGTACCGTCTGAAAGGTGCTCAGAAGTCCAGAACCTATGGTCTTAAATAGGTGGACAATGCCTGTCGTATCAGACGTGATAAAGATACAATTTACCATTTCTGCAAAATGGGAAGGGCAGTTTGTATGAATAAGCACCTGTATCTAGGACGAAGACCTTCCGATCTGGAGATCAAGAGTTTCTCGAGCGGAGGTTAAGGGCACAGACTTCTGTAGTAGCATGGCTTTCATTCTGCTTAGATTATCAAACCGTATTAAGGAAACATTCAGTGAAGGCCATAACGGCGCCTCCCTGACTGTATGTGTCGGTGGAAACAATACTTGCATACAACAAGTAACCCTGGAGCTCACGGTTACCAGATATGCGATGCCAGGGAGCATTCCGCAGAAGCCTTGACTGTTCAGCATCAAGTAACTCCCATTTGAAAGTAGCCTGAATGCTGGAGTAATCACTGCAGATGCGGCACCCCTCAAATGGCAGGACAGGTTTGCTACAGAACCATTACAAGCCCCGTGCAGCATTATATCCTGGCATATGAGTGATCCACTTAAAGCGTTCTCACAGTTTGTACCGCTCAGTAACACTTCTCAATCCCCACTCCGGCATCGAAATCTGTATGGTAATACCCATGATTCCTTACCCATTTCTTCATATCGGCCTGCCTGTTTTTGTTCAAGGCAATACTGAAACTGAAAAGTAGTGACCGGTAAAGTTATGTGGCCATGGATTAGCCATTCTGTGGACGGTGATTCTGCCACTGTGAATGCTAATCTATCCAGTTTTTGGATACGCAGCATTGTCTATTTTGCTCCCCTTTGTGCCATTTCTATCTGTTTATCTGTTAGTTTGTATTCAGAAAACAGACGTACTGTTGATAAAACGCCAAGGCACATAGCCTGCACGCAAAGATTGCAGCGTCCAGCTTAATAACATAATAGAACGTAATTGAGATTGCCCGTGTTGTAATATGCCCAAATCTTGTTCTAGTATGTCTATCGCAGAAGATACAATGTTGCTTAAGGAATATATCCTGCAAGTCAATGTCGTTAACCCATTGTCTACCACTGCTAGAGATTTTTCTAGATTTATACGGTCTATTTCATGTAATCTCTCTGCGGCCTCTTGTTGGGATATTTTCCATATTTCATTGTAGACAGCATAATAGAAACGTTTCTGACGTGGCTTCCTGGGACCTAGTAAAAAATCCCTGAGATCCACATCCTGTGACAGTAAGGATAAATGTTGTTTCACCTGTGTGAGTGTTGAGGTTTTTAGCCAATCAAGGCACA
Source organism: Calotriton arnoldi (assembly GCA_963921515.1). Classification (NCBI taxonomy): domain Eukaryota; kingdom Metazoa; phylum Chordata; class Amphibia; order Caudata; family Salamandridae; genus Calotriton; species Calotriton arnoldi. Next base: position 747,074 of record CAWUFW010001129.1, on the reverse strand, counting down.
ACTTCCCAACACTGTAGGATGTCACTACCCCTGGATGTTCTCGCTGTACATAACGTGGATCTGGCCTATGGATAGCAAAACCTTCGGTTTTATCCATGAATCTCGCCTGACAGATATTAGTGTCTGTGGGCCAAATCAACCATTTCTTCCAATCGGGGTCTGACCTGTTGTATTGTATAATGTCATTCAACGTAATCTCTTCCTGTGATGTTATGTTACCCTCGGTGTGTGATGGAGTTGGCAACCGAGGCGTGTTCAAGTCTTTGTTCTTGGCTAGTCCAAGGCAAGACGTCTGTTGCACTGTCTCATTCAAAAACATGATTTGTTGAGGGATAAGGCATGCTCTAAACAAAGCTTCTGTTCCCTGAACTTGCCATTCTCTAGTACCCCAGACTGATTTTAGGTCTATGGTGTCTTTCCATAAGTCGAAACCTTGTTCAGACAACTGGGCAATGAAGGAAGCAGAGTAAATCTGGTTGGTGTTTGTTAACATATATTTCTGTGCTGATGTTGGTGCAACCTTATAATAATATGAGGCTGGGTCAGACATATTAAACCCTGAAAAATATGGAAACTTTTGTGTAAATGTTTTTTAACTGCCTTTCGGCGTTGTTGGACAATGTTCCCAGTGGTGGTATGTGAACACATTTCTAGGATTAGCAGATTTATGCAGAAAATGATGACCATAGTGTTGATAACAATACATTGTAACGAAATCTGATGTGCTTTCCAATGTTTCACTATTAGAAAATGCAGCAGATTTTTCCAAATCAGACAACATGTTATTTACAGTTTCAAAATCCCAATCATCGGAAAATGTACTTGAGGTAATGATTTCACTTAACGATATTTTAAATAAATGAGGAATTCTTAAAAGTTCGGTCGGACCAAATATATCGAAATCAACCTTGTCCCAAACTATACCATCAGGGTTAGGAACTGCTGCAATGTTCACTGATGACAAGTTTCTTTGTTCTCGATGAGATGATTGGTGTGGTTTTAAAATTAAGTTCACCTTTTGGGCTGCAGAGCTTTGTTGAAGGTATTTTCCATTAACAAGCATGCTAAAAACTATTGCTAAGCCTAACCAGAAAAGAAAGAAAAGTATCCCGGTGATTACCCATAGTTCTACCCAAGGTGATACCAGGTAAGTCTTTTTAAGAAAGTTCAGAAAGTCTTTAACTTGCTGCTTGTGTGATTTTTGGGCTGGCATCGTTTCCGGTTCACTTGGATCCAAAGAAAACGTATCAAAGTTTATGAAGTAGCCAGAAGCAGTTCGATCAATTGTTGGTATTGCATCAGGATTTGTAGAAATCGTAGTTTGCTCTTGTTGAGGCATGTTGATGTAAACATCTGTATTTGGTCAAATTTAAATTTGTCTTTCATTTTGGTTCTGAATTTGAACTTCAGGTTCAAGGGGAACGAGTTCCATGGCATTATTGCATAGTCCATCATTCCGTGCAGGAGACTCTTCGAACGTGATGAGTCTTTCCGTTTGAACTTCTTGAATTGTAGCGAGAGGAGGGCGTCTGCTACTTTGGAGTCCACGTGGCCTACTACTCAGTATCGGCCACATAGTGTAGTTTGATTAGGTCGATTGAGACAAATCATTTCTCCTTTTTTCCGGCAAGAGGCGGTAGAAGTACAGTTCTTGTTCCTTCAACTGCCAGAACCTGTACAGGCTTTCTGTATGATGGCCCAAATTCTTTCTCGTCCGCTATTTTCTCTCTGACCAGATCCTTGACTTTTGGGATCCAGACAGGTCTTGCCGTGACTGATTTGACTTCCCCAGTGGCGGTCTGCTTCATATGGACATTACTTTGTTGTGTCCTGGACTCATTTAGATCCTGTAAAACAGCCAAATGACCATGGATGTCAAAAGGTTTTTTTATCCGCCACTGTGCCTTCACAATCAAGATCAGGTACCCACATTCTTGTCCCAAATAGGACCTCATATGGAGGGACCCCCCCTAGAGAACTTCTTGGCATATTGTTCAATGCTCGCTGTACTACGTACAGATGTTTCACCCAACTCTCACCCGTGCCTAATACTCTCGCTGTTAAAGACTGCTTTAAGTCTTGGTTTTTTCTCTCCACAACCGAATTTCCCTCGGGATGGTACGGAGAGGAGTACCGCAATGCTACACCCAATCCTCGCATGGCCTCCTTGTAAGCCCGAGAGTTAAATGCAGGGCCCTGGTCAGAATGTAATGTGCCAATTGCGTATGTCCCTAAAAAGACTCGCAAATCTTTTATAACAGTTCGAGCGTCAGCCTAGCGTTGGGGCCACACCCATAGGAATCTTGAGCAGGATTCCACTGCAACCATGATATACCTGTAAGCCCCATCTCTTTGTAAGGGGCCTCAGTGGTACAAGTAAACACACGGCTAGTGGTTTGTCAGATATTAATAAAGGTGTCTGTGCTGGACGTGTTACGGTGGAACCTTTCATCTGCTGGCAGATATCGCATTTCAAGACATAGTCTTTAGTCTGCTTCGTTAACCCAGGCCACCAAAAGCGTTGTTTCAATAAAGAAACAGTCGCCGTTACTCCTGCATGTGCAGAACCTATCCCTTCGTGTGTTGCTAGAATTAAACCTAACCTACGATCCATGTCTGGAATTACTCTATCCCCCACTCCAGGAATCTGAGCAATTGGAATGTTATTGGCATCTAACTTGTAGGAGTACTTGAGTGGAAACCTTTTTGGTACTGCTCCGCTGTTTTTGCGACAAGCATTGATAGCTACCATAATCTCACCATCTATTCTCGTTTTAGAACGAGTGATTGCAGCTACGGAAGCCATGCGTACAGCCCCCTTTGCGGCTTCATCATCCAATGAATTCCCTTCTACGTGAACGTCATCACGCTGATGACTCAGTGTATGTATCACGTGAGCTCTCGGTAGTTCGGTTTTCAACTCCACTACCTGTTCTCATAGCATTTTATGCTTAATTGTGCCACCTTTTGCATTTAGTAACCCGTTTTGAACCCAGTGCTGCAAATATTCATTATATGACTGTACACAGTAAAAGGAATCGCACACAATTAGTGTGGGGAATTCTCGATTCATATTAACTAGTGCCAGTATCAAGGTTTTGAACTCTGCCAGCTGTGCCGTGCAGTCTCCTAGAGATTGCGTTTTTGTGCAACTTGGGTGGAACTTTCCATCCCGCATGTGACCTTTAACGATTGCGCATGCCGCACTATATTGCTGCTTACTTCCTATGGCCGGTTGAGCTGATCCGTCAGTGCAAATTATATATTCATACTGATCTAGAGGCATTATTTTGTTTGGTAGAGGATATTCTTGTTTGTATTGCAGAAATGCTTGTGTCTTTAGATTTGGGTCGTACCTGTATTCTACATCTGTTGCAGTGAGAGAATTAGCCCATTGTATCCATCTCGGATGTAAGGCTTTAGCGTTAGGAACGCTTGCCTTTGTCACAGCCTCTAAGGCCTCTAAGGCTGGAACCGGAGTCACTACTATTATTCGTTTCCCCTGAGCCAGTGATCTTTCTCTTACTACAGCAGTCTGTACTGCTGTTAGAATTTTCTCTGTAGATGCGAAGCGCATCTCAGCATTTGTGTACAAATGTAATTTGTATGTAATTGGTACTGTTTCACCTTCATTATATGTTAGATAGGTCTACCCAGATTGACCCGCAACTATACGGATCACCAGGTTGCGTACGTTTACGCGTGTCAGTAAGTGTTTGGAAGCTATCATATCAGCTTGTAAGGAACGAAGTGTATCTGTGTGTTCTTGTGTCCATTGTTTTACTGAAAAATCAAGTTTTATTAAATCGTAGAAAGGTTTTACTCTTTCTGCGTAATCTAAAATGTATGTTCTACCAAAATTTAGGAATCCCAGGATTGATTATAATTTTTTTTATGATTTTGGAGGTTGGAACAGCGCACATTTCTCTAAAAAATTGTCTGCAAGGCTTTTTCCTTCACTTGAAAGCTCATATCCTAAAAACAGGACACTGAGATGGGCAATTTTTTATTTTTTAAAGTTGAATTTGTAGCCCTCAGATGCAAATCCCAAAATTATGGTATTCACTCTGTTCAAGTGCTCTTCTAGGTCATCGTCCGTTAGATAAATATCATCCACATAGGACAATGCCTCTTCATCCAAATTTTGAAGTAACTCAGTTACTCTGGCCAAAAACAACCCCGGGCTGTTCTTATACCCCTGGGGGAGTCGACAAAATTGACGCTGGGACCCTAGCACTGAGAATGCTGTTAGATACCTGCTTTCAGGCGCTATATTTTGGCAGAAAAATCCATTTGAGCTATCAAGTGTTGTTTTGTATTTTTTCCGCACAATGTTATTCATTAATGCAGCACTGTGTGCATTTTGAACTGCAAATGTCTTAGTGCAAGTGTTTAAATGTCTATAATCTAAAACTAAACGATAAGAATTGTCAGGTTTCATGACCGGAAACAAAGAATTGTTCATCGATGAGGTGCAATTTTCGATCACCCCTTGGTATTCAAATTGATCTAAGATCTCCCTGATCTGTTTTTTAGCTTCTTGCTTTATTGGATACTGCCTCTGTGCAGTTGGAGTATTTTTTAAAGGAATTATGTGGTGGGTTGAATCTTCATCCCATCCAACATGATTTTTGTATAATGCAGGGGCTTGGGCTACCGCCCACTCCTGTGCATATGTGTGTTGTAGGTGCTTGGGAATATGGTCTGAGAATGCCGGTAAAATTACCGTTTCTCCTTTAGGGCAATCCATGACGAATGCTGGCGGCCAATCTTGTTCAGCTAACAAATGTCATAGCCAAATGACAAGCTCTCCCAAAAGAGACCTTTAACTGTCCTACATTTGTCCCCCTCCATTTGGAGTGTTATTTCATATAACTTATGTGGGACACTTACCCTAGTATCAGGTGTCTCTACCTTGATATAATCATTCAAGTCCGCTGTCACCAGAAATTCCATCAGGTTCTGGCGAGCTATTGTTACTTCTGCCACACTGTCTAGCATCGTCAGAGCCCATTCCCCGTTCAGTAGTCGAGTCCTCAGAATTCTGGGCATGTCTGATCTTTAGACCTGCAACCTTCTTCTTTTTGAACTGTGGTTTTGGTTTGGCTTTATCTTCTTTTTTGGAAGTATATTCTTGAGCGTTCTGCTTGTCTCTGGACTTTGTACGCTCTTCTTGTCTGTCTGACCGTCCTTCCCTCTTGGAGTTTTTCGATGAACCCTGGAAGGAACGAGAGGAACGTGTATCAGTATCCTGATACCTGTCAGGTTTCCTAATATTATCCCTATTCCTAAGGTTATACCTCTTTTCGGAGGGCTCCTGTGGAGGAGATCTACCTCTGGATTGAGATCTGTTTCCTTTAAAGTTTTGTTGTTTTTTATTGTCCCACTTCTTCTTTGTTGAAGCAGGTGTCTGATTAGTAGTGTCCTTTTCAGGACTGCCCATCAGTTGTGGTTTTAAAGCTTTCCCACCCAAACTGTCTCTGCCTAATTCTGCATACGCAGTTTCAATTATTTTTGGTAGTTTGTGTTCCTGTTCTAAAGGACTGAACTCCCTTAGCCGTTGGCGGATAGCCACTGAAGCTGCTTCCCCTTTAATGTTAGCTAGTATTATGGCTGATACCTGGGCATAGTTACCTAGTAACTTCATCCCTAAGTTCAGAGCAGGCTCTGCTCCGTACTCGTTTTGTATTTGTCTCAATACGTCTGGTACTACTGCTAATGACGGGATACCATGCGTTCTGGTATAAATGGCAGCAAAGACTGTACCCCAAGTGGTACAATCCTCTATTTGTGGTGTTATCCCCATGGGCAAGCAGATTGTTAGCATTCTGTGTTTTTCAGATGGGGTAGTATTCGGGAATACTGCCTCTAGCTGTGTTATTTTCGGAGCTACCCAGAATGGCATTTGTTCACGTTTTGTGGGCATTTTACCCATCACCGCGTGTAATGTTTGTGGTGTGATTTTAGTTGCTGTACCCTGAACTTGAGTACCATTTGTTGCAACTATTGCTGGTTGGACTGTAAGTGTCCTCATGACGAATTGCGTCAAGTTTCTGTACGTTTTTATTAATTCTTTGTGTTGTGTGAGTAAGTCTCCTGGTGGCATTGTTTCAATGTCAGGATGTGGTGTGTAGGCCGCTAATATAGGCCATGTTGCCCCTTCTCTTCCGAGCGGAAGTGTTCCTGGTATGTGAGCGGAACCTCAATGTCCTCAAACGGACAATATTCCGCTGGTGCATCTCCTTCTGTGTAGGAATGAAATGTTTTTGTTCTTGCATTTGCTGCTGGGAACGTAACCCACAAATAAAATACCTCTGTTCTATATGATTCGTGTGCCTCAATCACGAAAGCTACTATGCTGGCTGTTACACAATGTGCAAGTAGTTTCAGGGTGACTGTATTTCTAAGATTTTCTGCAATCGGAATTGTATCTGCATCAACCTCTTCGTCTGAGAGGTGCAAACTATGCACAACTCCCTCCGTGTTTTCCACGCTTTCAGTCATTTCTTTAGACGAAGAAGTATTTCAAGGAACTAAAGATAAGGTGTTTTGCACAATTTTAGGAACACTGTGTCCTTCAAGCTTGATTAACCAACAGCTAATAAATAGGATTTTTTAGCCTACTCAGCTGTGGCGGAGTTTTTGCCCACCCACTCCAGACGTCTCTGGTGTTTTGTGAGTAGGGGTCTCTGAGAATAGCACGACTGAACTACTCAGATTCTACTGTTAAATAAGTACCCAACCAATGTTGGCGGCGCCATGTCGTATAGTTCCTAGATTACCTATACAGGATCTGCGCGTTTGGATAACATAAACTGTGGGATTGGTGGCAGACTGATTCCGAGCACCCCCACCGGATACGTTAGCCTATCTGTATCAGCTAGCTCACGGTGCCACTATAATCTCCTCTTATCCAGGAGAGAATAGATTCTGGCAACCTCAGAACATGACAACCCTGATCCCTCAGAATCGTGGAAACAATATACTACCTTTCGCTCAGTCACTCGTGCTCACTTAGTTTGTCTGGGAGAGTTACACAGAATAAACAGGCTGGGCGTTTTCAATAAGTATTTATTGAACAGTTGTTATTCTAGTGTAGAATAGATGAGCTGCAACAACCATTAGACACTAGCAGAGATATATGATTAGCAGTACTACGAAACTAAAGGGATGGTATAGTTCTACCATCTTGCATAAATCATGAATATATACAAGTACATAAAACACATGATAAAAAGTGCGCACTCCTACAATGCTCCCTAACTAGATGTACCTAAATGTACCCAGCATCTGTGTAGGTGTTATGCCAAGAATCCCTCTAGGATCTAGTCAACCCCATTACCTGAGAATGAGAGAATATGGGACCCCGTCCTGGTCTCAAGTTGGACACCCCGCGAGGGATGTTAGACCACTGCGAGCTGGAGCGTCTGCATGCAGGAACCTCAGCGTCTCTGGTCAGTGTGTCAGCCGGGAAGTCTCGGTCTCCTCTGTCCTTCTAAGCAAGATGTGATGTATATATACCCATAGGTCTCCCCAGGTGTCCTACCTTGCTGTGTTACAGTGTCGGCCTAAAGGATGACGTCGGGCCTGAATTTTATACAGAGATATTATAAAGGAGATGTTCGTCCTGCTGTTAGTCCTGCTGTGCTTCCAAGAAGCATCATGCATAATGTATGAGATTCGAACTAGGGGGAAACCCGCGTTCTGAATGCAGTGTCGTATGTAGGTAAAAGGTCAGTCCCTAAGAACCGTTATGTATGTAATGTAGGGAAAAATATAGGTGAAAGGTTGCAATGTTACCTGCGCCTATTTAGGGTATCTATATGGAATATAACAAGACGCCTTTCTTTTGGTTAAGGATACCTACCGGTAGGAGGATTTTCTAGATGAGATCAAGCCACCCTTAGCTAGGTGTCTTTACTTGCAGCTTCGCTACGGTACTTTGCCTTTTAATGCTTTTACCGCTAAGTGCTCGCGTGCCCCAAGAAGATTAGACAGGCAGTGCCCATGCTGTGGCGCTGCCAACGAAACCATTGAGTACATTCTGTTTTTTTGCCTGACCTATAAGTCCAGCAGGAGGCACTGGATAATCCCGCTCTGTCAGAATTTGGGCACAAGGTAAGGAGGCCCTCAGGGTACTGAGATTCGATACCAGAAAACCATTCGTTTTTGCACTTACTCTGTATCTGATGGGAATGTGGAAAAAGAAGCTAAAAGTGTGTGTTCTCCCCTAAGTGAGACCAGGGGCGAGTCAGTTATTAATTGATGTAACTGGTTCCTAATTACATTATGCTCTGCCATTTTTGTATAACTTTTAATGCTTTCGTAGCAAGCTGCATTAATTGATTACTCCTCCACTATTTTTTGTAGAACTACATGCCTCTGGATTGTACGTGGTCTATTGCCCTTTCAACTTATAAATGGATTTAATCTCAATTATTGATTTAATTGTTGTGAGTGATGTTTCTCACTCAATATATTGTATGAGCTGTTTTTATTGGTCTTATCCTAATGTATTATTTTACTATATATGTTTTTTTCTTATTTTTAATGTGATTTTATGGCCTATGTGGGAAATAAAGATATAAACCAAACATAATTAAAACAACAAGTAATCAATTGATTAATGTACATATTTCATTGCCAATTAAATACATTAAATGAAAAATGTGTTATAATTTAAAAATAATAATTTACATATAAGAACACTTCCCACCCTAATCCCCTGCAAACACAACAACCCGCCCCTAAATCAACAATTTCTGTTTAAACAAAAATACATTTCATATAAAAAGTGTACAAGTATACTAAAACAAATTGAGCACAAATATTATTACAATACTAATAAATTATAATGCTAAAATAACTCAAATTTGCCCAACTAATTATAAAAGCGTTATTATATTCAACATTAATTAAAAAGCAATATTAAACACCTAAAAGCACTATATTCTTAACGTCTGTATTGTGTCCCACGATATTTGTGACATAACAACATTTTTGACACAATGTTTGTGTCTCGTGATATTTTTTCATGATATTTTTTGGGAATAACACAAAGCTTTAGGACAAAAATATTCTAACCTTTACAACAACAAGTATATGAAGGCTCGCTCTGCCCCAGCACGCCCATCAGTCAACAGCTCAAAACATGCTGGGGCTTGTAGCCCAGTAACAGTTGTTACTGTTAAGCATAAAGTGAAACTACAAGCCCCAGCATGCTTAGCGGTGTAGAGTGAAAAGCCTGGACTCATGGCATTGCCCAATTTGACATCCATGCATCAAACATAGAGTGACCAGGCGCACCGAATTTCCACAGACAATCCTTGGGCTGCACCAGCTGTCCCGGCAGATTTCTGCAATTTTGGCTCAGGTCCCTGTTTTTAGATGTGGTCGACTGAAACCAGTGAGAGGTACTTATTGGTTGTGCTAGTTAGCAGCTGTTATAAGTAAGCAATTTAATTAACAGGTATTATGCTGGTTTTAGAAATTAAATTCAATTTATTTTCTTAGTGCTTCTTCCGTGTTCCTATGTTGTCATTCTGCGCAGCACCGTTGACGTAAAAGTGTAGTCCTTCTTCTATTTTTGCAAAATGTCCCGGTTTTATGTTCTCAAGATCTGGTCACCCTAATCAAACAGTACTGATAATCTACTGTACTTCAGGAAAGTTACGAACGTTTCTCATTCATTTCCACAAATCTTTAATGATGCTTGGATCCCCTGTGCTGGCATTTGATCTTATTACAAAAAACCAACCACAGCATAGAATGATGTCATCAAATTAGTTAGTGGTGCCTGACCGGCACTAGTAATTTTGATATGTATGAACATATATGATGCTTGCTTCGCCTGCCAAGTCGGGTTATGTTTTTCGCTCCACCTGTTTTCTACCTCCCCTGCAGGAGCTTAAGGCTGCTCTCATTCATGTTTTCGGCGGGCGTGGTTTTGTTGCTACGCCCAGTGCGTGCTCTGCCGCCTCAGTTTGTCTGATTATAGGTGTGACTGTGAAGGAAGGGACCCGCCGTGTCTTGTCTGCACGTGTGCAGCAGCACAGCTGTTTACCTTGTGTCAGAATTAAACCCCCTGTGTTTGGTGCAGATATCTATAAACAATCTAGCGTGCAAAACGTCTGCTGTGCCCCTAAATTCAACTTGGACCAACATATGCCTTTCTTTTTAAGTGAAACTTCCCGTTTGGAATTTACAAAACATTTACACATGTAACTTTACTTACTCACGTGTAATATTACACCACTATACAATATTATACCAGTGGCGTGCAGTATTATGGGGGAGTGAATCTGTCCCCTAGAGCAAGCAGTGGGCAATCCAGGGTGAGATTTCCTTGCCAAATATGTGACAAAAAACCCACAAACTTGTGTTTGTATCTGTGTATTCACAAATGTTTGCAAAGGGCAACATTGGATGTGATCGGGTATTTACTGCTGTCAGGGGACATAGTAGACCGGAAACCATGATACAAATGGGGAGGAAACACCTCATTGAAGAACGCGACTCCTGGACAAAGTCCACCTCCACTCCCTGGAGCCAGCTCCACCCGCCTAGATTCACTCTCTGGAGCCAGCACCACCCGCCTAGATTCACTCTCTGGAGCCAGCACCCCCCGCCTAGATTCACTTCCTGGAGCCAGCACCACCCGCCTAGATTCACTCTCTGGAGCCAGCAAACCCCTGCCTAGACTCACTTCCTGGAGCCAGCACCACCTGCCTAGATTCACTCTCTGAAGCCAGCACCCCCGTATAGATATACTCTCTGGAGCCAGCACCCCCTGCCTAGATTTACTCCCTGGAGCCAGCACCACCCGCCTAGATTCACTCTCTGGAGCCAGCACCCCCTGCCTAGATTCACTTCCTGGAGCCAGAACCACCTGCCTAGATTCACTCTCTGAAGCCAGCACCCCGCATAGTTTTACTCTCTGGAGCCAGCACCCCCTGCCTAGATTTACTCTCTGGAGCAGCCCACCCCCACCCATAGATTTACTCTCTGGAGCCAGCACCACCTGCCTAGATTTACTCTCTGGAGCCAGCACCCCCTGCCTAGATTTACTCTCTGGAGCCAGCACCCCCTGCTTAGATTCACTCTCTTGAGCCAGCGCCCCTTTGCCTAGATTCACTCACTGAAGCCAGCACCCTGCATAGATTCACTCTGTGAAGACAGCACCCCCGCCTAGATTCACTCTGTGAAGCCAGCACACCCGCCTCGATTCACTCTCTGAAGCCAGCACCCCCACCTAGATTCACTCTCTCATGCCAGCACCCCCAACTAGATCCACTCTCTGATTGTATCTCTGCCTTGGACCCTGTAGAAATCTCTGCTGCCTTTTGGCTAGGTTTACATTACACAAATACCACATACATGCAAACATGCATACTTACTCCTGGAAAAGGGAGACTGTTGCAATTCCACTGGACTACTATTGTCTTTTTAAGAATTCAGATAGATGCATGAATATGCTCCAAATGTAGGTGCAGTGGCGGCTGGTACAGATCGTGGGTGGGAGCGGTGGGAGGTGCCCGGGGGGGGGTAGTAAAATGAAACAAATTTTTACCTTATTGCCGCGTCTCTCATCGTCCCTCCTCCTCGTCCCTCTGCTCTGTCAGAAATCACCAGGGCTTCCCATAGCCAATAACAACGCTGCAGATCAGCGTTGTGATTGGTCTGAGCGCCGTGGTTCAGCACTCAGCCAGGCACTGGGGGCCTGAGCATGTTCTCCACCCACGTTGTAATGCAGCCAGGGTGGAGAACATGCACCCTGGCCCGAGGCGGCCGGCCATACAGTCATGAACACTAATAACAGTGCTGCTGCACAGATGTAAACCTGCTGCCATTAACTCATATCATCAACTTTGAAGTCCCTTTCAATTAGGAAAATAGAGCTGATCCATGTACACAATAATCAGATTAATAATAACAACACAATTATTATTATTATTACAAGAATAATGATTATTGTTTTTTCCATCAAGTCAACCACCGAGCAACAAACCATCAATCAATCCATCCATCCATCCATCCATCCATCCATCCATCCATCCATTCATCCATTCACTCTACGCACTACTCCCTACCCTAATACCCAACCCCACTGATCCATCGGGCACAGCTGTAAACAGATGTGTGCAGCTAGGGGCGTTCCTTGCCTCCCAGCATGCTGCACTGATTCCTGGCAGTGGGAGTAACCCCACCTGGGCGTGGCGCAGCCCAAACTGGTTGCACCAGTGACACCCAAAGAGAAATCAGAGCACAAGGAAAGGGTGGGAGAGATGTGGACAAACCAGAAAAGCAACACATATATTCAAAATAAAAAACACAGGACAACTGTGTAGAGTTGGGAGCCAGCATCATGAAAGAAATATAGCCTGGAGCTGCAGCTCAAGAAGCAACAAGCATTGGCATAGCCAATTGGTCTTGGCAATGGGAGTGTCTCATTACAGAGACATTCCGAGAGATGTTCGGAATCAAATATAACTGGCAAGGGAGAGAGAGGGTTCGTGGAAGCTTGCCGCGACAGGAACGAGGTTTCATCCCTGTTTGCTGACTGTGAAACTAGGCAATGCCAGAATCAAGCTGCCGCAATTCCTGCATTTCATGCCTCACTGTATAGACACCAAGTGTGGTGACCCTGCTAAAGTAACACTGTTCAGTTACTGGCTATTTAAAGGACTGGGCCAGGAAGTAGCTTGGAATAAACATAAGAGAGGCACTACCAAGACTACAGCTGTCTCATATTCCCTTTATTCCCCTCAGCAGATGCCAAAAAAACTATAAACTCTAACCAAACCCGAAGCCTCAAGTCATTCATCAGCCAGTCTCACTAGCCATTCTTGTCCATAGGAATATTAGGGAAACTAAAGTATCCAGATGAGAAGCACGTCTATGACTCGCCCGCATCTGCTACCACATCCTCAGGAGTGCGTGGTGTTGGTTTACGCCCTCCTTTATTATTATTAGCTTCCATTGGAAAAAAGGATTGTCTGTCTGGCAGAGCCCATGGAGCGGATTGGTACGTTTCTGCAGCCTCGCAACTGCAAATGCCGAGAACACTATACCATGAATCGCAAACTCTGCATTGAGGCAGCCGCAGTTATTTTAAGTGTAGCTAAAGCTATATTTGTTGACTGCAAAAAGATACTTGGGTAAAGGCGACTTATGAGAGATCGCTGATTTTGTTATCCCTATTTAAATACAGTTGCGTACGTAGGAAAATTAGAGATGGATGATTTCCTTATTCACAGACTTTTCCTGCTTCATAATTGTTTTTTGGTAACTGTGACTCAACTGTAGTCTTCATTGTAAGATAGCTGCTACGTTAACCCCTGTAGAGTAGTAAAGTTTCCTAAACTAGTCCTCCTTACGGTCTCCAACCACTAATCAACTTCAACTTTAGTGTACCTCTGACACACGTTGAAAGATTGTGCTGTTGATTGGTAACAAGTGTAAATGGAAGAGAGAGGGATCCAAATGGGATCGAAAGGCAGGTGAGCGTGCAAGTTCTTTGGTGAAAGAGGGGAGTGCAATTTATGTTACTAGATGGTATGAGATTGGCTTGTGAAGAAATAAAAAAGTAGTGCCGAAAAAAATGCCCTAACATGGCCTCTGCAGATGTTTAGGGGTAGTTGGTCGCTGGTTTCGGGGAGGGCTAAACCCTGGAAGAGGCATGACGCATGCATGCCATGTACAAATGGGAGAATGAATATTGAAGCGACGATGGAGCCAGCAAATGGGAAGCCTATGGGTGGGCTGAAGCCCACAAAGTAGATACAGCAGTTTCTTCAAGACAACACATGCGTTGCCTGCAGACAAGACCTAAAAACAGCAGACATGTGGAACAGGAGAGTGCTGGACGCGCCTCAAACACCAGCCAAGTGTCCACTGAAAGAGCTAGGTTGACACAACGTTCTTTTACATGCAGTTGGGGAAGAGGCCCAACCAAAAGATTGTTCACTGGCCTCGTTCTAGAACAGCGGTTCTTTACCTGTGGTCCGGGGACCCTTGGGGGTCTACTTAGTCTTCACAGGGGGTCCGCGACTGCTTAGAAAATTAAATAATATAAACAGCTTAATAAAGTATATATAAATAAAGAAGTAAAAGTGAAATTTCTTAAATGTTCTGTAAATGTAAAGGAATTTGAAACGGGAGGCTAAAAATGAAGTTGTTATCCTCAGAATGATTTGTGGGAGCAGTGCAGGTGCATCAAACAGAATACAATGTGGCTGAAGTTAGAATATCTCCAAACTTCCCATTAAAAGTAAAATTTGGATTTTTTTGTATTTGTTTATGAATTAAATAAAGACATTTAATCTTTTTTGTATCTGTTTAATAAATGCTTTTTGCTGTATTGCTTTGTGGTTCAGATCATCAAAACTGCTTTTGCGGCAGTCTCCAGCCTCCAGTACTGACTCATTGGGGGTCCCTGGATCCCAATAAGGATTCTGTGGGGGTCCCCCGATTTCAGAATGTGTTTCCTAATCTTTGCAACTGTATGAATGATAGATTATATATAAGGCTCCCGGTTTTCCGTTTAAACGGATTTTTACACATAAATACAGACGGAAAAATGTTTTTCTTCCGTCTGTATTTATAAATAGAAATGGAAAAATACGACCAAACCGGAATCAGAGAATTGTTTGGCCATCCGTGCTCCAGCCAAGTGGTTACCTCGCCAGGCCCTCTTCCTGATTTCGGTGTGTGCCTGCCCACATTAACACCTGCAGGGCCATTAGTCTTTCAATAGGCACGGGAAATTCCTTCCTATGAGGGTCTTGTATTGACCTCTGACCTGCCCTTCATAGCCCTGTTGTTTCACTGTTTGCTCTTTAAGGAGGCAGGATGCTGTAAGTAGCTAATGCAAGACCGGTAGAAATGATTTAATTGCAGGATAGATTGTGAGGATCGGCAGGGTGACACAGCATTCAAAAACTCTTTCAAGCCTTTCTCTCAACTGTGGCTTCAGCTATTTTTTTTTTTTTTTTTAACTGCTTATTCAAAGCGTGTGGCAATAATAAGTAATTAACTGGATGGCCACTGAGTCACTTGTGAAACAAAAAAAAATTCTTTTGAATGTGACCCAAAAAGGGCTTAAAGACCGGCAGCATAAACACAGTAGGGAAATTACTATTAGGTCGGATTAACATTAAGATCCTTGCAGGCCATAAAACTAAACTTTTCACCCTGACTTTGCGTGGCATGAAGAAACACAGCAAGACAAAAATAGCAGAATGTAAACATTCCTGAGAGGTGCATCTTGCCAGAGACAGCCAGGGCATATCTGGAAACTCATTTTAAAGTTAAATTGTGTTTTTTCCACCGTGGCTGCAGTTAAACTGTGTGGTATTACGCACTAATGCACAGAAAACGTCTTCAACAAGCAGAACTTTGTCATCTAAATTCAGTAAAAGGTTCAATGCTATTAGGCAGTAGAAAGTAAAATAAAGCAAATGATACACGTCTAAAACCCAGTGTCTTCATTGCAGGGACTGTGTCTCCCTTCTGGAAAATGTAGTTTGCATTAGCATAGCTCATGTTAGTGTTATTCATTATTTCAGGCTTCAGAAGTGTGACGGAAATAGAGCCTGGCAGGACTAATGCAGGGCCTTTAATTTCTGAGGAGTGTAACTTTATTCCCACACCAGGCAGATGATTTATTCTCAAGGCTGGCCTATCCACATGGGAGATCGTGGCAAAGGCGGAGTTGGGACAAAGGTGTTGGCATGACTCTTTAAAGATCCTTGGTGGTCAGAAATAAGAGCTCGCTGCCTCAGAGGAGGTCGTTTGCTCACTCAGCTGTGGACAGCAATGTGCACCATAGAGTATGCTGCAGAGAGGAGCATGGAACTGGCAATAAGGGAAACGAGGCACCCAATATATCTAAATTATCATGAAAGCTGTCAGCTCTTTCATGCCCTCTTTAGCTAGGTCACTGACAGTGCACAGGTGCACTCACCTAAATTCTAAATGAGTTTACATCTAATAATCATGGCTAGTGACAGTGTTTTCAATATTGTAACACAGCAGCAGCTCACTAATGTATTGTGTTTGCTTAATTTGGCGTTTATATAAATATAGCTAAACCCATAACAACCGTGTGCACTGTCTATTTAAATAAACATGGAAAAATACTAGCTCCAGAGTCTAATCTTGCTTGCGCCAAAAATAAATGCGGATATATACAGATAAAATGACAAAAAAATAAATATGGATAAATACAGACGGAAATGTTAAAAAAATAAATACCATAAAACCGGGAGCCCTAATTATATACAATATATCTCAGGTGTTTCCAGGTGATATCAGAAGGTGGACAGGTGTCATCTGATGCAGATGAGATGCCTTTCCCCTTTACTGACCTTAACATTTATAACACAATTGATTGATGTCCGCTTTATTCTTGCACTGCGTTTTTTCTGATTTCCCAAATACGGATGCACCAGCCGGTGGCAGACACTGAGGGGCTTTTTTACAAGCCCTGCTGGTATGTCACTCTTTCCCATGTTAAAAGTGACACACCGGCAGTGCAAGGGACTTTGTAAATAAGCCCCTGAGTGAAATCATGGTAGACCGCGCACCCTCCCAACCAGTGCAGTGGTATCAGCTTCATGGTGTGAGGTCACCCAAGTGACGCACAATCACTCGCTCACAACTCTGTGTGACTTACCTTAGGTGAGGACCCATCAGTCCCTGTGTTACTGTCACTGTGTGAGTTCATTAACCAAAGACTGCCCACCCTCCTAAACCGTGCACTGGTATCAGTGTTACAGTGTGACTTCATCCAAAAAGCGGCAGTCCATGCAGGTAAGCGTGGTTGGGCAGTGGGGCGGTGCGGGGGCGGGGTTGAGCAGGAGGGTGGGAGTTGACAGACAACGGACTAGGGAAAATAAAATAAATAAATAAATCCTATTGCGTCGTCTGCCGACATCCCCCTGCCTCCCCGCCCCACCACGCTTACCTGCACGGACCGCTGATGAACCCTAGTGACGCACTAGCTCTGTGTGACTTAACTCAGGTGAGGTCACATCACGTATAATGCTGCAGTGATGTCAGTATCACAGTCTGAGTTCACCCACGTGAGATCCCTTCACTCTCGTATAACTCTGTGTGAGGTCACTCAGGTGAGGTCGTATCACTCTTTTATCACTCTGTATTGATGTCACAATCACTCTCTGAGGTTAATCACCTGGCACCACCCACTCTTTTACAACAGTGCAGTGTTATCAGTGTCACAGAGTAACTTCACCCAAGTGAGGTCCGATCACTCTCATCACTATGTAGTGATGTCACAATCACTCTCCGAGTTGAACCACCAGACACTGCTCACTCTTTCATAACAATGCAGTAGTATCCGTATCACAGTGGGACTTCATCCAAGTGAGGCCTCATCACTCTGTAGTGATGAAGTCACAATCACTCTCTGAGTTTAATCACCTTACACCGCCCATTCATTCATAACAGTGCAGTTTTATCAGTGTCACAGCGTGACATCACCCAAATGAGGTCCCATCACTCTCTTGTCACTCTGTAGTGATGTCACAATCACTCTCTGAGTTTAATCACCTGACACCGCCCATTCATTCATAACAGTGCAGTGTTATCAATGTCGCAGAGTGACGTCACCCAAGTGAGATCCCATCACTCTCTTGTCACTCTGTAGTGATGTCACAATCACTGTGTGAGTTCAATTACCTGACACTGCCTACTCTTTCACAACAGTGCAGTGTTATCAGTGTCACAGTCTGACTTCTTCCGAGTGAGGTCCCTTTCCTCTCTTATCACTCTGTAGTGTTGTCACACTCACTGTATAAGTTCAACCATCTGACACTGCTCACTCTTGCATAACAGTGCACTGTTATCAGCATCACAGTGTGACGTCACCCAAGTTAGGCCCCATCACTCTCTTATCACTCTTTAGTGATGTCACAATCACTCTCTGAGTACAATCACCTGTCACAACCCACTCTTTCATAACAGTGCAGTGGTGAGTCGGTGAGAGTGCAGTGAGAGTGATGTCACAATCACTCTCCGAGTTGAACCACCTGACACTGCTCACTCTTGCATAACAATGCAGTAGTATCCGTATCACAGTGGGACATCACCCAAGTTAGGTCCCATCACTCTCTTAACAATCTGTAGTGATGTCACAACCACTCTCTGAGCTCAATCACCAGATGCCGCCCACTTTTTCACAACAGTGCAGTCGTATTAGTTTACAGTCTGACGTCACCAAAGTGAGGCCCATCACCCTTTTATCAATCTGTAGTGATGTAACAATCAATGCGTGAGTTCAATCCATTGACACCATGCACCCTTTCATAACAGTGCAGTGCTGTCAATGTCATAGAGTGAGTTCACCCAAGGAAAACCCTGTCACTCTTATAACTCTGCACTAATGTAAAAATCACGATGTGACTACAGCCAAGTGAGGCACAATCACTCTCTTAAACTCAGTGAGTTAACTTAAGCAAGAACGTAGCAATCTCTTTTCACTCTGTAGAGATCTTACAATCATTGAGACTGCGCACCCTCCCACAAGAGTGCAGTGGTACCACAATCACTGTGAGAATGTATTCGCTTATATCACGTGCTCTGCTATAAGCCCGAAGTGATGTCGCAAAACTGTTAGTTCACAGAGTAAGTTCACTTCGCCTTAGGATGATTCAACAGTGAGGTCACTATCAGTTTGTGAGGTCACTTAGATGCCGACAATTGTGATAATGGTGCAATGGTGTCACAATTACTCTGCGAGTTCACTCAGATGAGGCTGCATCAGTCTGTGATAATGCTACAATTATATCACAATCATTGTATTAGCTCTCACAGGCCAGGCCATATCACTCTTTTAACTCCGCTGTGATGTGACCAGTGACCACACCACTCTTTTGTAATAAGTGGGTGAGTTAATTCAGGCGAGGCTGCATGACTCTTTTATAACTCTGCCGTTGTTGTGTGTTTCTTGCATGGCCCATTGTCATGTTCCTTATGTTAGCCTAAGGGTGCACGTAGTATGCTGCTTTTATTTTGCACGCTTTACAACATAGAGTGCTTGTTTTTGTGCCATGTTGAATTTTACACACAAAACGTGCACATATTTTTGTGATTTATTTTTTTTCCTGGGATTTAGTCTGAACACACTAGACAAGGTCAAACAACACTGCCCCTTGATATTCTCTCTGGTCAGACATTAGCACCTAGACATAATAAAGGAATGCAGCTGCTGTTTGTGAACACACGTCTAGTCATATAACTGAGGACAGGGATTCTGAAAACACACACTGAACGCAGGTCCTGAGGCAAGAGTGCTGCATCCACCCATGTGTGCTAAGGTACGGGGTCTGCCATTAATCCCAGAGATCTATAATATATAATGATTTAGTTTCGGTAAAAAGGGTGGGGGATTAGGCTAATCTTTCTTATAACATGATAGGGCTTTTTATGGTATATGGTTTATTAACCATGCTGATGATATTTTTGATAGGCATTTGTTGTTTAATTGTGGCGCAAATACTGCATCTCAGAGCACAATAGTTTAAATAAATATTATAAACTTCCTTCGGGTCTCTTGTTTACCTTATTGTGGATGAGTACGAGTGAGAGAGTGAATGGGTGTGTCCTGTTACCGCGATCGCTGAGAGGGTCGAGAGTGTTGTGTTCTGGGGTGCCAACTCACTTATTTCTCTGGAAAGGTAAGGAAGGCAAGTGAGGCACTATAGCTAGTCGGACTCGGGCTCATGGATACGGAGGTGGTGTGGTGACTCAGTCCCTACTCACTGATGTTCTATGGTTCCAAGCATAGTTCTGTTCCTGAGCAGAATCCCTGCAACACCGTGATGTCACAAGCCCAGTGTGAGGCTGCTTCACCCAGTGATAATGCTGTGCTGATGCCACAATCACCACGTGAGGTAGCTAAACTGAAGTCTCATCTTCTTATAACCCTGCACTGATGTCACAATCAGTGTCTGTTAACTGAGACAACGTTCCTTGTTCTAAACCTGAAGCGATGTCACAATCACTGTGTATGTTCACTTGGGTGAGAGCGCACCACTCTCTTATCGCTCTTCACTGAGGTCTGGGCTAAGCTGCACTGACGTCATCTCAGATGAGGGGCATCACCCTGAAATGATTCTGCAGTAAAGCTATACTCACACCTTTTAGTTCTCTTAAGCAAGGGCAGGCCATCCTGTGATAAGACTGACGTCATGTCACATTCACTCCCTTTAGCTCACCAACGCAAGGACATGTCACGCTTTGAAAGCACTGGAATGATGTCTCTTTCACTGCCTGTAGCACACTTAGGAAAGGACATTTGGCCTGTGATATTCATAAACTGCTGTCAGACTCCGCTTTGAGATCACTAAGTTGAAGCTATTTCACCCTTTGATAGTGTCAAAGTGATTCCGTTATCACGGATTTCCATTCACTCAGATGACAAGTTGCCTCGTGGCAAAGGGACCCCCCGCTTCTCAGAGTCTCAGCTTCTGGGGACACTCTTTGTCAGAACCCCCCCTTCACACTCAGGTATGCTCAGTTGTATTATTCGCAAACAAAGCTAAGGTGACATGGTAGGACTGTCAGTGTGACAGTGTGCTTGCTGTGGTGAGCTTGCTATAGTGAGCCGGACTGCACGATCTACTCACGGCCAGACCCGGGACGGAGTCTGAGGCTACACTGGGCTGAAGGAAAACCAAGGCCCAGATTTGCTGTGTTTCTTACAGCGCAGCGACGACACTTGTGCTGCGTTGCACAAGGTGAGGGAAAAAACAGTGCATAACCATATCCACTGAGAATGGCCTGCTTCTGGTGTCATCTCTTGCACTGGTGCCCTAGCACAGCTGTCTTGCATGGCATACAGCCTCGTATCATGCTGCATAGGTGAGTGGGCGCTGTCCAGCATAGAGGCCAGCACAAGATGTGTGCTACAAGTCCATGTGCCTAGACACACTTAGAAAGATCGCCTGCATTGCACTGCAGAACACATGCATCATTTGTTTGACCATTGACCACATTTTCCCTTGTTTGCCCTTGCGTCAAGTAGGCGATATTTTTGACAGAGCTTAATCTGTTTATTTTAGTAGATTGTAGCTTTGCCCCAAAACCTATGGGTGTTTGCCCTGATCTGCTCCAGTAACAACCCCTTGACGCAAAGCAATGCAAAGGAGGGCAACACGGTTTTAGTGCTGAGAAGAGGGCACAATTGAGAACAAAACCACTTTTACATTGGATAGAAAATCCTATACACCGCTTAGCATCGTTCCAAGGCCTCAGTAAGCCTTTCTGTTGACAGCTTTCTTGGCTGGCTAGCAGTAGTGCTGACTAGTAGCCACTGGTCCACTACCTTTGCTTGCAGTGATTCCTCTGCTAACACTGATTGCCTTTTAACTCACTTGCTTTTTAACTCACTTGCAACAAGGGAGTTTTATATAGCGCAAACTAGACCGGAAGGTATCAGAGCACTTTACAGAGATATGACAGCAGCAATAACATGAGATACATGTGGAGTAAATGCAAATACATAGTGGCACTATATAAAAATAGAATACAATATATGGTAAGATATGTGGACAGATAGTTTGGAGGTAGTTATGGTAGGGTGTTACATAATTGAGTAGAAGTGGACGCAAGAGCTGGCACAGTAGCAATAGCATGAGTTACATATGGAGTAAATGAACATATATAACAGTATATAAAAGAAGAATACAGTATACAGTAGGATATTGGTTATTTGTTCCATTTTAAAAAGAAGGTTACTCCTAATAACTGGACTTTTCTCACTAAGTATTTTATTTTCTTAAGTTATACAATATATAATAGGTGTTCAGTGCCCTGGATGCTCCCTGTAGTCAGTCATACAAGGGAGAAAGAGGCACGGAGGCTTTATCTTGGAGTGTAAGGCTGACTGTCAGTGGAAGAGAGGCCATCAAAGTCGCTGGGAGAAAATGAGTTTCAGCCTTCCCTCTGCCCCTCGCTCCTTCCTTTTGTGGACTTGTTTGCATTTTAAGTGAATCATTTATTAATGAGGGTTTGTGAAGTTAGACCTGCCCTCAGGGGCATCGGAGCTCTGCACAGTGAGACCAAGTTGGAGCAAAGTAAGTGCGCTGCAGGGTCACCGCTCTGAAGGGCAAACATTGCAGTGATCAGGGCGGCACGTGACAGAACCCAGGATGTGAAAACAGGTACTGGGCATATTCAGGATCACACAGGGATAATGAGAGGTATACACAGGAGAGGTTGTTTCAGCAGTTTCAAAGGTACACAGGAGAGGGTGTACACAGGTACACAGGAGAGGATGTACAGAGATACATAGGAGAGGATGTTTCGAGAGTGCACCGGAGAGGCTGTACACAGGAAAGGATGTGCACAGGAGAGGGTGAACACAGGTACAGAGGAGAGGACATACACAGGTACTGTTGCAGGGATTCTGCGGAGTCACAGTACTATGCTTGGAATTATCGGACCTTAATAAGCAGGGACTGAGTCATCCTATCACATAAGTACCCATGAGCCCAGGACCGACTAGCTATAGTGTCTCACTTGCTCTCCTACTCACTCACAGAGGAACAAGTGATTAGACACCCTAGAACACAACACTCCCGACCCTCTCAGAAATCGCGGTTGCAGGACTATCCCTTTCGCTCACACACTCATACTAGTCCACAATAAGTTCTGACAGAGACACGAGGAAAGTTTAAAATGTTTATTTTAACTAACGTGCTCTAGTATGCAGTATACGTGCCACAACAAGTAGGAAAATGCCTAACACAAATACGGTTAGCATAGCAAGTAGTCCGTAAATCATAAATGGAGCTGTCATTGTATACGACAGTGTAGCCTAACCTCCCTCCCTTTCTACAGAAGTAAAATGATTATACATCAGAAGATCTCTAGCTGTTAGTAGCAGACCCCATACCTCATTATACACAGATGAAAGTTCGACAACTGAGACGTTTGTCACGATCTTTTCCCTGGAAAGGTCCCTCTCCAAGTGTGTGTTACCTATCTGTGCATACCTATATGACACAATTATGTGTTCCCAAACAACAGCTGCCTTTGCATGTTTTGTCTAAGTGCTAGGACCTGACCAGAACAGGATAACAAGAGGCACTGTTGTTCGACCTTCTCTACATGTGCAGGCTAAATCCCAGGGAAGGAACAGAGCGCAAAACAACAGTGTGTTTTGTGTGAAAGTATATTGTGGGATAAAACAAAATATATCTGTAAGGTAACATGTGCAAAGCAGAGGACAGTCTGCAACTTGCTCATGCTAACATAGGGAAAACGACAATGGGCCTGCACGGGACTCATGACAGTACACAGGAGAGGATGTATACAGGTACACAGGAGAGGATATACACAGGTAAACAGGAGAGGATGTACAAAGGTACATAGGAGACGATGTTTCAAGAGTGCATAGGAGAGGCTGTACACAGGTACACAAGAGAGGATATATATACACGCAGGTACACAGGAGAGGATATACACAGGAACCCAGATGAGGATGTACACAGGTAGACGGTCGAGGATATACACAGGTACACAAAGAGTATGTACACAGGAGAGGATACATACAGGTACACAGGGGAGGATATACACAGGTACACTGGAGAGGATATACACAGGTACACGGGAGAGGATATACACAGGTACATGGGAGAGGATATACACAGGTACTCAAGAGAGGATATACACAGGTACACAGGAGAGAATGTACACAGGTACACAGGAGAGGATATAAACAAGTACACAGGAGAGAATGTACCCAGGTAAACAGGAGAGGATGTACACGGTTACACAGGAGAGGATGTATGCAGGTACACGGGAGAGGATATATACAGGTACATGGGAAAGGATATATACAGGTACACAAGAGAGGATGTACACAGGTACACAGGAGAGGATGTATACAGGCACACGGGAGAGGATATATACAGGTACACAGGAGAGGATATGTACAGGAACACAGGAGAGGATATATACAGGCACACAGGAGAGAATGTACACAAGTACACAAGCAGGGCCGGCTTACGCCTGAGTGGCGCCCTGTGCGACAATGTTTGTTGGCGCCCCCCCAATGACCACCTTTGTCATGGATTCCTTCACTACCACCCTTTAGCAGTGCCCTTTAAGTCTCCATAACCACCCTCTCTGAGATTCATTTAGTTTTATAGCGCCACTCATACCAGTGTAAGGTGTAAGAGCACTTTAAATCACACACACATTGCACAGAGACAATCATACTGTGTAAATCAGTGTATAGGAAATGTTACATAAGACATAGGGCTACAAGGTGTAGGAGTCACATGTCATCCATACTGGTAGGCAGGATAGTTTAAGAGTCCTTGGTCTTGAAAAGCACAAATTCAGAATTTAAAATGAAACACCATGGTTGGAGGTTCTCTTTAATAATAAGAATTGATTTCTACCCAAATGAACCCTTTTTGCAAGATTAGGATAATGAAAGACTGGGCAAAAAAATATCTCTAATATATACCTTGCAGTTTGCATGCAGCTCTTTGATGATAGTTAATAGCTCATTGTTCCATGGTAGGATTATAACTTATAAACTGCATGTAACAAAAGATCTCTCAGGCGAAAGCAGTAACCCACTGACCTATTTACATTATGTGCACTTTGTGATCTGCATGGTACACGTTCTTTGCAGCAGGCACATTGACCCTCTGTACTACCTTACGATGAGTCAAAACTTCCACTGGACAAAACTCCTATCTCTCTCCAGGAAGAACATTATTCACTGGAGTTATCTTGATATATTTATTGATGCCTGAAAATTGCTGGAGGCCAGGAACGCGGCAGTGGGGTCTTTTAGAACGATTATATACTTATAAACATGGCGCCCCCACCCCAAGTCAGCGCCCAGTGTGGTGGCACCAATCACACCACCCTAGAGCCGGCCCTATACACAAGAGAGGATATACACAGGTACACAGGAGAGGATATGCACAGGTACACAGGAGAGAATATATACAGGTACACGGGAGAGGATATACACAGGTACACGGGAGAGGATACATACAGGTACACAGGGGAGGATATACACAAGTACACAGGAGAGGATTTACACAGGTACACAGGGGAGGATATACACAGGTACACAGGAGAGGATTTACACAGGTACACAGGGGAGGATGTACACAGGAGAGTATGTATACAGGTACACAGGAGAGGATGTTTCAATAGTAAGAGGTATGCAAAGGAAGTGAGAAAAACATGCAAGTGTATGCACAGGTAGTAATGATGAGAAACAGTGGTAACTGAAAATGTGTATACCCACATATGGTTCACAGCTAAGTCAAAAAGGCCAATACATGTACGAACAGACGAGAGCGGGAGATAATTCCTCGTAAAGGGTGGGAGGCTATAGAAATAAAACAAATGTTGTATACAGCTGTTATACTTGGACAAACTATAGGGTTAGATTTGACTGTGTTGCCTCACCTCCACCCCACTCCATTCCCCCTTCCAGAATCTAGTTTCCAAGACTGGAATATCATTATGTAGTTTGAAAACTTGGATCATTGAATTCCCATACTGCCAAGGGTGGAAAAATCCAACCCCAGCTGAAAGTTTACACATTTCTGATCTATCCACCTCCTAAACAGGGCTCCCAAAGTCTGCCTGCATTTTAAAATACACACAATGTATATATATATTGCATAACCAGTCTCCTTAAACCTACTTATTAAAGGGCACATCCAGTCAAGAGGAAAAGAACAGTTAGTTCCCTTTACATAGTCCTGCATCACCAACAGTAGGCATTCTAGAATGCTGCTGTATTTGATGACGTCTTCTAGAGTTGTCAAACATATTGTGACATTATTCACCGGCTGCCCCCTTTAAGTAAGGGTCCATGGAAGGACGTAGGTTTATGTATCCTCCCTATAGCAATTGAAATAATTATCCAGGGTACGAGTTCCACCAGGGCAAGACCCACAGAAAGTTATTATAGCCTTAGAGCCCAATGTAGCAGGCTCTACTGGCCATTAAAGGCCTGCCCCAGTGTTAAAGGCCTGAGCCGAAGGTGAGGGCCTTTACCAAGGGAGCAGGCCTTTAATGGCGGTAGATCCCGCTACGGAAGACTCTAAGGCGATTAGAACATTCCACCCCTAGAGGGCAGAATGTTCTCATTTGTGAACCAAAGGTCTCACGGAGCGTGAAAGCTGTGAAAGGAAAACATAGGAATGTTGATGCTCAGTCATGGTTCGTGCAGGTAAGAACGGTGGGCGAGGTGGAGGGGGGTGATTTCGACAGACGACGACGAGGGAAAATTAATTATTTATTTAATTTTCCCTCGTGGTCGTCTTTCGAATCCCCCACACCCTGACCCCACTGCCCCACCGATCTTACCTGCACGGGCCGTGGCTGTTGATGCTCCGGGCTTCTACCAGCCATTGGAAGCCCGAAGCGCTCAATTGTCTTCAAAGGTGCGCTCAACATTCCAATGTTCTAATATTTCTTAACAATGGTTATTTTGAGCAGTACCAATTTTCCTCTTCAAAAACACACACCTTTTGGAAGTGAGATCATAACTTACAACAATTGCAGCAACTAGCTGTGCAACAGCGAAATCAGCTACGTACATCTATTGTGATGCCCCTAGGAAAAAAATGAAGCGAAATTTAAAATAATTAGCACACAGCTATGTTTTTGTTGGGATTACATATAAATGAAAGGTAGTAAAATAGTGAACGTGACCCATTGGGAAATAAACCTCAATATTGTATTTTGTCATTCAATACCTTATATCTGGATCTAAAACTGCTGTGATTTGACAAGGACATACTTAAAATGGTAATGGGTGGAGAGAGACACCCTATCTAAAATCACAGTAGGAGCGTCAGGGGTGAGGCTAAACCCTGAGGTACCCCTCAAGAACAGTAATGAAAAATACATTGATGCTGGCATTTAATTCTTTTTCATTGATTTTTACATCATCGAACCACTTTTACTTTGTCATACTGTTGATTGAGTTTTTGAGGAATATTTGCTGGTGTTTGAAGCGAAGGAGGAGGGCGGGGGCCAATTTGGAATCTCTCTTCCCGCCACGCCCTCCCCACTTTATTGGTCGATTAGTGCTGCTACACTGGGCAGTATCTCTGACACGAAGAGGCGCTTTTGGAGTATTTTCTGATAATCAGCTTGGTTTATGCTGCCACCAATCCCTTTAATTCCCCCAGCACAGCCATGAAAATTGCATGAAATAATAAAAGTGAAAAGGTCACGAGGGAAGGAAATGCAGGCGGCCATTTTGGCCACTCACTCGTCAAGTAAAACATCTCGGATGGGGGGTAATTATGCAGCCTCAGCTTCTCGAGATGGCACAGCCGAGAGTGTGGCTAATTAAATTGTTTTGGGAAGCTCTCAGCAGCTTACATTTGATGCCCATCGACGGCGCAGTTGGGTCGGTCTGTGCAAGCGGCTATAATCTCCCTGGGTCTGCGGCGCGCTCTTACATTCTCCGCCCGGCCCGTTGGCAGCATTTGGCAGTTCATTACTAAGTGAAAATTAGAAAGCAATGCTGAAAGAAAACAATGCCATCCAGGAACATATTCGCATTGTGGAGTGATTGGCAACAGCTGTTATTAGCACTGCGGAGGGATTGGCATTAATTTTTCTTAAAGAAGCCATCTTTGTGGCATGAGACCAACCTAGGCAGGTTTTGTGTACGGCTTGGTTAAACATGACCAAGGGAGTAGGCAAGAAAACTACAATAACCCCCACTTTGAACCAAACTCTAATAGCAAGCTAGCAAGTAAGTCAGGACCTACTAAGAGGAGCTTGCTTGACTCTTCCATCCAAGCATCTATCCCTTCATCCTTCCACCCACCTGCTGATGTCTACCATTTAATTTTTACATTCTGTCATCCATTCAGCCTTTCATCTATCATTCAGTATGTCACCATTCTGTCCATCCGTCCGCACATCTATATCCAAATCTTTCCATTCATCTTCAAACCTATCCATCAAACCATCCATCCATCCATCCATCCATCCACCCTTTCACTCAGTCATCCATCCTTTTACTAATCCATCCCCCTTTCATTTATCCATCCTTTCAATCATCTGTCCTTTTACTCATCCATCCACACTTTCACTCCATCTATCCTCCCATTCAATCATCCATCCATTCACTATTTCACTCAGCCATCCATCCTTCAACCCATCCATCTATCCATTTATCCATCATGCATTTACAATTTCACGCAACGATCCATCCTTTCACTTGCTCATCCATCCGTCCATCCTTTCATCCCGCTATCCATCTACCCTCCCTTTCACTCATCCATCCATTCTCTCAGTCACCAATCCTTACATTCATCCTTTGCTCTCATCCATCCAGCCATCCATCCATTCATTCATCCTTTCACTCATCCATCCTTTTCACTCCATCCATTCATCCAGCCTTTCAGGGGGGGAGGGGTTAGAGAGGGCTCTGGACATGACACAATGCATCTAAGTGCCTATTAGTGATAGGTATTTCTTCATGTTACTGCCCATAAAAAAATATAGCCCTGCGCCAGCTCACAAATCTGGTTTAGAGCAGTTCGGAGTCAGCCTCAATATGCTCCTTTTTAAGCACGTATTCTGATTCATTGTGTACAGTGGCCTGGGGGGGAAGGGGGTGTCATAAAGAAAGCTGAATATAAGGTGTGTGGATTACACTGTTTGTGCCTGAAATGCTGCCCCTGGTGTTAAGGAGAACCGGTTGGGTGTCTCTGCTTGCAAAAGCTCTAATTTAGCACAGTGGAGTTACTTGTTTAGTAATGAGCTATTTAAAAACCCATAAATCAAACATTAAATGACAGCAGCACCAATCACTGTGTCTGTCATAGATCCAAGTACACACTTTCAACTGAGCTGATTTCACACTCTTCCTGTAACTGCATTCTTACTCGTCCTGGTTCTGAGATCGGGTGGGCGATAAATTCAGCTGTGCTGGCAAAGTTCGTGGAGTTTTGCCCACTCCAGCAAAACTCCGCCAACCACCGCATGGCGGAGTTTTTCTCATGTGCGGCTCGTCAACGTTAAGTTGGCGAGTGAATTTACATCCCCTAGCACGATTTTAGGTTTTAGTCCGTCTCCCAGTGAGATTTCTCAACATGGGCGGTCGCAGCAGGTCGCGCATGTTCGCATTGAGAAAGCTGCCATTTGAGTAGAAAATCTACTCTAGCGGCAGAAAGAAGCCACGCCCTTAGGCGCGCCGCATGATGCAGTTTGCGCTGATTTTACAGTGCGGACCAAACTCCCAGTGCTAAAAATCAGTACTAGTAGAACGACATGCCGAATTCTGCCGGCTCGCTGAAGTCCGCAGAATCTCGTGGAGTTTTTATGGAACTCCACGGAATTCCATGGATTGAAAATCCACAAGTTTCACCCATCCCTGGTTCTGAGTCAGTACTGAGCCCAGGTTCCCCCTGGTGTTCAACAGATATTCTATCTTTTCATGGATACAAGTTCTCACTAGTTTTGACCCAGGCTCTTCCTGTTCATGTAACTATGTTCTCACTGGTTTTGGAACCATAATCACCCCAGTGTTTAATTCTTCCTTTTTCTTAAGCTGAACCTGTGCTCTCCCTGTTCCTGAACCCATGCTTTCACTGCTGTTGAACCCATGCTCCCTAGTTGATGAATTGAATACCAATTCCCACAAGTTCTGAGCCGATGCTCACATCAATGCTGAACCCCTGTTCACCCAGATGCATAATCCATTCTCTCACTGTTTCTTAACTCATACTCCTGTGGTGTTGAACCCACGTTCTCCCTCTTGCTTATCCCATGCTTTCTGCTCTCCATGGCGCTGAATCCATGCCCTCAGTGGTGCTCAAACCATGCTCTCAATGGCACTGAAGCCATGCTCTCGGTCGCAGTGAACCCATGCTCTCGGTGGCGTTGAACCCATGCTCTCAGTGGTGCTGAACCCATGGTATCGGTGGTGCTGAACCCATGCTCTCAGTGGTGCTGAACCCATGCTCTCAATGGCACTGAACCCATGCTCTCGGTCGCAGTGAACCCATGCTCTTGGTGGTGCTGAACCCATGCTCTCGGTGGTGCTGACCCATACTATCAGTAGTTCTGAACCCATGCTATTGATGGTTCTGAACCTATGCTCTCAGTGGTGCTGAACCCATGCTCTCGGTGGTGCTGAACCCATGCTCTCGGTGGTGCTGAACCCATGCTCTCAGTGGTGCTGAACCCATGCTCTCAGTGGTGCTGAACCCGTGCTGTCGATGGTGCTGACCCATACTATCAGTAGTTCTGAACCCATGGTCTTAGTGGTGCTGAACCCATGCTCTTGATGGTGCTGAACCCATGCTCTCGGTGGTGCTGACCCATACTATCAGTAGTTCTGAACCCATACTCTTGGTGGCGTTGAACCCATGCTCTCGTTGGCGCTAAACCCATGCCCTCAGTGGTGCTGAACCTATACTCTCAATTGCGCTGAAGCCACACTTTCGGTCGCAGTGAACCCATGCTCTCGGTGGTGTTGAACCCATGCTTTCAGTCACGGTGAACACATGCTCCCGGTAGTGCTGAACCCTTGCCCTCAGTGGTGCTAAACCCATGCTCTCAGTGGTGCTGAACCCATACTATCAGTGGTGCTGAACCCATGCTGTCGATGGTGCTGACCCATACTATCAGTAGTTCTGAACCCATGCCCTCAGTGGTGCTAAACCCATGCTCTCAGTGGCGCTGAATCCATGCTCTCAGTGGCGCTGAACCCATACTATCAGTGGTGCTGAACCCATGCTGTCGATGGTGCTGACCCATACTATCAGTAGTTCTGAAACCATGCTCTTGATGGTGCTGAACCTATGCTCTCAGTGGTGCTGAACCCATGCTCTCAGTGGTGCTGAACCCATGCTCTCGGTGGTGCTGAACCCATGCTCTCAGTGGTGCTGAACCCGTGCTGTCGATGGTGCTGACCCATACTATCATTAGTTCTGAACCCATGGTCTTAGTGGTACTGAACCCATGCTCTCGGTGGTGCTGAACCCATGCTCTCGGTGGTGCTGAACCTATGCTCTCAGTGCTGCTGAACCCATGCTCTCAGTGGTGCTGAACCCATGCTCTCGGTGGTGCTGAACCCATGCTCTCAGTGGTGCTGAACCCGTGCTGTCGATGGTGCTGACCCATACTATCAGTAGTTCTGAACCCATGGTCTTAGTGGTGCTGAACCCATGCTCTCGATGGTGCTGAACCCATGCTCTCAGTGGTGCTGAACCCATGGTCTTAGTGGTGCTGAACCCATGCTGTCGATGGTGCTGACTCATACTATCAGTAGTTCTGAACCCATGCTCTTGATGGTGCTGAACCTATGCTCTCAGTGGTGCTGAACCCATTCTCTCGGTGAACCCATGCTCTCAGTGGTGCTGAACCCATGCTATTGGTGGTGCTGAACCCATGCTATTGGTGGTGCTGAACCCATGCTATTGGTGGTGCTGAACCCATGCCCCCAGTGGTGCTAAACCCATGCTCTCAGTGGTGCTGAATTCATGCTCTCAGTGGCGCTGAATCCATGCTCTCAGTGGTGCTGAACCCATGCTGTCAGTGGTGCTGAACCCATGCTCTCAGTGGTGCTGAACCCATGCTATCGGTGGTGCTGAACCCATGCTTTCAGTGGTGCTGAACCCATGCTGTCAGTGGTGCTGAACCCATGCTATCGGTGGTGCTGAACCCATGCTCTCAGTGGTGCTGAACCCATGCTGTCAGTGGTGCTGAACCCATGCTATTGGTGGTGCTGAACCCATGCTCTCAGTGGTGCTGAACCCAGGCTCTCAGTGGTGCTGAATCCATGCTCTCAGTGGCGCTGAATCCATGCTCTCAGTGGTGCTAAACCCATGCTGTCAGTGGTGCTGAACCCATGCTCTCAGTGGTGCTGAATCCATGCTCTCCGGGGCACTGAATCCATGCTCTCAGTGGTGCTGAACCCAAGCTGTCAGTGTTGCTGAACCCATGCTATCGGTGGTGCTGAACCCATGCTCTCAGTGGTGCTGAACCCATGCTCTCAGTGGTGCTGAACCCATGCCCTCAGTGGTGCTAAACCAATGCTCTCAGTGGTGCTGAATCCATGCTCTCAGTGGCGCTGAATCCATGCTCTCAGTGGTGCTGAACCCATGCTCTCAGTGGCGCTGAATCCATGCTCTCAGTGGTGCTGAACCCATACTATCAGTGGTGCTGAACCCATGCTGTCTATGGTGCTGACCCATACTATCAGTAGTTCTGAACCCATGCTCTTGATGGTGCTAAAACCTATGCTCTCAGTGGTGCTGAACCCATGCTCTCGGTGGTGCTGAACCCATGCTCTCAGTGGTGCTGAACCTATGCTCTGGGTGGTGCTGAACACATACTATCAGTGGTGATGAACCCATGGTCTTAGTGGTGCTGAACCCATGCTCTCAGTGGTGCTGAACTCATGCTCTCGGTGGTGCTGAACCCATGCTCTCAGTGGTGCTGAACCCATGCTGTTGATGGTGCTGACCCATACTATCAGTAGTTCTGAACCTATGCTCTTGATGGTGCTGAACGTATGCTCTCAGTGGTGCTGAACCCATGCTCTCAGTGGTGCTGAACCCATGCTCTCAGTGGTGCTGAACCCATGCTCTCAGTGGTGCTGAACCCATGCTCTCGGTGGTGCTGAACCCATACTATAAGTGGTGCTGAACCCATGGTGTTAGTGGTGCTGAACCCATGCTCTCGGTTGTGCTGAACCCATTCTCTCAGTGGTGCTGAACCCATGCTGTCGATGGTGCTGACCCATAGTATCAGTAGTTCTGAACCCATGCTCTCGGTGGTGCTGACCCATACTATCAGTAGTTCTGAACCCATGCTCTCGATGGTGCTGAACCCATGCTCTCAGTGGTGCTGAACCCATGGTCTTAGTGGTGCTGAACCCTTGCTCTCAGTGGTGCTGAACCCATGCTTCAGTGGTGCTGAAACAATGCTATCGGCGGTGCTTAAACTAAGCTGTGGGTAGCCCTGAACCCATGCAGTCTGTGGTGCTCAATACATGCTCTCGGTGGCACTGAACCCATGCTCTCAGTGGTGCTGAACCCATGCACTCAGTGGTGCTGAATCTATGCTATCAGTGGTGCTGAACCCATGCTCTCAGCGAACCCATGCTCTCAGTGGTGCTGAACCCATGCACTCAGTGGTGCTGAACCTATGCTATCAGTGGTGCTGAACCCATGCTCTCAGCGAACCCATGCTCTCAGTGGTGCTGAACCCATGCTCTCAGTGGTGCTGAACCCATGCTCTCAGTGGTGCTAAACCCATGCTCTCAGTGGTGCTGAACCCATGCTCTCAGTGGTGCTGAACCAATGCTCTCGATCGCGGTGAACCCATGCTCTCAGTGGTGCTGAACCCATGCTCTCAGTGGTGCTGAACCCATGCTCTCAGTGGTGCTGAACCAGTGCTCTTGATCACGGTGAACCCATGCTCTCAGTGGTGCTGAACCCATGCTCTCAGTGGTGCTGAACCCATGCTCTCAGTGGTGCTAAACCCATGTTATCAGTGGTGCTGAACCCATGCTCTCAGTGGTGCTGAACCCATGCTATCAGTGGTGCTGAACCCATGCTCTCAGCGGCGCTGAACCCATGCTGTCAGTGGTGCTGAACCCATGCTCTCGGTGGCACTGAACCCATGCTCTCAGTGGTGCTGAACCCATGCTCTTGGTGAACCCATGTTCTCAGTGGTGCTAAACGCATGCTCTCAGTGGTGCTGAACCCATGCTCTCAGTGGTGCTGAACCCATGCTCTCGGTAGCACTGTTGGTAGCAGTGAACCCTTGCAGTCTCTGGTGCTGATGCGATGCTCTCCAAGGCGCTGAACAAGCGCTCTCCTTGTTGCTGACCCAATGCTCTCCTTGCTGGCGGTGCTGAGCGCGTGCTCTCCATAGTTCGGACGACATGCTCTCCCGATGCACAGTCCATGCTTATTACTGAACTGAATCAAGTTACTCAAAGTACTCTAGTAAAATGTCTAAATTCGGGGGGGGAGTACTCAGAAAATACCCAGAGTAAGATTAAAATTACTAGACAGTCCCGCTGTACTCACGACCCATTCTGACAAATACCATCCTACATTCCCCAAAGAGAGCTAGTGCCTCCCAGGCGCTACACTTACTCTCCCTCTCAATCCGGTACGGCTGTTACTCTTCATGAGCTCTGTCCTCTCCTCGTGTCTTCTATGAGGAGAAATGTGTAACTGCTGCACGTTAGTACTTCCACAGATGTCCGCACACTCCATCAGGACACTCGCTGTCCCTAAAGACTCCTCTGTAGGTCACTGTTTCTGTCCCTCGGGTCGGGCTAGAGGAAAGGTCATTCTAGACCCGGTGGAGGTACGAATATATTGATTTATCACAATATTGTATCTTGAATATATATATATATCGTCCAGAGATATACATATATATATATATATAGATATAGAGTTAAGTATAGCAAACCTGAACTTACATACATATCTTTCCCTGTCGATAATTCGGTTGTTGATATTTTTGCTATAATATTGCGGTAGGTCCATATTCCGTATACAACATTCTGAACTACAACCTGTGGGTCCTACGCCATCTGCGTGTAACACAACATCCTTAGATTCTCGAGAAAGATAATTGCAAGCCACTGCTTACTTGCCTGCCTTTGAAGAGGGGTTGTCAAGATTCGCCAACATGGAAGCCGACCCCATTGGACAGCTTTCGCGCTCTGAATGCGGGCTGTGACATCGGGGGATAAGGCAGCGGACCCGGGGACCACCAGCCATTGCTATCTGCAAGCTGCCTGTTTTATTTTTTGATTGCAGCGCCTTTGGCTCAGTTCCAACGACTTCAGGCTGACATCCTCAGGCACATTGCCCAGAGGGTGCGACTGTTATACACCATAAGGTGCTGAAAAAATACCCGCTTCTTTTCTTGTGTATTATTGTCATCTATGTAGTCTGTGCCACCTTAGCGCCTAGAAGTGTGTTAAAAGGGGCGAGAAGGCACTGTATTATGGTATGTTGTGTGATGCTATAGGTTATTTATATCGCTTCAGTGACGTCTGAATGTCAGACAGTAGTGTGCATTATCAACTACAGAATCAAGCAGATTACCACGAGGAAATTCTCAGATGTTAGCAATAACAGCAGTCGTGAAAGCACAAGCAGTGACAGAGGCGTAAAGACATATTCTTGACACTCATACATAAATCATTGTGCTATGTTCCCATAGTAATAGAGCTTCAAGAGACTGACAAAAACACTGTATATCACACATGGCGTCTGCGCGCCTCACTTGGCCCTGGCCTTGCTTTCATCTAAATCTCTGCCTTGTGAGGCGCGTGAAGTAAACATTTCCTCCGGTGCGCGCGGCGCGAGCGGGAGGCGATGGTCTGTCAGACTCCAGGGGTCTCATTAGCGGCTGTGCGGGCGGCCATGGCTGGCCCCGCCGCGCGGCCTTCGGGAGAGTTCCAGTCCCAGCGCCTCTGTAATGAGGGGCAATGGCGGCGGGGCGCGCCAGGCGGAGCTGAGAGGCCCGTGGCTCTGCTGGAAATGGAACTTGGCGGTGATTATAAGGAGCCACAAACGTGACGTATGCATGATAGGCGCGACTCCCTTGCTATACACAAACCTTAGTGTTGAGAATTCACAAGCGCCAGAAAATAAGTGCTGAGAATTGTGAAGAGATCCGTCAGGGATATTTTTTTTTGCTCTGATTTACTCTACTTTTGTAATTTCTAAGAATAGTACTACAGTGACCCTTATAACATTTCACAATTAGGACCTTCGCCCACCATTCAAACCTGTACG
The DNA here is from genome assembly GCA_963921515.1 of Calotriton arnoldi. Taxonomy (NCBI): domain Eukaryota; kingdom Metazoa; phylum Chordata; class Amphibia; order Caudata; family Salamandridae; genus Calotriton; species Calotriton arnoldi. The sequence goes on along the minus strand of CAWUFW010001129.1, from coordinate 711,261 downwards.
CACTCACTGATTGGAGCAGTAACACACACACACACACATTTTTGGATATCGTGGTAGACCTATTGTTTCTAATACCTTACATAAATAAGTTAGTGGTATTAGGGTCGGCCATCTTCAACCAATCACATCATGGATCAGCCAGAAGGTTGTTGGTTTTCTCACCGCATGCTGTTGGCTTTATTAAGTGTCTTTCCGCCTAGTAGTGACTGCTCAGGCTGCAATGCATTAGGGACTATTTTATTATGCTGTCTTTCCCTGGCACGCTGTAGCTTCCTGCTGCCACCATCACTCTTCTCTCCCTATTATTCTCCGCCATGGCGCCACGCCACACTCTACACCTACCTTACCCTCACCCTTTGCTTTCTTCCATCGCTCTTATCTCCCTGTTGCTCTCAGATAGTGCTTTAAATGGAATTATATTAGTGCAGGTAATAACTATTTAGAGTACCTGTTTGCTCCTGAGAAGTGTTAGTACTCTCCCATTAAATGCATGGTAGCAGTGCGGAGAAGTTCCGGTGCTCTTTCTTTCACATTAGAGCAGTGGAGGTACTCTGTTCCGGACAGTACCTGCTCCTTAAAGGCATTGACTGTGCCCCCCTCACCCACCCACCTTCCCACTACTCTGTTGCTTCCTGCCATCCACGAACGCTTTTAACGCCCTGTTGCTTCATGCCATGCTGTCTTGCAGCCCATTCCCTCCACCTTTGTTCCCTCTGTTTTCTTGGCTGGAACTCGATTGTTTTCCTACCCTTCTCTTGTCCCCCCTATATCAAGGATCTTCAGTGCAACCTGGACATAGCAAGGATGGATGACTGACGCCCACCGGTCACAGGCATTGCCTTTGCCAATGTTTGTTTTATTGCAGTGCAAGCATTGGCAAAGGTCATCTTCGAATGATACGTTGTACTTTATTATGTTCTACCTTTCAAAGATGACAGTCACGCTGCAACTAGATGCCCCGCTTAAATGCAATGAGATAGCCATCTTGTATCACTACAACAACAACCAGATAAAAAAGTAAATAAAGTAAAAAATACCATTCCAAGATGTCCGCCTTCTGTGCTATTAACTTTCCCAATGCTTGCACTGCAAATGGCATTGGAAAGCATTTACTAGTGGGCAGCAATATTTGGAAGCAAAAAAAAAAAAACAAGCCTCGCTAATGCCAATTGGGCCAGTGAGAGCTATTGGCTTAGCCAATGCTTGTTCAGTTGCTAATATTTGTTATGGCACACACTTCTAATCGGGAAAGTATTAGGGGCATATTCACAAGGACTTATCGCCGAGTTATCGCCACCTTAACGCATCAAAAGTGGAGATAGATTTAACGGCCCATTCACAAGCGGGTGCAAACTGCAGACATCGCCAGTATTCCCGCGATAACTGCCGCAAAATTTATCTCCACGGGTGACACCACCAACTGACCCTAATGAGATGCAGAGTAGGCGTTCCCGTGCAAAAACTCACGAAAACACCACAACACCACTTTCACAACGAACTGCCAGATCTGCGATGCAAACCAAAAACAGGCGATAAGCCGCGGTAGCAGCAGGGATTTAACACCTGCCTTCTGCTGGTGTTAAGCAGGACGACTACCTGCAGTACGAAAGGGATCCCAGCCCAGATCCACATCGGAAGACCCACAGATGCCATGGAGCCAATGATCATGCAGCTCGCAGACCCAAGAGGGCCACAACATCCACTGCCACCACTCCCAGGCCCCCCCCCCCCCCCGGACCTCCCCAGACAAACACATACCGTGCACGACACAAGAGCCACAAAAAGCGCATGATGTCGCACAATGACAAAAAGAAACACACATGTGTGGTCAGAAGAATGAGAAACAGTCACTCATCATTGAAGTAACAACCAAAAACTGTATTGAAATACAACACAAAACACCAATGCGGAAGACTCCTGTCGGGTCCGTCCGGGACAATCTTGATGTCACAGCCTAGAAAATAAAGCACAAAATCAGAACGTGTGTCATGCGCACATCAAAGGAGCGAGACATAGAGAAACAGAGAATGAAAGAAAGGCAGAGAGAGAAAGAGAGAGAGAAAGAAAGAAAGAAAGGGAGAGAGAGAGAGAAGGAAAGGAAGGGAGAGAGAGAGAGAAGGAAAGGAAGAGAGAGAGAGAGAGAAGGAAAGGAAGGGAGAGAGAGAGAGAAGGAAAGGAAGGGAGAGAGAGAGAGAAGGAAAGGAAGGGAGAGAGAGAGAGAGAGAGAGAGAGAAGGAAAGGAAGGGAGAGAGAGAGAGAGAGAAGGAAAGGAAGAGAGAGAGAGAGAGAGAGAGAAGGAAAGGAAGGGAGAGAGAGAGAGAAGGAAAGGAAGGGAGAGAGAGAGAGAGAAGGAAAGGAAGCGAGAGAGAGAGAGAGAAGGAAAGGAAGGGTGAGAGAGAGAGAGAGAAGGAAAGGAAGGGAGAGAGAGAGAGAGAGGGAGGGACACTGCCGCCCCCGCGCACCCAGGCACCACTGCTCACCTGCTTCCACCGGTGTGTCTCCAACCACGAGCCGGTATACACTGCAAGCCACCAGGTCTGCAATTTGTAATCGAGGCCAGAGTCAATCATGGCAGAGTCCATCTCACTGCACACGGCAACAACGCCTGTCCGTCCCTGCGCACACATGCAGCCGCACCCTACCCCTACCCTGGGTCCGCCCTTGCGCACCCAGGCCCCACTACTCACCTGCCGCCAACGGTGTGTCCACCAGTGGGCACACCATGTGCCCGTGCAAGCTCCAGGACCCGGTCCCGCCACCATGGCATGCTCCACATCATGCGGACCCGCACCGCGGCCCAGCAGGTCCCACACATGACGCTGAGTCCTGAGGCATCAATGGCAGAGACCACATCAGTGCACACGTCATCATCGCAGGCTGCACACCCGCTCAGCAATTTCGGTGCCACTAACCCTGTGCAACCCCGGTCAGCGCCACGTGGTGGTAGGCCCGTGACGGCCGCAAGGCTGCGGGTGCCACTAACCCTGTGCAACCCCAGTCAGCGCCACGTGGTGGTAGGCCCGTGACGGCCGCAAGGCTTCGGGTGCCACTAACCCTGTGCAACCCCAGTCAGCGCCACATGGTGGTAGGCCCGTGACGGCCAAATGGCTTCGGGTGCGACTAACCCTGTGCGCAACAACTCATGGGCCCTTTATGATTGAGAATCGTGGAACCTCCGGCAGTGGGGAATGTGACGTTGTCGGCCCCTTATATTGGCGGGGTCACATGGCCTGTGACGCCTGTGCCGGATGGGTGTGGTGTGTGTGCAAACCTGCCCTCAGGGAGTGGCCGTGACATGCTGACAACTAGACCAGTGACCTGCAGACCACTAGCGTGTAAACCTGCGACATGTAGCTATGTGGCCCCCCCCCGGAGCGTAAGTGGAGTGGTCTGGCCTGGCGTATGCCGGACCATTGCAGGGCGTGCAACAATGACTCGGGAAGGAAGGAAGGAAGGAAGGAAGTGACTAATGCGTTTGTCCCTGTTGTAGTGTCTACGGCACCCGGAACGCAATCGGCAATGTAGCACACTGTGACTGGAATCCCACTAGATGAGCATCATTGACGTTAGGGGGAGTCACTGACCCTACATTCATCCACACATTCATACTTGAATGATGAAAGACATGACACAGCAGTGCGTTTCTGAATGTTTAATGCACATCCAGTGGAGTTTTGCAGCTGGAGCAGTACAGGGCCATGCCAACCCCACTTCACAAAATGGGCCAGTGGACGGCCAGCCAGAGTCCATCGGGGAATGACAAGTACAGCGGAAGAGGAAGAGTACAGTCCGCAGTCTGGTCGCCGTGTCATTGGTCTCCAAACAGGATATGGCAGTCCATGTCGCGGTCCAAGGTGAGTACAGCAGAGTGTATCGGGGGTCAGTGGAAGGTCATGGGGCCATGTGCGGCACCAAGCAGCAACAGGCCAGGTGGCGGAAATGAATGCTAGTGCCTCCTTCTGATCTCAATCCCATTCACGTCCTCGTCCTCGGATGTGTGCTCTGCCTCACCTGTGGGTGGTGCAGTTCCGGCTGCGGCACTGTGTGCCACTGACACATCAGGGGCCGGAGGTGGATTGTCGGCCGCACTGTGTGGCAGTGACACATCAGGTGCCGGAGTGGAAATGTCTGCCGCACTGTGAGGCACTGACACACCAGGGGGCGGAGATGTGGATGGTGTAGGACCAGCAGCATTCATCTGCGCCACGCCTTGTGGCAGCAATGCCATGATGAGGATCTGCAGGGCATGGTAGATCCCAGCTACATTTTGCTGATGTGCAGCGGTGGCTGCCATCCTTTCTGCCTCCATCCGCACCATGTCCTCCATGAGCCTCCGCATGTGTGCCAGCTCACGGCTGAGATCGCTGGAGCCACTCTGAGCGGACAGGTGTTCTTGTCTCCGAGTCATGACTCCTGCGATGTCAGCCAGGGCTCGTTGGAGACCATAGCGGCCTGTGGGTGTCCGTTAGGGACTGGAGGTGGTCCCTGATGGGACTTAGACACCCATGGATGGCGTCAAGTTTGGTAGCCATGAGGTCGAACCCCACCCGCACCTGCTCAGCCATCTCCCTCTGGCCCTTCAACATACAGCGTTGGAAGGCCAGGTGTTGTTCGTAGGGGTCCTGGGAGACAGCCGGGGTTGTGGGTGCCTCCTGCTGGGTGGTTTGTGGAGTGGGTGGGGTCTCCTCGATGCAGCTGGGCTGCCCTGATCCTGGAGGTGATTGGCGGATGAGTTCAATGATGTCTTGGAGGGCTTCGGTGTCGATGCTGGGGGTGTCCTCCTCGTCATCAGTGAAGAGTGGCTGGGACTGCTCTGCAGTAGGTGTTGACGGTGCCTCTGCAATATGAAGGGGAGATGCTGTATTACAATGTGTCCACATGTATGTAGCCGCATGGTACATGTTCACATTCAGACAGCATGGCAATGTACATTGTGACAGTATGTAGATCAGGGCCATGATCCAGAGTCATTGTGGGTGTGCACTGTGCTCTGCTTGATTGTGCATGTGTGCCATTGTGGCCATCTCCCCCGTCCCCCAGTACCCGGTGGTTACTCACCCTGTTGCTGTTGTGTTGTGTCATGTCGAGCAGTGTCCGCTCCCCTGACTCCTGCCATGGTCTCCACACTGATGACTGTCGACACCAGCTCCTCCATGTCATCCAGCTCCAGCTGTGGCGCTGGGCTCCCACCTCCAGTCTGCATTGCTGCCTTCTGGTTGCCTGCGAGTTTCTCCTTGGTTTTGCGCTTGATGTCAATCCATCGCCTCTTGACCTCGTCCATTGACCTCTTGTGCTCTCCGACGGCATTCACCTTGTCCACGATGGACCGCCATATTCCATTTTTGGTGCCCAATGACACGTTGGAGGTGACGAACAGTTCTTGATGGTGTTCCATCACCTCCGTGACCAGGATCCTATTCTCCTGCGGACCGAACCGCCTCTTCCTCTTCTTCTTGTCCTTGCCCTTCCCTGTCCTCGAGGTCCCAGGCTGGTCGTCCGGGGTGCTTGTGGGGTTCCGCTCGTCCTCTGCGCCTGCTCCGGCTGCCTCCATGGTGCTTCGGTGTTGGTTATTTTGTGTTTGTGTGTTTTTTCTACTTTTGTAGTGATTTTCCCACCTGCCGTGTGTGTATTGCAGGCCTGGCGCTGCTTATCGCTGATTTCCTCATCGCGGTTTGGCCCATCGCACGTTTTTTTGCTTTGGGGTTTGTGTTTTTATCTTCATCGTGGGGGTTGTATCGCGGACATTGGCCGCGTTTTCGGCAAACTATCGCATGGTACCGCCGTGTTGTGAATTCCACGTTAACACAGGGTTATTTTTCCGCGATATACTGGAATGTGCAAAGTTGCGTTAACATTTTTTGGAGATGTTTAGCGCACGTTCTTGTGAATATACCCCTTAGTGTACTATAGCACTTGTTGTTTGGAAACCTGAAACACTCACGTGCAAGATGCAATATAGTCTGTGCTTGAAATTGAAAAATAGAAGTGCAGGCTCTCTGTACCAGAGTACTTGCTTGTTTCTGAAAAGTGCCGGTACTCTCCAAGCAAAAGTAATACGTCACTCTTGAGAAGTGCCAGTACTCTCCCTCTCAAAATAAAAAAGTGCCAGTACTCCGGCCATTTAAAGCACTGAATATAGTGATCTGATAAGGAATCTAAATCTTTGCTTCTTTCTGGAAGTTCATATGCTCACTTTCTCTCTAGCAATCATAAGCCCTTTATATTGGGTCCTGCCCCTTGCTGTTCTTCTCCAGGCAGTTTCATATTGAAGGGTGGCCATATACAAATTCAGGAGTAGTTTTTGTGTACTGGGATGATTTCTCCAGTCCAGTGCTACAGTGCCTCGGGGACACTGTGGCTGAGTGTGTGCATTCATAGGACTTGTTCTATGTCTGGCATGGAGTTTTAAACCACTCCGCTGGATGTCAACCTACTGCATTTCAGAGAAGAGACCACTTTTCTCAAATGCAATATCCAAGGCATCCTCTTTATGCACAACATATCCCCAGCCTGTAAAGCATATATCAGACAGTAAATACAGGCGGGAGTTCAGATAAGCATTACCTTCAAAATTATAATGTATTCCAATATTTCTATAGCACTTTCATACCTTTTGTTCCAAAGCTCTTTGCACACAGAGAGCTTTGATAAACTCCATGCTAGATTCACAAGGCTTAAATATCAGATTTACAACATACTGTGCAGAGCTCCTGACAGCGCACACATTTCTTCTTCCCTTGGCGCCAGGAAAGGTCAGTCGCCTTGTACACATCAAATAACACGGTGATTTAGCATGCTGGATCGATTGTTGTAACTTTTGAGAATTGCTACTTGTGCTTACCTTGCGACAAAATATCAGCTCGGGGGTCGGGGGCTGCTGCTGCCCTTTTCAAAAATACTCTCTCCAGGCCCCAGGGGTCCGAGCAGCTCTTTTTATTGGGGAGGGAGTGAGCACCCCTCTCCTCGAGCCCATTGTAAGGTTCCGGGGAAAGCATCCCCCAGGGGCGCTTTCTTTTTAATCGGGAGATGAGCGTGCAACCCTCCTCCTCGAGCCATTTTTAGATCCCTGGGGGCACCATTACCCAGGGCTGATTACGTTTTTATATTGGAGAGGGAGGCATGGGGCTCCCAGGGTATGAGAACATGGGGCTCCCCTACCTGAGCCATCGTATGGCCCCAGGGACTCCATCCCTAGGGGGCCTAAGGTATTTTTAATTGGGGAGTGGGATGTGGGGCCCTCCTTCTCGAGCCATCCTATGGCCCCAGGGACCCCACCCCCCATGCCTGATGAAAGCTATGTACCAGGGACCCACCCCAGCAAGGGAACATGATGCCTGGGGGGGCAGAGAAAAAAAGCTGCTCTCGCCCAGGCGGGAGCAAAGTAACAGAGCCGACTCTCGCCACATCCTGCTGGCAGGGGCAGTGTGGGCCTTGGGGCTCCCCCTGTGCCCCCAAAGAGAATATAAAGTGTGGGTGTCCCGGTGGGACAGGGACACCCCAAAAAATAAAATAATAAAATAAAAAGAATAATAAATGAACGACAGAAGCCACTCATTCATTATTCACTAGAAGGAGGGGCAGGGGCAACACCAAGCATTTATTTAATGTTATGGAGGGCTGCAGGGCGCACAGCAATCCTCCAGCAACATTAAAAAACAGAGTAAGTCTCCTGGGTCTGGATTCACCTTCATTTTTAAAACACTCGAAGCTAGGGCTCTATGGTCTTCAGTGAGAGCGCTGTTCTTGGGGGTCTTTTAGGCCCCCAAGAACCCATCCCCTGAGGCCAATTGGCAACGGTAAATGGGAGGGGGCTGTGGGGCCTCCATCCCGAGCATTACTAGGCTTCAGGGACCCCCACCCTAGCAGCCGCATGTCATTAAATAGCGAAGGGTGCTGTAAAGCTCCTCCTCCCGGACCTCAATAGGGTAGATCTCTCAGCCCCATGAATCCTCCACGATGTGAAATATACAACGTTTTTGAGCATTAATTAATACAGATGCTTATGGGCGACAGTGTGTTCATGAGAGAGAGAGCATGGGTATGTATGAAGATGTATCTATATGTGTAAACGTGTGTGTGATGGAGAGTCAGGTACAGGTAGTGAGTGAGGTTGTCCTGAGAGCGAGGCTCAGATTTACTATTCTTTGAAGCAAGAATTGCTGTGCTGCCTTGCGTCAAAGTGAGATAGAAAAAATATGTAATATCTAGCAAAACGGAAGGATGTGTGCATTTTCCGAAGCATAGGTTTTGCTCTGGAGGGGGGTCCTTACCAATACAAAAACTATGCTTTAAGGCTTTTCCCACTATGTATGTGTGCTGTACAATGCAGCATGCATACAACGTTGAAATAATGAGAAGAAACGAATATATTTCTTATAATTACACCTGAATCCAGGAAGTGTAAGATATTGGCTCAAATTCCTGTCTACCTATGTTTCTAGATGGGGATTTGCATCAAAACCCATGAGTGGTTGCATGTGAATGCCCATGCAACACCTATGGATGCCCCGCTTACCGTAAAGTAGCATAGAGTGCAACTTTGCATTACTTTCAGATACTATGCAAGTCAAGTCCTGATTTTCATTGGATAGTAAATCCCATCCTAAACTTTGCACTGGGTTTCCAGCACAAAAGTGATGCAAACCTGGTGCAAAGTATTATTAAACCCAGCCTGAGTGCCAGTAAGCATGAGGGAGTGAGAATGAATTAATTTAAGAGTGAATGGGAATAAATAAGAAAGAGTGTAAAGGGATGTAAGAGAGTGTGAGTGAAAAATAATGAGTGAGGGAATGAGTTTGAATGAGTGAATGTTAGTGTGAGTGAGAATTTGATGTTATACTTGTGAGTTTGTTGTTGGCCATTGCACACTGAAGGCAAATATTGTCTTTTAGAAAGACTCAGGGCTCTGGCATTCTTACAGCAAATCTTAGCTTGACAGACATGTGACAAAATACTGGCACCCTGGGGGTAGTTTTGGTATAAAGAGCATCAATGGTGAACGGCTGGCCTTGGTATACTAGATGTGGTTAAGGGCATATAGGGCACATGTGTGAAAATACTGGCATACCTGAGGAAATTCTGAGCATGTGGACAACAGTGGCGGAATGCTGGTACCAGCACAATGGTGGTAATTCTTGGCTACATATGGAAGTGTGGCAGCCATGACAATATGCTGGCCCTGACATACTAAGGTAATTTTTGACATAATGGTCACCTATGGTAGTTGGAAGGCATAAAATACAAAATTCTGGACTGGCATTTTTTATGGCACCCATGGAATGTGAGTGCACCTATGACAATATGCTGGTCTTGGAACAATGGATGTAATTTTTGACATATGGGGGCACCATTACCACGTTTTGAAAAATCAACTCCTGCTGAACGTAAGGTTGTATTGGCTTGGCACACCATAGAAGGATTTTAATATTTAATAAGTGCCTTTTCAGCGCCTGCAGCATTATAGCAAATTTATTGGAAAATTGTAATTTAAAATGGACTATTTCACCCCATTCTTTTGAATTTTTGCTCAGGGGCAGAAACCCCCTAGAAGAGGTGCGGCTTACTTGCTTTGCTTGCGCATTACAATTCAGGGCAAGTATTATGCCCCAGAACTTTCAAAGATTAAGTCAGCACCATAATATAGGTGGTATGTGGTGTGTAAAATAGGAATTTGTCTGTGTTATGCTGTTGTACTAATAATGCAGCAGTTATTATGGAACTTCAGCAATGTCAATTATTGTGATGTTAGGGTCATGTGACATGCCTTTCTGGAAAAAATCTGGGTCACTTGTCATATGATGTCACTTGCTGTGATTACATTAGGGTCAAAGGGTATGTGATGCGACCCATGGCATTTTGTTGAATCAACGCCCATGTTCTTCACCTGGAGTTAACCTCTTATCACAGTGGATATACCCTGATTTTGAGAGCATAAAATAGAGGTGGAAGACACTTTTCCAAAATTCTGTCAGTTGAGTTTTGCTGTAGTCAGAATTTTTCATTCCATTAAATTGCACAATGTTTTCCTCACTTACTTAATGGCAACGGTTTGGTCTGCAGGTCAGTTTAGTAGCCTTTTTGTATTTCAGAAGTTTCAAGTTTTGTCACTTACATAGGGAAAATCATTACAAAAAACAGGAGAATATTGCGTATTGCAGTCTGTTCCAGGTGATGTGCATGCTCCCTTTTCATGCAAGAATAAATAAACAGATTCTGCAAAAGCATTGACATGCATTCTGTGGCTAAACGATTCATGCACGAAATCTTTTTAACATCTCAGATTCATCATTGTACTTGAAATAGCTGCTATAGTACTGGGAGCTTTGATAAATTCAATGCAAGTTTTACAAGCCTCAAATAGCAGACCTATAACATATATGGGCGATGATGTGGCGTAACGGTCAGAGATGCTGACTTTGGAACTTGGGAACCAGCTTCAAGTCTCGGCGTCAGCTCAACATCCCGTGATTCTGGGCAAATCACTTATTTTTTATCGCTTTGTTCGCCCTAAGTTGGCGGGGGTATGCCCAGACGTGGGTCCCTTGCTCACTTTGCCACTGGATTCAAGCAAGCCTGGTTGATGACGGCTGAAATGCCAGAAACCGGTCCTAGGATGCTTGTTTCCGGTCCAGGGAAGACATGCCTTGGCAGTTCGGGCTGGACTGTTCCCATGAGGCACAGGGTCAGACTGATTTGCATATGGCCATGTCTGAACTGGGGTGGTGGAGTGAGCTAAAGAATGATGATGGATTAAACCCAGATCAGTTGACTGGGGGTGAGTGTTTGATTGGCTCAAACGTTCCGTCCATCATCCCCTTTTGTATCGCTTTGTTCGCCCTAAGTTGGCGGGGGTATGCCCAGACGTGGGTCCCTTGCTCACTTTGCCACTGGATTCAAGCAAGCCTGGCTGATGACGGCTGAAATGCCAGAAACTGGTCCTAGGATGCTTGTTTCCGGTCCAGGGAAGACATGGCTTGGCAGTTCGGGCTGGACTGTTCCCATGAGGCACAGGGTCAGACTGATTTGCATATGGCCATGTCTGAACTGGGGTGGTGGAGTGAGCTAAAGAATGATGATGGATTAAACCCAGATCAGTTGACTGGGGGTGAGTGTTTGATTGGCTCAAACGTTCCGTCCATCATCCCCTTTTGTATCGCTTTGTTCGCCCCAAGTTGGCGGGGGTATGCCCAGACGTGGGTCCCTTGCTCACTTTGCCACTGGATTCAAGCAAGCCTGGCTGATGACGGCTGAAATGCCAGAAACCGGTCCTAGGATGCTTGTTTCCGGTCCAGGGAAGACATGGCTTGGCAGTTCGGGCTGGACTGTTCCCATGAGGCACAGGGTCAGACTGATTTGCATATGGCCATGTCTGAACTGGGGTGGTGGAGTGAGCTAAAGAATGATGATGGATTAAACCCAGATCAGTTGACTGGGGTGAGTGTTTGATTGGCTCAAACGTTCCGTCCATCATCCCCTTTTGTATCGCTTTGTTCGCCCTAAGTTGGCGGGGGTATGCCCAGACGTGGGTCCCTTGCTCACTTTGCCACTGGATTCAAGCAAGCCTGGCTGATGACGGCTGAAATGCCAGAAACCGGTCCTAGGATGCTTGTTTCCGGTCCAGGGAAGACATGGCTTGGCAGTTCGGGCTGGACTGTTCCCATGAGGCACAGGGTCAGACTGATTTGCATATGGCCATGTCTGAACTGGGGTGGTGGAGTGAGCTAAAGAATGATGATGGATTAAACCCAGATCAGTTGACTGGGGTGAGTGTTTGATTGGCTCAAGCGTTCCGTCCATCATCCCCTTTTGTATCGCTTTGTTCGTCCTAAGTTGGCGGGGTATGCCCAGACGTGGGTCCCTTGCTCACTTTGCCACTGGATTCAAGCAAGCCTGGCTGATGACGGCTGAAATGCCAGAAACCGGTCCTAGGATGCTTGTTTCCGGTCCAGGAAGACATGGCTTGGCAGTTCGGGCTGGACTGTTCCCATGAGGCACAGGGTCAGACTGATTTGCATATGGCCATGTCTGAACTGGGGTGGTGGAGTGAGCTAAAGAATGATGATGGATTAAACCCAGATCAGTTGACTGGGGGTGAGTGTTTGATTGGCTCAAGCGTTCCGTCCATCATCCCCTTTTGTATCGCTTTGTTCGCTCTAAGTTGGCGGGGGTATGCCCAGACGTGGGTCCCTTGCTCACTTTGCCACTGGATTCAAGCAAGCCTGGCTGATGATGGCTGAAATGCCAGAAACCGGTCCTAGGATGCTTGTTTCCGGTCCAGGGAAGACATGGCTTGGCAGTTCGGGCTGGACTGTTCCCATGAGGCACAGGGTCAGACTGATTTGCATATGGCCATGTCTGAACTGGGGTGAGTGGAGTGAGCTAAAGAATGATGATGGATTAAACCCAGATCAGTTGACTGGGGGTGAGTGTTTGATTGGCTCAAACGTTCCGTCCATCATCCCCTTTTGTATCGCTTTGTTCGCCCTAAGTTGGCGGGGGTATGCCCAGACGTGGGTCCCTTGCTCACTTTGCCACTGGATTCAAGCAAGCCTGGCTGATGACGGCTGAAATGCCAGAAACCGGTCCTAGGATGCTTGTTTCGGTCCAGGGAAGACATGGCTTGGCAGTTCGGGCTGGACTGTTCCCATGAGGCACAGGGTCAGACTGATTTGGATATGGCCATGTCTGAACTGGGGTGGTGGAGTGAGCTAAAGAATGATGATGGATTAAACCCAGATCAGTTGACTGGGGGTGAGTGTTTGATTGGCTCAAGCGTTCCGTCCATCATCCCTTTTGTATCGCTTTGTTCGCCCTAAGTTGGCGGCGGTATGCCCAGACGTGGGTCCCGTGCTCACTTTGCCACTGGATTCAAGCAAGCCTGGCTGCTGACGGCTGAAATGCCAGAAACCGGTCCTAGGATGCTTGTTTCCGGTCCAGGGAAGACATGGCTTGGCAGTTCGGGCTGGACTGTTCCCATGAGGCACAGGGTCAGACTGATTTGCATATGGCCATGTCTGAACTGGGGTGGTGGAGTGAGCTAAAGAATGATGATGGATTAAACCCAGATCAGTTGACTGGGGGTGAGTGTTTGATTGGCTCAAGCGTTCCGTCCATCATCCCTTTTGTATCGCTTTGTTCGCCCTAAGTTGGCGGGGGTATGCCCAGACGTGGGTCCCTTGCTCACTTTGCCACTGGATTCAAGCAAGCCTGGCTGATGACGGCTGAAATGCCAGAAACTGGTCCTAGGATGCTTGTTTCCGGTCCAGGAAGACATGGCTTGGCAGTTCGGGCTGGACTGTTCCCATGAGGCACAGGGTCAGACTGATTTGCATATGGCCATGTCTGAACTGGGGTGGTGGAGTGAGCTAAAGAATGATGATGGATTAAACCCAGATCAGTTGACTGGGGGTGAGTGTTTGATTGGCTCAAGCGTTCCGTCCATCATCCCCTTTTGTATCGCTTTGTTCGCCCTAAGTTGGCGGGGGTATGCCCAGACGTGGGTCCCTTGCTCACTTTGCCACTGGATTCAAGCAAGCCTGGCTGATGACGGCTGAAATGCCAGAAACCGGTCCTAGGATGCTTGTTTCCGGTCCAGGGAAGACATGGCTTGGCAGTTCGGGCTGGACTGTTCCCATGAGGCACAGGGTCAGACTGATTTGCATATGGCCATGTCTGAACTGGGGTGGTGGAGTGAGCTAAAGAATGATGATGGATTAAACCCAGATCAGTTGACTGGGGGTGAGTGTTTGATTGGCTCAAACGTTCCGTCCATCATCCCCTTTTGTATCGCTTTGTTCGCCCTAAGTTGGCGGGGGTATGCCCAGACGTGGGTCCCTTGCTCACTTTGCCACTGGATTCAAGCAAGCCTGGCTGATGACGGCTGAAATGCCAGAAACCGGTCCTAGGATGCTTGTTTCCGGTCCAGGGAAGACATGGCTTGGCAGTTCGGGCTGGACTGTTCCCATGAGGCACAGGGTCAGACTGATTCGCATATGGCCATGTCTGAACTGGGGTGGTGGAGTGAGCTAAAGAATGATGATGGATTAAACCCAGATCAGTTGACTGGGGGTGAGTGTTTGATTGGCTCAAACGTTCCGTCCATATCCCCTTTTGTATCAAATCACTTATTCTCCCTGTGCCTACCAAAAAATGAAGGTGTCTTTGTGTAAGTAACTGGTACTCATGTAAAGCGCTCCAATACCTTCGGGTCGAGTTCGTGCTATATAAAACTGCAAAAAAAAATAAAAAATACTGTACAAAACTCCTGACAGTGCACGCGTTTCTCTGTTTCCTTTTCCCTGGCAGCAGGAGAGCTTAGTGGCTCTGTACACATCAGATAACAGGGTTATTTACCCTGACTGGCTTGATTATTGTACCTTCGGAAAACTGACACTTTCCTTTCCTTTCTGCAAAATATCAGATCCTTTTTCCGACACTTACATTTGAATATGACGTGCTCTCATTTTACAAAACCATCTACCTAACAAATTAAATAACATGCTCTGAATTTAGTGCTTAATTTGTAAAAGAACAATTGGCAAGGCCAAAATATTTCTCAGAAACATGGCAACGCTGCGGCCTTATCTCACTCTGGCTTCTTTTTTCATCCCTGCCTTCTCCCTTTTTCACAGATCTTCCGTCTTTCTCTTAAAAATACATTCCGTTCCCAATAAGACCCACCTGCAGCTACTGGTTCAAATTAAGCACTGACTCTAATCCACATTATGGCTGGGCATTGGTCCCAGTGCTTCATCTCTGCATTTTGCCCAAAAAAAAGATAGGGGCTTATTTACAAGCCCCTTGCGCTGCCGGTACGTCACTTTTTTCCATATTAAAAGTAGTGTTTTTGTTTTGGATTAGCAAATATGTAATTCATGTATATAATTAGTCATCTAATTGTCTATCATGTCGGCTAACAAAGCGTGACTTGCACCTAAACAACTTTTTCTACTAATTGTTTTATCTAAAAACAGAAATAACATTTGAGCGAAATATGAACTCTGATAGTTAAGTGAGGAGCCTCTAAGAGGAGCTGTAAACATGCAAGACTTTAGCCTTTCATTTGTGCGCAAAGTTAACTCTTTTTGTGAGATCAAACGTGATTCCCACCTATTCACGCAGTACCCACACACGTGTTTTATTATAGTTCCCCCAGTGACGGCATTGTGGCCTAGATAAATAGTGGAAACCTAGAAGCCACGTCCTCTACATCGCCCCAGCACTTCTTCAACTGCAGAGGATTTCTAGCACAAAAAACCTGTTTATAGAAAAATAGAATTCTGAAACAATTTACAGTTTGGGAGAGTTATAAGGGGTATTAGTTAAGCCACACACTCTTGGTTTCTAGTGGGGTAGTCACCTTCTCTTCCATTATTTAACAAGGTGAACTAGCCAAACAAGATGCCCAGCTTCAAGCAATGAGGAATAGACATTGAAATAACCTGGTACTTTATCTAAAAGTGCACGAAGGAGTGTCATGTCGGCGGGTCAGGCTTACGGGGCCAGGGCAAGCTCGCATCACAAAGGGCACAGACGCTCAATGCTGGTGCCCAGATTTACAGAGGCTTTGCGTCAGGTTTGCATTATTTTACTTATGCAAACCCCATACAAAGTTTTAAGTGGGATTCACTATCCAACGCAAATTTGCATTGGATTGTAACCTAAAGTTAAGAAATGCAGCTCGATGTGCAGCCTTGCCTAACTTTGCCTCAAGGGGGCATTCCATGAGTGGTGCATGGGCGTTCCCTTGTTACCACCCATGTGTTTTGACGCAAGTCTATGTCTCTAAAGAACTGTAGACAGGGATTTGTGTCAAAATTATTTGCCCCCGGAGGCAGGCATAAAGAAAAGAAATGCTTTAATTTCTCCGAGGTTTTTCCACTTAACATTTGTGCTGCATTTTACAGAGCACATCCAAAGAGGAAAATGCCTTAAAGCATAGTTTTTTACGGAATGGAATACCTTCATCCTTGGTCTTGCCTTGCACCGATCACTATGATCTAGGTGCGAGCTACAACTCTAAAATTGGGGAGCTCTTAGGGGAGTCCTCTTTTTTTAAAGAGTTTTTTGAGTGCCATGCCTATCTTAATGTGCATAGAGTGTGAGGGAAAAAGTGCAGCGGGGAAATGTTTCATCTGATGCTACTGCCCGGGTGGACCTTATGAAAGTTTATTTAGTCCCCCGGCAGTAGAAAATAAAATTGTTGTGGGGTATAATTCAAACCACAAGTAGAGGTCAACATGCTTCTTCCAATGTGAACCCTGTAATGAGGTGTGAGTGGCATTCGTCAGGAGTGGGTCGCCCTCTCTGATGATTGATACAAATGAAATATGACCTATTACAACTTGTTTCGAGAAGTTTATATGATGGAAGTCAGGTGCATCACTTTATTAGAACAATTGCGTTCCACTCTCAGTGTTGGAGAAATGGATTTGGTCTCTGCCTGATTTACTTGTCCTAGCCAATAGTGTCTCCATACCATCTATGTTGGGCTGTGCCATGGAGAGAACTATAGGCTTGTCAATCCTAACTCAGTGAAGAACAAACATTGGCACACCAATTGGTCAGGCCTTTTGAAGGTGGTCCAATGGCTATTATTTTATTGCAAGCTTGTGCCACAAAAATAAAGAGTTGTAAAAGAAAACATTCCGCTGCCTAAAGATATCAGCCATATGTGTGTAAAAAATATTTATTTTTATTAAAAACAATAATCATCTTCTATAACTTTAATAAAACATTATGGGTGCATTCTAGAAGACAGGTGTACTGAAAACAGTTATAGGAACCCTTTTGACTTTTATTAAACTTCAAAGGAAAATATTATTTTTATTGCACAAAGAAATGTCCTGTTGGTTTTAAATCGCTGTAGCCTCAAAATATAGTTTAAGCACACCAAGATGGCTAAATAAAACAAAAAAAGGACAAAGAATGGAAACAAAAAGCATTAGCGAACTCGAGTATTTGCCCACCAGAACTGGCACTGGTGTGCACTTCTATCTATACTTGGGGGTGGATGAGGACATGTGACGTGATCAGGCAAAATGCCATCACTTCCATTGTAAGTGAGTCGATGCCTGAAGTGGTCTGACCCATTGTACCCTGCTGTATGCTGTGGTGGGCAGAAGAAAAGGATTATCACAATTTAAGAAACCAGTGGATGAAGAAGAGGGATTATCCAAAGCTCTTCTATGTATATATGTATTTTTAGATATTTCTTTCATTACATGAGACTGGCAAAACAGATAAATCTATCTCTAAGCCAGACCTGAAAAAAGAATGACGTGTTTTCTACTGCTGAAAACGTAATGATTGTATATATGTTGTTTAACTGTTAATGCATATTTATTTTTGCGCATAGTACCTGCACTTTTCTAACTATGTGCTGGAGAAACTCAAATTTATATTCAGGGTTTTAAACAGATCAGTTTTTTGTTTAAATCTCTTTTATTGAATTTGTACACAATAAAAAAGAAAAAGGAAGAACATTAACAATCACCAGGCAATAAGCAATAAGAGACAGATCATAGCAGGCAAGTGACAGGAAATACAATGGTGGTCCATAGCAATGAGGCTATAAGATACGATGCACCGGACAGAACCATAGGGAACTTAGCACCAGACTGAGTGTTTTTGACATAACAAGAGGTATACTAAGGACCCCCACCCAGCGCTATAGCAACAGTACGGATCAAACATTTAGGGGTCACGTGGGTACCTGTGGCTAAGCTATCTGGACTATCACAGTCGCATCCCGGACAGACCTATGTGGGATAGAAGGCGCAAAATACTAAAAACTACTAGGCAGTAGGATACCCCTAAGGAGTGGATGGACGAAGCATGGAAAAGCCCCTAGATAACACTATTCACAGCCCCATTAAGGGAAGCCCGGCTATGACGTAATTCTGTAAGCCCTAGAGGGTGGTAACACGCCAATAATGTCCGTCCAGACTTGGCTCATTCCGGCAGTGAGCATCACAACGAGGACCAACGGCTCATAAAGGTATCTTTTACTGCCCGCAGCTAAAGGTTGGGGGGAGGCCCCCAAGTTCTACTGGCCTGTGAAGAAATGAAAAGAACAAAGAACAAAACCTCAATACCCAAAGACGTAGAAAAGGGAAGATAAGAAAAGAAAGGAAAGAGAAGAAGAGGTGGGAAGAGAAGATGATGTAGAGTCTCCTTGGTGTAGGGAAGGCCCGGGAGAGGGGGTTCCCTGGGCATGGGAGCATGTCTGGCCGCATCAGTGGAAAGGATATGTATCCCCCCGTTCCCCGTTTCTTCACCACAGGGCTCCCCCCTTGGGAGTAAGGGGTCGGCAAAGAGTGGAGGGCTCTCAAGCGAGGGGGAACAGCGCGGGCGTGCTCCAACTTAGAGAGGTATGAGACCAAGGGCTGCCAGGTGCGCTCAAATTTAGCATCAGTGTGTTAGTCTATGAGAGAGAAGCTCCATCGCCATGACATGCCATAGACGAGAGAGCCACACCGAGGCCGGGGGTGTGAAAGCCTTTTTCCAGTGAAGCGCTATAACCTGCTTCGCCGCAGTAAGCATGTGAAAGATCAAGCGCCAGTCCGAGTGTGTCATGGCTTTAAGGGACCTCGGACGAAGTCCTAAGATTGCTACCCCAGGTCGTTTGGTATAGGGAACCCCACCGCCTCCCTAATGTGGCTCAAGACCTCTTTCCAAAAGATTTTGATGAGTGGGCATGACCACCATATGTGCATGAAGGAACCCTGAGCGGTCTGACAGCGCCAGCAGAGAGGGGCGAAGCCGGGGAACATCTTTTGCAACCTAAGGGGGGTATAGTGCCAACGGGTCATGAGTTTATACGCTGTCTCCTGTTGCACGATGCTCTTAAAAATGCGTGGAATATCCCGCCATAGCTGTTCCCACTGGTCAGGAAGAATATCTTCCTCGAGATCCAACTGCCAGTGGTGTTGGTAGGTATGAGGCGGCACTGCATGTGAGTGTTGAAGGACCTTATAAGTCTTAGAGATCAGCCCTCGGGTGCCATCAAAAGAGCGAACCAAGGTCTCAAAGGGAGTGAGCTGGCGTGTTGCGCCCTCTATGTTGGAAGGAGTGTTGAGCCAATGGCGAATTTGAAAGTATTCTAAGCGCGCTGTCATAGGGAGGTTAAAGTCCTTCCGGCATTGCTCAAAGGATGTAAAAAGTCCCCCGTCAAAGAGTTAAGCTATGATACGGCACTCGCCCGCTGCCCATGCAGGAAAGGAGGCAGGGGGCATGGCCGGCGGGAATTCCTGATTGCGCGCCAGGGGCGTGTTAGGAGAGGGAAAGGAGGTAAGGCCACGGGGCACCGCTATTCTGTCCCAGATCTCCCAAAAAGTTTTCGTCGGGGTGGCAATATAAGCGCTGCAATGTCTGGCACCTCTCGGCAGCCAGGCCAGGTCCCATAGCGGACAACAGGCCACGGCCCTGTCCATGTGGAACCAGTGCTTTTCACTTTCGCGAACCGCCCACTCCGAAATATATCTCAAGTGCGACGCCCAGTAGTAGACAAGAAAGTCGGGGCACGCCAGCCCCCCCCCCGCCCGGTCTCGAGGCAGCATTAAGACTTTTGTAGAGCAGCGCGGTCTCCCCCCACCCCAGATGAAGGTAGTAACCTCCAACTGAAGACTCAGGATGTCCCTTTGAGGGATAGGTGTTGGGAGCGCCTGAAAAAGGTAGAGCACCTTAGGGAGGATTGACATCTTAACCGCATTAAGGCGGCCCAACCAGGACATGGGAAGCGATTTCCAACGGCAGAGTTCATCCCGTACTGAGTTTTTACAAGCTGGCCAGTTCGCCTGTGTCCACAAGTCTAGAGTAGCCGTGACATTGATGCCGAGGTAGCGGATAGAGATTGGGGCCCTTGGAAGGGGATATCGTCCCCCAGGGCCTCCAGCTGCTGCGGGGGGAGGGTAAGGTTAAGCGCCTGTGACTTGGCGAGATTAATTTTAAGCCCCGAGATCAATTTGAATTGTGAGAGTATATCAAGTAACGCGGGGAGAGAGCTCTCAGGGTCAGTGAGAGTCAAGAGGAGGTCATTGGCGAAGAGGGCGATCTTATGCTCAACCCCCCCAAGCCGTAGGCCACGTATTTCCGCCGATTGACGGATGGCTATTGCCAGGGGCTCCACCGCAAGAGCAAAAAGTAGAGGTGATAGAGGACACCCCTGGTGTGTGCCCCGATGGATAAGGAAGGGTGGGGTAAGGAGGCCGTTGATTCTAAACCGTGCCTTTGGCGCCGCATATGGAGCCATAATTCGCGCAATCATGATACAGATCAGTTTTTTAATGCTGGACATGATACTCCTGCAGCTTGAAACATACACCAGTTAAAACAATGCTAATCTTTTAAACATATTTTATATTTAGTGGTTTAAAACCAATACAAACCTAATAATAACATGCTGATGAGATGCTCATTAATTTGTTGATTACAAAATTATTGAATGTTAGAAATTGGTTTACTGGTTGACTGGGATGTGAGCCCTGGTCAAGCAGCAACCACAATTCTAGTCAGGGTAAGGCATAAGCACACCCCCAAACTAACCTGTGCTGAACCCCTTGGTAAACTGGCACAGAGCAGTCAGGCTTAACTTAGAGGCAATGTGTAAAGTATTTGTGCAACACTTCAAACAGTAATAAAGTGAAAAATACCACACAAAAAGGATCCCACACCAAGTTAGAAAAATAGAGTAAAAATGTATAAATAAAACAAAAACAAAACAACAAAAATCCAATCAGTAGAACCGGAGGTATGAATTTTTAAAGATTTTAGTGAAAGTAGCACCAAAAAGCACAAAGCGCACCTAGGGATATCTGGTCACGCTGGACTGGGTCAAAGTCACACTTTCAGGCCAACCGCGATGGAGCGCAGGTCGCCTCCAGTCAGTCACCAGGTTAGACTTGCTGAAGTTTATCTTCTCAAAATCCACACCAAGAGTCCCATTCGCGGTGGAGTGGGACGCGAGGAGTAGGAAGAGCATTGCTGGAGGCTGAAGACATAGCGCGAAGAGCAAGACAGGTGGGCATTGCTGGAGCATCGCTCTGGTAGTCCCCGCAGTGATCGCTGCTGTAGCGTGAAGGGTTGGGCTGGCGGCACTTCGCATTGAATCGCGGTGCGAGCGGCGAGGTCTCGGTGCGAATGGGCCAGTTCGTGGTCACAAAGAGCCAAAAGCTTGATTTTAACTCTCCGAATCACACCAAGGGTCGAGGACCAAAGAAGAACTAGTTGGGGGTCAGGAACTCACTTCAGCTGGATGCTGGTGCAGGATGTTTGAGAGCCGTTTATGTCCCTGAGGCTCAGATCAGGAGCCCAGCAGACTAGCCCTTGGAGCTACTGGGAGCCCATGGAGTAAACCTTGGTGTCCTTGGTTCAAGGGTAAAGTTGCAGGTCCAGTTCTACTTCCCCAGGCAAGAGAGCAGCAGGTCACCAAATCGGTATTAATTTCTAAACATATTGAGCATTTTGGAAACCCTTTTCCGAATCGCTAAATGTGTTTAGAGTAGACCTAGGAAAAAGGTTTTTAGCATTCACAAACCCTCTGATTTACCGATTTGGAAAGCTAAAACTCTTTGTTCAGCGTCCTCAAGTCTCCTATGTGAGTCCCAGTGTTACTTTCCTGCTTCTTCTGCCGGAGCACATTGGCTGCCATGTTTAGTTAACAGCTTCAGTATATGCAGAGGAAACCTGCTTCAACCTCATTAGCGAAAGTGGTTTACAGCCTCCTCCGGGGACAACAATCAAATGCTTTAAATAAAAGAAAACATTGCAACTTGATTGCTTTTGCTTTAGGAGATACTGCATCTTCAAAGACATGTTTTTCTTTTATCCAAACAAGTTGTTTAGAACTTTAAAGAAACACAGCAATTTCAAGTGCCGCTGATTATGCTAACTGGATTTTATGTAAAAAAACAAATCTCCCTAAAAAGTAGAATGCAGAAAGTAGTGGAAAAAGTAAGTTTTTAAATACCATGGATGATATGTATTTCAATATAAAATAATACACGTGGTGGGAAAAAGGTTGAATTTTACCACATTTGTCCCTAATATAACCCTTATCCTAACACCTATTAAGGTTGTGTGCAAAAAGTTCACCTACTAAAATATAGCTCTAAACTTCTTAGAACTCCAAAATATTACCTATAAATATATATGTGTGTGTTTTGTGCAGCAGCTTTGCTGCTACTTTAGTTACTGTATTAGGAAAAGGAACACACATTGTTTGCCCTTTTTCACACTACAAAATGAAGTTGGTTCCAGGCAAAATAGGAAGCACACTGAGAGTCTGAGTGTGTTCTTTTATCAATTTCAATTCAATTCAATTCTTTATTCGATCCAATAGATACGATCATAAAAGCACAAATAAAAGGATAAAACAGTTTAAAATTCCAATTCATCTTACATAAAAGTCAATAGCAGCAATTTCCTTTCACGTGTAATAAGAACTCTTGTTGTTTACATAAACCCAGAGTGTATTGTGCAAATTTACCGCGTAATAAACCCAAACTATTTACAACCCCCCTTCCTCTTTTTCATACATGCCCATAAAAACTTAGGGGCCCATTACGATACCCGGCGTAAAAGAATCCGCCAGGCATGGAAGCGGCAAAAATCCGCCCGCACACACCGTCTGAACACCGACCACGCCATTACGATTACACAAACCAAAAACCGCCATCGGCGGAAAAATCACACAAAATACCGCCCGCCATCGTCCGAGTCGGAGTCAAACCGCCCGCCACGGACGGAAACACGCACGACAACACAAAACCGCCCGCCCTCACGGCCGACACACCGCACGTGAGATTACGATCGCACCGCCATGAGCGCGGGAAAACTACAAATATACCGCCCGCCTGCGCAAACAACGCCGATGAGAATCGACACGGCAGAAGCCATGGCGCCCCGTCCCTGCACAGAAACCATCCGCTGACAAAAACAATCGCACACAACATGGCCAACAAGTCCACACAGCAAGGCACGCACAAATACACAAGCACAGTACACATCCCGAAAACACCCCCTGGACAAACAAAAACTACAAAGGCCAGAACCCCAGACACAACACACCTGAAAACAACAGACCATGAGGACACACCCACATAGGTAAGTACAAAAGCAGCACTCCCACAGACCACAACCCCTTGCAACATTGCAAACTAGAGAGGAGAGAGGACACAGTGACACAGCAAGGACAGCAGCACACCACAGAAACGCACACATCACAACCACCACCACCACCACCACCAAACACCGGCACCACAAACCCCCTGCACATTACACAACACACACCGCACCAGCACCACAAACACCATGGCACCACAAAGAATGCCCAAGTTCACGCCCATTGAGCTGACGGTCATGGTCGACGAGATCATCAAGGTGCACCCACAAATCTATGGGAACCTGGTCCAGCACACACCACTAGCCACCAGAAACAGAATGTGGAACCGGATCGTAGACCAGGTCAATGCAGTCGGGACCCTGCCCAGGAACAGAGTCGAAATAAACAAACGGTGGAATGACGTCAGAGCCTGGTCAAGAAGAAGGAGACCAAGAACAGAGAGCTGGCAGCCGTCACTGGCGGAGGAATCCCGCGCTCTTCAAGACCTTCAAAGCGTGGGAGGAGAAGGTGCGAGTCATCATACATCCCGAGATCCTCGCCGGATTAGCAGGGGAGTGGAGGCTGGTAAGTACAAACTAATGTATACCAGCACACCGCTATGTACTCACATGCACTACCACCATGCCACAGCTCCCAGGGACAAACACCCCCATATCCAGCACACAATACACAACACATCACACACACATGCAACAGACACCACCACACACAGCCCAAACAGAACAACTGTAAGATGCGTGGGGACATGTGTACACTCAGCCAGCCACGTAACCACCAACAGGTCCCCAAATATGCCAGAAGCGCCACAACGAGCACCCACCACACCCATGTGTCCGCCACAGCTGCACTAACCGACAAGTAACAGGTAAGTGGCAGGAACACAAAGTGCAGTGGGTGGGAGGGTGGACAGCCAAGTACAACACACACCAGGCCCCTAGTCCCACAGCACAGCAAGGAGGAGCATCCCCCACACCCCACAGCCACGTGTCAGCCACCGCAGTGCACAACGACAGCCGAAAGGTAGACATCACGGTCCACAGCAATCGGTGTCAGTGGGTGTCCAGCCACCACCACGACCCACAACACCCCCCACCCCCACAGACCTGCAACATGGAGCACCCCCGCTTAGAACCATGTGGCATCCAGTACAGTGCACGCCCGAACAACCTGCAGGTGGGAAACTGGACAGGGCTGGATTACTGGAGGCATGAGGACCGTAACACGACCAACACATGGGACATGTCACGTAGCAGACGAACACGCAGCACCGCCCACCGTCACGAACAAGTGAACAATGTGCACACGGACATGAACCACAGACTCACACCTCACATGACCCATCACAGACACAGCAACACCCAAGGAGCCACGTCTGCATGCACAAGCCACACTGAATATAGTACCACACGGCAGCCACTGTGCAACTCATCACACACAACCGAAACACCATTGAAGTCCTGTCCATGTAGCCCCTACTGCCTGTCAACCACACACCCCACAACTACGCCTATGTAAGACAAACAACACTAGACGCAACAGAGCGGAACAACATAAATGCACACGAACACCACTGAACCCATCAAACACACAGACACACCATGCACATACAACATACCATCCATCCCATCCGTCAGCCCCAGTCTCATGAAAGGCATGTCATCCGCACAGCTGCCACACATACAGCAGTCACGCTAAGATACATGCCCATGACCAACCATGTGCCAGAAGTCAATGAAGCGCACGACACACTGTGAGCAACAACACACAACATGGGCCACACCCCCCACGAGCACTGCAGTGATGCACATGGCACAGGGCAGCACGCACACCAAGGAGATGGGACAACTGCAATACGTTGGCTGGCACACAACCATCACTCACTCATAACGATGCGTCCAATGCCATGTCCAGTAATCACAACAGACAGCAAATATGCAGGCCATGTCAGGCATGCACACACCTCAGACCATGCACTGTCATGCTGCCACAACACATGTCACGTTCGGCACCCATGGCTCACAGCATGTACCCCAAAAGCATATTCCCTCCCAAATGCGAATCTGGGGCATGGCCCCCATGTTGCCATATGCGTTCCTAAGCGTCCCATTTGAACCCCAAAAGCATATTCCCTCCCAAATGCGAATCTGGGGCATGGCCCCCATGTTGCCATATGCGTTCCTAAGCGTCCCATTTGAACCCCAAAAGCATATTCCCTCCCAAATGCGAATCTGGGGCATGGCCCCCATGTTGCCATATGCGTTCCTAAGCGTCCCATTTGAACCCCAAAGCATATTCCCTCCCAAATGCGAATCTGGGGTATGGCCCCCATGTTGCCATATGCATTCCTAAGCATCCCATTTGAACCCCAAAAGCATATTCCCTCCCAAATGCGAATCTGGGGCATGGCCCCCATGTTCCCATATGCGTTCCTAAGCGTCCCATTTGAACACCAAAAGCAAAGTACAAACCAGACCCAGGATGGGCCAGGAGCCCGCATACACCAGAGTCACAATAAGTAGGGGCACAGCAACACACCCATCGGCATGGCCAATCCGTCCCATGCCACATGTGCACAGCACACAGTCCCATTACCAAGCACACACAACTACAAATGGTACAGCCACACACACGCCTCCGGGAAACCCATGTACGAGATTGCACGAACTGTGAATGTCAGACGACAAATACATACTTCGCCAGGTGCAACACAATAACAAATCTCATTCTCTCCACAGGTGACGAACTGCTGGATGCTGGGGATGGAGACAGCAGCCAGCACAGCCAGCCTACAAGCCCCCAACGAGGACACACGGATGTGGAGGATCTGTCCACCTCTTCGGACACGGACCACCAAGCAGGCCCATCTGGTGTGGCAGGGCCCAGCCGCTCCCCAGGACCCCTCCTACCCACCAACCCATCATCCAGGGCTGCTGAACATTCCCAGCCCCCTGCTGCCACTGTCGTTGCGGCCACACCCACGGTCATTGCGGCCACACCCACGGTCATTGCGGCCACACCCACGGTCATTGCGGCCACTACCACTGCCGCAACCGCCACCATCGCCGCACCGACCACCACCGCCGCCACCACCACCACGTCTTCGCTGGCACCAGCCCCAGCGCAGGTGGTGGCCCGGCCGACTGGATCCACCCTGGGAGCCACAGCGAGGACCGTGGTGAGCAATGTGGCTAGTGGGCAGGCCGGTGGCAGCAGGACTGGTAGGAGGAGCAGGGTCAGGGAAACGCCAGCCTCCCCTGGGAGCCATGCCCTGCCTCAAATGGCCAGAGTCCTTGGGGCCTATGAAGAGGCCCAAGGACAATGGGCCAGGTCAGCTACAGACACGCGTGAGGTGCTGGGGGTGCTGAGGTCCATGGACGCCCGTATGGGCCAACTCGTGGACCTCATGGGCCAGCTGGTGGTGGCGGTGAGGTCACAGCCAGGGACAGCAGCTCCCCCTCCGCCACCACCTGCCGGGGCGCAGGGTCGAGCAGCAGTGTCCAGTTCCCCTGCGTCCACAGCCAGTGAGCACACCTCAACCACCAGCATGTCGCAAGCAGGCACCCCCCTCGCAAGCGTGGAAGGGGCCGTCCGAAGTGGAAACAGATCTCCCGGGAGGACTTCGCACGCTCCAGACGCAAGTGAGGCAGCCAGCCAGCCTTCCTTGACCACCCACTGCATTGACTTGGACTACGATCCCACTCCACACAGCCATCTGGATGGCATGTGTGTGTTGGACTATGGACATAGAACCAGTGGGTACACCCTGAGCATCACGCAGCCATGACCGACAGCTCATTGTCACTGCACGCACCACTTTTGTCATCACCTTACACACAATCACATGTCACAGTTTGAAATAAATGCACCTCTTACACAAACTGCTGTTTGTGCCCTGTGTTTTATTTGTACGGAATACAACGGCCACCTTGGGCGGAAAGGCACCTGATGCGTGGCATGGCAATGGAACCGGAGGGCCTGTAGGGACCTAGGGGTGGGAGACAGAACAGGAGCACATTCAATGAGTGTGTCACACACCCATCACACAGTACATGTCAACAACTACAAGCAATGTACACACATCGCACAGAGCAATAGGGCACAATGCCACAGCCACCAACAGTGGCATACAACCCTGGCCATGGAGCGTTGACACACAGCACGCAGTGAACAAACGGCCACCCTGACACAGCACACACACACCTGCACAGATACAGCCACATCAGCCGTCGTACATGGACACTCACCGTCAAGTGAAGTAGTGGGCGATGAGCTGCTGCCGCACATTACCAGCTTCCTCCTCTCCGCTGTCCTCCTCACTCGAGCTGTCCTGGTCTGCGGGCTGGGGCCCTGGTTGATCTCCGTCATCCACGATGAGGGGGATCTGCTTCCGAATGGCCAGATTGTGCAGCATGCAGCACGCCACCACTATCTGGCACACCTTCTGTGGGGAGTACGCCAGCGCACCCCCGGTGCGGTCCAGGCACCTGAACCTGGACTTGAGGAGGCCAAAGGTACGCTCGACCACACGTCTGGTCCTCCCATGTGCCTCATTGTAGCGATCGTCTGCTGGGGTGCGAGGATTCCTCAATGGACTGAGCAGCCATGCCCCATTCGGGTACGCAGAGTCACCTGGGTGTGAGGGACACAGAGAACCGTTGCTATTCCAACTGGACAGGGGACAGCATCGCACAACCAGCACGCTACACCACTCCACATACTCACCGACAATACAGCCACGATCCTGTTGCAGATTGGACATCAGTCGTGGCAAGATGCTGTTGCGCATTATGTGTGCGTCATGGGCCGAGCCTGGGAACTTTGCACACACGTGGGTGATCACCATGTCCGCAAGGCACACCACTTGCACATTCAGGGAGTGCGTGTGCTTCCTGTTGCGGTACAGGTGCTCAGTGGCCTGTGGTGGAACAAGGCCAACATGTGTGCAGTCAATGGCTCCAACGACGTGTGGGATTCTGCCAAGGGCATAGAATGCACCCTTCACTGCCGCCAATTCACGAGTCCTGGGAAGCGGATGTACCTGTTTCGGTACAGCATCATGGCTGCCAGTACATCCCTCAGCACCTTGCTGAACATGGGCTGGGACATCCCTCCTCCACTGCCCACTGTGTGCTGGAATGACCCAGTGGCGAAGAAATGCATGGCGGCCATCACCTTAGCCGTGGGGGTGACAGCTGTCGGATACACCCTGCGGGGACGGAGATGGGGTTCCAACATGGCACACAGTCGATGCAGGGTTGGCCTGTCCAGCCGAAACTTCCTAATGACCTCTGTATCGTCCATGTCCGCCAGCAATTGGTATGGGCGGTCAATGTTCGGTCTCCGCCTAGGGAAATTGGCAGTGGACACATGTCAAAGCAACACAACACATAGCAATTTCGCATACACATCACTGACATGACTGAGCAAGCACATGAGCCACAGCCCAGCTGTCAAGCTGGGGCGGCACGGCCACAATACACTTACACAGGTCTCCCAACAATGGCAATGGCTAGTGATACAAACCACTGCCATGTGCATGCACATGGGGATCTAGGCCCCAATGACTTGCGGGGCGTGCTGATGGGGACTGACTGCATATTCGTCAAGCGGCAACGCCACGGCAACATGAATGTCTGCTGAGCATGGAACTGCTTCCGAGGCTGGATGAGTATGGCACACGACGACGACGATGTGGGCACAGGCTGAGCGGCCAAAACAAGTGGGACCTGTGGCACGAGGGGATATGAGACAGTAGTAGGTGTCAGCACTGCACCCTATGTACAGCACTGTACGGATCACACCTCCCGAAACATTGACAGGTGTCCACATTGACAGCCCCATGCCAAGACGGCTGTGTGCTTGCAGTCACACGTCACAGGTGAGAGGTTACATTGCACGTGCCAGGTGGCAGACGTACATAGTGGGAGCTGGCATGTGTGTGCATGTGTCTCCTGTTCAGGATCCACCAGATGGGCGCTGACTCTGTACTGACCATTGGACACAGCATGTTCCGTGGAAGGCTTGTGTGTGTGGGATGGTGGCACTGGATGTGCCTCCGTTGGGTGGGGGGCCATGCACAGGGCGGGTACGTCGATGATTGCGCATTGTTGGTCACGGTGGGTGCACCCACTAAGATGTGTTGCCCTGTGTTCAATTCCTATGTCCGCATGATGATGGACTGTAGATGTGGGCAGACTACACATTGGTCGATGTGCTGTCTATATGCATGTGCCTTCACACCAGGCACAGCTGCCCCTGCACATGTGACCCCTGCTGGACTCGCTGCTGGGTCTGTGGAGCTGATGCACCTTCTGTGCGTGGGGCGGACAGCTCTCCTCACTTCCCTCATTGCGCATGTCATGACTTTGCTGCAGGTGACATGGATCATGGAGGGCCCACATGTACGCGTGGGTAGGCTACACATGATTGTTCACTGGTCGCCACCCCCAGTCAGTGTTTCGAATGGGAAGGTTGTCGTGCTGGTGGTATGTTCGATGTGGCGGATGGGCGGGCCTAGGTGCGGGCTTACATTCCGGACATGGGGGGGTAGTTGGATTGGCGACTAGTTGCAGTACACACGGGACACGTCTCTTCCTTTCCACATCTGGGTCATCCCTTGTACTCACTGACAGTGATACAGTCATCTTCGCCCCAGCCCTCATGTCCTCCCCTCGCTCCCCCAATATGCATGTGCACCTGCGAGGCTAGCGCTTGCACAGGCAGCCCCAAGCTCGCACCAGAGAGGGCAAGGAGTGTATGTGTGGGTCCAGTTGCACGAGTGGGCTGTCTCAGGGTATGATGTGTTGCGGGACGCCGTCCACCTGCGTGGTGCCCCAAATGGAGACCCGGCCTGCATGGACTATGCATCACAGTCTTCGCCTTCCGGATCCGCCACCTGCGACACCCAGTGGCTGTGGCTGCCCTTGCGGCCAGGCCGCGTCCGTCTGTGACTGATGGCCCACACATTCACTCTTTGGCCTCTCTGGGGAGGGCTCGGGGGTGGTGGCGCACGCGCTTGCACTTAGTCGCAATGGCATGTGGCGTGGTTGGTATAATGGGCAATGGATGGGATGGTGCGAGCCACCTCCCGTGACGTCAGTGCTGCTCGTGCTGTGGTGCGTCCCCCTACACTTCCATTTGACTTGTGCCATGCTAGACGTTGAGGTTCTATTGCCTGCGTGATATGACCAGGAGGAGCGCGAGGAGACCTCTCACACACCATGCTCCACTGCCATCCCGTGCCCTGTATCGCCTGTGCGGATTGACTATGTTGGGGTTACACCTGGTCGACTGGGGCTGTGTGTGCCTTGTCAAGGGGCATGGCGGGCGCACAACAGGATCCAGCTTGTCCACAGAGGGTGGGCTGAGGTGCGCCTGGTACCGCTTTGTACGTGTGCCCGGCTGCTGTGCACACACGTGTTCACTCCCCCCGACAGGTGTCCTCTCACAATGCCCAGGGAAGCGGTGGTGTACTGTTCATGACCCCTCCCGACACGGCGTGCTCCAACTTGGCATGTGCGCATCTACCCGTCACACCCACCCACCTGAGCACTGCGTCCATACGACTTCACACGACACATGTGTGTCTTCCACAGTTGTGCTACTCATTTGCGTTGACATCCAATACCAGTGGACTACATGGTCATGTCACGACTGCCGTGTACTTCACATACTCTCATCCTCTCTCATTCGTACTTGTGAAATGAGTCAGCGGAGACAGTTTTGGTTTCAAACATTATATTGAGTCTTCTGTCCTCTGTGATGCAGTATAGTGGACACTACTGGCAGCGGAATACATGTTGAGGATATACTGAGCATGATTGCAAATGGGATAGGGTGTGGGGTTACATGTGATTGGCTGTTGCATGTGGGATGTGGGCTTCAGAGTTACATCTGCTTGGCCAAGGCTGTGCTAATGTACATTTACGTATAGCTGCGGAGCTGCGGACTTTGACACAGACGGTATACATGTAGCCTACCAGACCGCTTGGCATCATGGGCACAGTCCATCTCAGTTCCATGTGACAGGTTTGCTGCGGTTGTTCCTCATGCACGCGTGCATGTGTGATGACATCAGGGCATGTGCTTGCGTGCATGCAGCGGCGTGCCACTTGTTGTTGCACTGTGGTGGTTACTGGACATGTCACAGTCACTGGGGTCGTGTTGTTGTTGTATGCACTTGTCGTCCATGCAAAGGTCCTGGTATGGGATTCCCGGGGCGGGGGTGGGAGGGGTGCAGCACCCACAGACTCCAGGCGACCTATTCATGTCCACTGAGCGGTGTGTGTGTCCATGGGCGCTGGATCCATGTCGTGTCCTGGTTGTTCGTGCAGTTCCGTCCATGTGGGTGCGATACACAGACCCCATGCCACTGCCTCCCACGATGCATGCGGTGTTCCTGGATGTGATGGGGAACAGTGTGCATGTCCCGGTCATATCCGATGTCATGGCGATGTCGTTGATGGTGTGGTTACAGTTGCCGGTCGTTTGGTATGGCTGTTGTGGTGGTGACTGGCCAGTCCGTGCGGAAGCTAAGCATGGGTGCGGGGTTGGACATCATAGGTCAATCGGGGAACCTGCGTTGTGGTCCGACAAATTTACAGGTTGTCAGGTATGCGATGCCGTCCAGCAGGGCTTCCATGTCATTGGTGGTGTACATGTTTGCCAGCCAATGTAGCGGATGGTGGCTGTCAAGGTGTTGTTCGTAAGTTGTCCCTTGGAGGACCATGATGGGGCATGCTGGGTGACATTCGATGTAGCTGTTCTCGATGATCCGTCGTGTGGAGGCACAGTGGTCCCATTTCAGTGCGGGTGCGATGTTGGCCACATACGCCATGCCCCCATAGGCAGAGCAGGCCCTGTCGTGTGCGTCCAGAGGGAGGAGTAGTGGTAGCAGGTCCGCCTTTAGACATGCCGGGTTGGAGAGGCATATCTCCACGGGATGCTGGTAGGGACACCTCCGACAGTAGAAGACGGGCATGACGCAGCTGAACAATGTGATGCGGTAAGTCAGTCGGTAACTTACGTTCAGCAGGGACAGGAGATCGCATCCCAATATATGTAACAGGTTGGTTTTGTACAGCTTGAGCTGTCCGGCGTAGTTGGGTAGGTGTGTTGCGGTTGCCATTTCGCAGCGGTGCGTTGTGGTGGCGTGCTCCGGATGTGTGTGCAGTCTGCAATGTGCACGCTCCGAGGTTGCTGTGAGCTCTGTGTAGTCGTAGGGAGACAGGACTTGTGTTCTGTTGGCTTGTTTGGAGGACACGGGCCCTCATCCCACATGCTTCTCAGACAGTTCAAGGTCAGTGATGTGTGACTCCTTCCAATTAACTTGCATGTGGCCGACATGGGGGAGTGTTTTCTTCTTTCTTCCCCGTCCGTTGTGTGCTTCTGTGATATGCGCTATCTGCCCTGTGGTCGGTCTCCTCGGCATGCCTGTGTTGGTCTATTCTTGGACAATGGCTGTATTCACCGGCTTCTGTCGTAGGGCTGTGGTTTCGGAGTTGGAATGGAAGGTCATTCAGTGCTGTCTGCTCTCCCTTGTGTGGGCGGCAGGCTGCCTTTCCGCTCTGCGTTGGGCCTTGTGTGTGAATGTTATTCTTGGGCCACCTGTTGTCGGTCCCCGGGCTCTTTGGTGTTCCGTTTTATATGTCTTGTTCATATGTGCAGGGTGGTATGGGTGTTTCAGTGTGGTACTGGCGTTCCTCTTCCCGAAGGAGCCCTGCTTCTCCTAGTTGGTGTTGCCGCCGCTGTGTGCTACGCCATGTTTGTTACACTGGGGTGTGTCCTGCTGTTGCGTGACTTCACTGACATGTGTGCGTCGGTTGTGTGGCGTTGGGTGTTGTCCGTGAATTGGGCGTTGGGGACATGTCTGTGGCAGGCCTGTCACGTGTCATGTGCGTTCGGGGTGGGGCTGATGTGTGTGCTGCTTGGTTGTGTCCCTGTGTCTGTGTGCGACGCATGCATGGCGCTGCGGTTGGCCTCTGCGTTGTGCGCATGTGTGGCGGCGTCATCGCCGCTTTGGGGCCGTGACGGGGTCGTTGGTTCCTAGTCCCAGGTGGTGTGTACACATGTGTTACGCGATGTTACGATTTGGCCTGTGTGTCATATGTGGATGCAATGGTGGATGTGTAGTGTACACGCGCTGGTGGGGGGTGTCCGCTTTTCCGCCCTTGCACTGTGTGCGCTGTTTGCGTGCACTTGTTGTGTGTGTGCCTACCTGCGTCTCCGCGGTACGTTGCGTCCTTGATGGTGCATCAGCAGGAGCATGGGGAGGGCCTGCAGTGCTGGATTCATGCTCGGGGGAGCCGCTTCTTCGTTGTCCGTGCTCGGCGTCCGTGTTACCGCTTCGGTTTGTCGTACGGTATCTCTTGGCCGTGGGAGCCGTTTGTTTGCGGCATCGTAATTTATGCGCCGGGCGGGACGTGTTTTCGTCGGACGGTGTGTGTCAGTTGGGCTGCGCCGCTACGTGTACGGGCGCACTTTGATGGCGGACGGTGTTGCTGGCTTGCCGGCGGTGTTTGGCCTACTTTTCGCATCGTAATTGGGCGGGCGTGTGGACTGCTGCGTGCCGGCGGTAACTGGTGGTTTTTGCATCCGCCAGCACGGCGGTTGTGCTTCCGCCCGCCATCGTAATGGGCCCCTTAGCTACCAAGAAGCAGACCAGAGGGTCAGACAA
This sequence comes from Calotriton arnoldi, assembly GCA_963921515.1. Taxonomy (NCBI): domain Eukaryota; kingdom Metazoa; phylum Chordata; class Amphibia; order Caudata; family Salamandridae; genus Calotriton; species Calotriton arnoldi. Next base: position 677,464 of record CAWUFW010001129.1, on the reverse strand, counting down.
CGATTTAAAAAAATAAAATGACACCCAACATTGTTTAAAATTTTGGCGCTTTAAAATCGGGACAAGGTATTCATTATTCATTCCTTTCTTTCTCATAGAGCCCGCAAAACAAAACTAAGTGTAGCTCGGCTTGTATGGAGAGGTTATCACATGGGCACAAACTCAAATCTGAATGGCTATATGTTTTTTCTGGGTAACCTAACATCAACGGTATCATGTTCATGCGAAATATTAATCATATAAATTTGTGTTGTGCACTAGTGACATTTGCTAGGTAGGAGTACCCTCCCTCTATCAAAGGCGGGCTCAGGCAATAGATGCGGACTGCCTGTTTGTCCCGATTTTCTTTCATCCGATTGTATTCTGCCATCAATAAAAACCTGTTAATTACCTTTTGTTTTGAAACCTTTCTGCAAGCTAGTGGATCCTTGAATAAGTCAGGGAGCCCAATATCATTCAGCACTGACTCAACATAGTTGAGTCACCTGACCCTCCTGTGGTTTTCCAATTTTAAGCAGTTTCTTATCATGCTTTGCGTCAGGGTCACCGTGTCCCTCCGCCAGATTGAGTGCCACAGTAGGATCGGGGCTAGCCGAATTGAGTCTGAGATGTAGGGCAAGTCCAGTTCTATGTGTAAAATATAATTAGAGGAAGAGGGAGGAAGGCCCACTAAAGACTTATAAAAGTTGTTTTCAATCGTTTGGAGTGAGTCTATCGATACCATGCCCCAGACACCCGCCCCATACGTTACTGCAGTCTTTGTCTTAGCCTGATAGATGTTTTTTAACGGAAGTAATGGTCTGGCGCCCAGTTTTTTGGAAAAGGATTTTAAGGCAGAGAGGCTTCTTTCCATTCCCAGCTTCCTTCCTTCCACCAACTTTGACCACGATAAATTTTTGTCAAAGAGAACCCCATGGTAGGGGAAGGTATCAACCACCTCAATCCTTCCGGGGTCCGCATGGAGGTACGGGGTTTTATCTCTTTTTCTAGCCCCAGATATAATTGCAAAGGACTTAGTCTGATTAACTTTCAGATCTATTGAATCCATGAAGGATACATACGCAGTTATCAGCCCGGTTCTTGCGATCAACACCGCGCTGTCCGCATAGGCCAATATGGGTAACGGGTGTGAGTCGAAGACGGGAACATCCTGTGTGGTCGCCAAGAGGGCATCCTCAACTCCATTTGTATAGATAGAGAAGAGGAATGGGGCAAGGATGCAGCCCTGCCTTACCCCTCTACCAATTTTAAATGGGCGGGTACAGTCTCCATTTTTGGCGTAGCGGACCGACGCCGTGGCGTTTGAGTATAACTGTCTAATGAAGATAATTATGGCTGGGTCAACCCCCATAACCTCCATAATGATCCATAGCTTAGCATGGACCCCACAGTCAAACGCTGCCGACAGGTCCATGAATGCCATATAGATCTTCCCTTCCTTCACTCTGGTGTATTTGTCTATTATCAGGGCTAAGTTCAAGCACTGGTCCACAGTACCCTTTCCCTGTTGGAACCCATACTGTGCCTGGATTAAGATATTATTCTCCTGGGCCCATCCCTCTAGCCTAGAAAGGAGGAGTCGGCCCATTAGCTTTGCTGTGGTGTCCAGCAGGGAAATTGGTCTGCAGTTCTTTGGGTTGGCCCTATCCCCTTTTTTGTGTATTGGAACAATAACACTTGTTGACCATGAGGGGGGAGGGCCTGCCAGCGCTATATTATTAAGGATATTGGTTAGTAGGGGCACCCATAGTTCCGGGGTTTCCTGAAAAAAATCAATTGGGACCCCCATCCGGTCCTGGGGCCTTTCCAGTGCTACATTGCATAAGGCCTCTTCTCACTTCAGTGATTGAGAAGAACAGTGAGTCCTGTGGGTTTTGCTCTATATTACGGGATGACATGGGAGGATGAGTGCTAGGGGCAAAGATGTTTTCAATATGGGCCACCCAAGCATCTTCATCTACGTTAGTATCTATTGTGGGGTCTCTGGGATTTTTAAAGCGTGGGGCATGAACTATCTTCCAAAAAACTTGACTATTACCTGTGCTCGCTGCCTCTTCAAGATCCGACCATACCTCATCCTTAATGGCTCTTTCCCTGTTTTTTCTTGCTAGGTTATAAGTGGTCCGCAGTGCTCTTATTTGGTCTGAAATTCTAGGTTTAGTTTTCAGGGTAGACATTAGAGCCTTCCTCGCTTTAGTGCAGGGGAGTCAAACCAGCCCTTACCTTTCCCAGTATTTAGCGTTTTGGTGCGTGTGAGAGTCAATTTTACCTTTTCTAAAAGACCACAAAAAGAGGACACCACTGCCCCTGGGTCAGCGTCGGGTTCCAAGCATATAGATATATTACTCTGTATGGATGAAACAATTTCTGGGACCATCTTAATTTTATCAATGTGGGCCCACTTAAGTTGAAAGCCATTTTTTCTTGCCACAATTGGTGTTCCAACTTTCTGATGGGATGTCAAGTCCCTTGTGGGTACACTTAACTGTAAAGATAGAATGGCGTGGTCACTGAAAATCGTGAATTGATTTTCTAACAGGGTGGCCCTAATGCTGAGGGGATTAGTAACTACAATATAATCAATCGTTGACTCATACCCAATTCGCAGGAAAGTTTGTCCTGAATTTCCTATTGGTAGGTTTGGGTCATTAATTATTACCATAGTAAAAGAAGATAGAATCCTATTTAGGCAGTTTCCATATACACTATGGGTGAAGTGATTTATTAAATTTCCCCCCAAGTCCACTAAACCACAGACGGGGACTTCATTATGTTTACAGGGGTGTATGTTAAAGTCACCCAGCCAAATAATGTTGACTGCCTCATTCTTAAAATCACTTAAAAGGTTATCTATTGCCTTATTTCACCTACCACAGAATGCATATTTGGCCCAAACTCATTATTATAAAAATTTATTAGGAGCCACATGCCTTCCTTTATTACCTCGAATGTCAGCAAATAGAAATGTGGGTTCGATGAATCAAACGTTTTTACTTTTACTGGTAGATTGTTTGGAATTAAGGTTAAGAGACCCCCCTTAGCCCTCCCTGAAAAAGAAGGTGTAGCCAGTGTTTGGAAGGAGCGATATCCATTTACGAAGATTAGCTCCGTAGACCATGTCTCCTGCTGAAAACATGCAATGTCGTGATCTTGCCAGTATTTTTTCCAGTTATCGTCACCCAGTTTTGGGACAATACCTGCCACATTCCATGATGCTATTTTAAAAGTATTTTTATTTGCCCCCAATTGTGTGTTAGCTATCTTTAGGCTCCCTTCAGTGACAGGGACCAGAGTATCCTGACTGTCACAACCTTCTCGGGGTTTTATCTCGGTTGGGCGAAGTCAGTCACATGATTCTAGATCAGAAAGAGGAGCGAATCTATTCTCCAACCTCAGCCCCAATGACCCGAAATTTCTTGATGAATTTAGCCGAGTCTGAGGGTCTCTCTGATGGGGTCTACCTCCTGCAACCGGCAGGAAAAGAGGTCTGTAGAAGTATTCCAATGATAAAGCAGTAATCTGGGAGCCCTTAGGCCTTACATTGGTACGCTAGAAGGGATCTAACCACAGTTTCGTTATTAAAATTTATCACCACACAATCTCCCGGCATCTCTTTCCTTGATGTACCCAACCAACCTATCCTTCTGGCCATGATGATTTGATTAGAGAGACAGCTGCCCCTTCCACCCGCTTCGTTCAGTCGGTGCGTCAGCCAATGGAGGGCTTTAGACATTAGTTGGTCAGTTGTTTCTAATTGACCCTCCCTCAAAAGTGTTACATTCGCCAACACCAATACAAGTGGGGACGCTGCCGGGGGGAGGTGCAAAGTCTGAGGTCCAATGGCCATGTTTCCGGCCATGAGTCTGCCCCCCCGCGTTGCCAGGCCCCAGCGAGGTTAAGACCTGGCTTGTCGGTGCTGCACTTGGATGGAAATTGTGCGCAACCTCCCCTGCCAGGGTCTCCGCGTGGGGACCAGGCTGTTGTAAGGGCATTCGAGTATGGTGAGTTGTGTTAGTATGGGTGTCTGAACTGGAGTGTGCAGGGTTGACCAGATTGCTGTGAGCAGAATCTGTGTTTGGACGAATCAGGGTCTTTTCTGACCTGCGGGTCCCCACCCGCGAATATGCCTCTGGGCCAGTGCTGAGACCGTTCCTGAGATGCAATGCCTCGAGGGAGCGAAAATATTTAGTGGCCTGAGGGTCCAAATGGGCTAACTTCTCTTCAATCTGGCTTAGCTTCAGTAAGATAGGGTTCAACATGGTAAAGACCATATTTTCTAGTCTCTGCCACGTGTCGTCATCGTTCAACAATGGGCACGAGGTTAGGGGACCCGGAGGACTTGCTCCATTTTGAGCACATTCCGTTTCAGCGACCCCCCTTGTTTTGGACGATCTAGAGATTTTTGCTGGTTTCTGTCTCTGAGGGCCGCCAGCCCTTTTTCTCTTTACTGTTGGTTCAGGATTGACGCCCGGGTGCTTTTTCAGGCCCATGCACCTGGTGGTTGTTCTTGATGTGCTAGATGGCATAGGAGGCAATGGGTTTTGGGGGGTCGGGTCCGTAAGTATTTCTGGTCCGGGTTCTGGTTCTCAATAGGGAGGTTGTGTGGGAGCGTTAGGTGTGCATTGCCCCCCAGGGAAGATCGCTTCTGAGGAATAGGTTACCAAGATAGGCGTCGCTCAGCCAGTTCTGTTTCATGAGTTATAACAGACGCTGCCCTTGTTAAAAATGCATCGAGGGTACCTGCAATTCCCCCGCCCGCTTGGTCACTCTGACCCTTGCGCTTACTCATTGTAAAAGGAATAATTATGTCCGTGCACAGTACCTTAATAGAGTGAATGTTGTTGGAGGGGGGGCCCAGCCCAGCCTCCTCCGGGCTCCTCCGGGATCCTCCGGGCGTGGACGGGCCCGCCCTTGGCACAGGCGCGAGCAGGGCGCGTCCTGCACCGCGGGCTGCGTTGATGATTTTATACGCGTTCCAGCGCGGAGGAGGGTGGGAAGTGTAGTCCCCCCAGTTGTCGTGCTGTTCCCGGTGTTTGGTGGCTGGCGTTGGCTCGTGGTGCGGGGCAGCAGGGCTAGAGGTAATTGCTGGCTACACCCGCCGCGGGCCGCGTTGATGATTTTATACGCGCTCCGGCGCGGAGGAGGGTGGGAAGTGTAGTCCCCCCAGTCGTCGTGCTGCTCCCGGTGTTTGGTGGCTGGCGTTGGCTCGTGGTGCGGGGTGGCAGGGCTAGAGGTAATTGCTGGCTACACCCGCCGCGGGCCGCGTTGATTATTTTATACGCGCTCCGGCGCGGAGGAGGGTTGGAAGTGTAGTCCCCCCAGTCGTCGTGCTGCTCCCGGTGTTTGGTGGCTGGCGTTGGCTCGTGGTGCGGGGGGGCAGGGCTAGAGGTAATTGCTGGCTTCAGTATATGCAGAGGAAACCTGCTTCAAACTCATTAGCGAAAGTGGTTTACAGCCTCCTCCGCGGACAACAATCAAATGCTTTAAATAAAAGAAAACATTGCAACTTGATTGCTTTTGCTTTAGGAGATACTGCATGCTCAAAGACATGTTTTTCTTTTATCCAAACAAGTTGTTTAGAACTTTAAAGAAACACAGCAATTTCAAGTGCCGCTGATTATGCTAACTGGATTTTATGTAAAAAAACAAATCTCCCTAAAAAGTAGAATGCAGAAAGTAGTGGAAAAAGTAAGTTTTTTAAATACCATGGATGATATGTATTTCAATATTAAATAATACACGTGGTGGGAAAAAGGTTGAATTTTACCACATTTGTCCCTAATATAACCGTTATCCTAACACCTATTAAGGTTGTGTGCCAAAAGTTCACCTACTAAAATATAGCTCTAAACTTCTTAGAACTCCAAAATATTATCTATAAATATATATGTGTGTGTTTTGTGCAGCAGCTTTGCTGCTACTTTGAGTTACTGTATTAGGAAAAGGAACACACATTGTTTGCCCTTTTTCACACTACAAAATGAAGTTGGTACCAGGCAAAATAAGGAAGCACACTGAGAGCCTGAGTGTGTTCTTTTATCTATTTACTTTGCTGTTATGAAGACATTTATGTTTTATGGCTGTTTTGTTTAGGAACAGGGGATATTTGATTACCATAGCATATTATAAAGGCATAGATTTATCCACTAATTGTCATTGCATGTTTATTTGTTTTACTTTGCTGTCATGTTAACATATTGAAGTGTTACTCTTTTTTGTCACACAATGTAAGGATGAGAGCATGAACAGGCTTTCGTACAAAGGCAACAAAAATGTTTGCCTTTTGTTTATTTTCCACTACTATTACCCCATTGTCGTTAAACAAGTCACACAATTATCTTACTAAAATATTACTAATGACTAATTCCTAACAACCACACTGCCTTTAACAATCTGATTTACACACCCACCATTAATGTTCTAGGAACACTAACATTTTTTAAACATACTACACAACCATTCTGTTCCTCAATTACTTTGCACCATTGCATTACTACTTCATGCATACTAAATATATATAACTTCCAAATTGTAAGAGAACCCATCTTTAACTAATACAAGCATGCAGATACATAATTGTCTTATTATGTACGATTATTATATGTGACCGCCCTTTCTTTCGTATCAGTTTTGCTCAACTTTCAGAAACTATCCCTTACTTTAAAAAAAAAAAATTCTTCACATGAAGCAATGCACACCAATTTATTTGTCAAAGTACACAATGATGTTAAAATAAATAAAACATGCTTCCCTTACAACTGTTGGTAAAAACTAAATAAATTACAAGCCAAGTGTATTATTTACTATTATTTTCATTGAATGTTTTTGAGATACATCAGGTGTACTTTCCTGTCTGTACATCTATAGCTGTTGCCTACAAAACAACTGCACCTGGGTCTGTTTTCATGTGATACACAGTATTGCTTAGCACAGTTATGCAACTTTACATAATTCCCTAATAACAAATGTGTTTGCGATGGATTCTTCTACTACATTTTTACTGCTAGTCTACACTCTTTTTTTTTTTTTTAATTAATTTTTATTGGCATTAAGTCCTATATACAGAGTACATTGTTACACAGCAAGTCAATGTATATTACTCATTATAGTTCTAGTTTCATCATAGTCCATCTAAGCTGTATACATCCATTTGTTTTCATCCTTCTATATATTATAAGAACAGTACAATAATACCTCTAAATGGTGTATTGCTTCCAGAGTTTCCAGCCAGTTGTTCGTAGAACCGCTAAACATTAACAATACCCCCCCTCCTTCCTGTCCTGTCCTTCGGATCAACAATTTTCCTAACTTTGTGATCACCTATAATGTGTTTCATCTCTATCGTTTGAGCATCGGCCCTTTCTGGTCTGGGCTGTTATGTGGTCTGTCCCTCTAGAGAGAGTCCCTCTGCTCAGTCTGTTGAGAGGTCAGCTCCTGACCACCCTGGAGATCTGTTATCATGGAAGCCCATGCCATTCTGTCTTCTTCGGCCTTTTCATTCTTTCTCACAAATTTCATCCTAACTAGCACTGCCATTGCCCTTTCTTTTATGTCTCTTAGCCAGTCTGCATGTTTCGGGGGTTGGGGTTGCATCCATACTATTACTATCCGTCGCTTGGCTAGCACCAACCCCAAGTTAACAAATTTCCTACTCAATTTCTTGTTTTTTGGCTTGTGTAGCAGGCCCAGTAATACCTGCCTGACCTCCAGTGGTATGGTCCAGCCCGCGGCCTCCCCTAGACGTGCCAAGACACCCTCCCAAAAAGGTTGGATCTTTGGGCATTGCCAGATCATATGGAAAAAATCTGCTCCCCGTGTATAGCATCTGGGGCAGTTGTCCGTACGGTGTGGGTATATTACATGTAAGGTGCGCGGAGTTAGGTATACCTGATGTATGATGTTGTAATGAAGTAATTTGAATCTCGCATTAGCACTAACTTTGGGGACCTCTTCGTGTACCTTCCTCCATTCAGCCTCAGTCAGAGGCTCATTCAATATTGTGTCCCACTTGTGTTGTAGCCCTAACGGCTCCTGCGGTACATCCTCGCGTAGTGCTCGATAAAGGTGGGAGACAAGTCGCTTCCCCTATGCCATGGTTAACATTGTCGCTAATATATTAGTGATGGGGGCTCAGTTGGGAAGTTTTGCCTCAGCTCACGAGCAACGGTTTATATTTTCGCATATTGCAGGAATTGCCCTGGCCCCAACTCGAACTCATTTTGTGCGTCTTCTCGTGTTATGAATTGCCCTTCTCTATAAAGGTCCCCCAAAAATTGGCAGCCTCCCTCCCTCCAGCGTCGTACTGACATGGAGTCCGTAATTGCGGGGAATGGTCGAATCTCCCATAGGGGCATATCAGGTGCATATGGAGCGTGTCTGACCGCCCGCCTAACCGCACTCTCCCATACTTTTGCTACATGGCGTATTATATACATGCGGCTCTCCGGGGACCGCTCCCCCATCATCAATAGCCCGGCAAGTGTGTCCCTTCCGTACCTCCCAGCCAAAAGGGATTTTTCCCAACTGTCCTCGTCATCCAGCAAATGGACCGCAAATTGAAGCTGGGAGGCCATATAATAGAGATCTTGTCTCGGAACCTCAAGTCCCCCCCTCTCCCAAGTTCTTTGTAATGTCGCCAATCTCACTCTTCTCCGTTTTTTGCCCCATAGAAGGTCATCTTTCAGGATTTCTAGTGTATTGAAATAAGATCGTGGTATCATGTAAAACGAATGTTGCAATATATATAGGCAGTATGGCAAGATAATCATTTTAATGATCGCTATGCGCCCCATAAGCGATAATGGCAAGTCAGCCCAAAAGCGAATCGGGCCTCTCAATCCCTCTACGACACGACCGATGTTAAGCCTATGGTAAGCATCGGCGGAGCCCGCCAGATAAATTCCCAAGTATCGTGTCCCCTCTTCCGCCCACGGTATAGCCATGACCGGTCTCAATTCCTGGAGGCCCGCAGCTATTTTTCCCATTGGTATCACTCTAGATTTTGTAGGGTTGATGCGTAGTCCCAAAATGTTGCCAAATTGTCTCATTTCCGCTACAAGTATCGGGATTGAATGTTCCGGTTGTCTCAGATAGACCAGCGTGTCATCAGCATATAAGGATACCACATGGTTTGTGTTCCCCAACCGTATACGCCAGGCATAAGTCTACACCCTTACCATGTTTTCAGTCATCTTTTTCCTGTAGAGGGTCATGTGGGGCAGATGGACTTCATCTAATTCTTTTTTGCTTGCTTCTACCTGAGCATTTCATAGCTTTTTTCCCACTTGCCACCTGTAACCAACACAACCATTCAGTACTCAGCTACTGCACTGTGTCCTGAAAGTTTGCTTTAATTTCAAACTTCCACCATACAAAAAACAGCCTTCCAAATAATGTCAACATGCCTGCAGAAGTGTTTGCGCCAGATGCAAAACAGTGAAGACCCAGCCCCGGTCCAACGGCCTGCTCATAGCATTTAATAACTGCACTATTTGGTTCACCATATAGTATTTTATCAACAGTACATTGCTGGTATACTGTATCCCGGATGAGGGTTTTGCAGTGGAGGTAGTTCGAACAGAAACATCTACTATGATTCATTTTGCTGTGTATGCCTTTTTAAGTTCACCACTTACAAAGCAAACTTCATCTTCTGACTCCTTTTCATAGCACTGTTCTGTGAGGGCACAGCTTACTTCTCTTAATGCAGCCTTCTCAGGAAAGGGACCCTATTCTCAGGCTCCATGTAGCCCTAGATGTTGCTTCACAATGGGAGTTTCTTTCTAGGACAGCCAGGAGTACCCCCACACACAAACACATCCACGCTACAACTAACGCCAAATACTTACCGTAACAAAAAGCCACACCTATTCGCTTTACGGATGCTTATGTGTTTTGAGAAATGTTTCTCACTTCCATTTCAGAAGTGCCACACTTAGGGGGCTGTCTTTGATGATAGTAGTTTCACTTTGGTGACAGTGGAAATGGATGTCCTCTTGCTGGCCACTAATTTGGATGTATCGTGCTGCCTTGTTGAAACCTATGAACTCAATAAGCGTTTATGGTTCTGCCTTGGCAAAATTTCAACACTGCTTTACTGAGAGATATCAGGTAGTTTCCCATTTCTTAGCAATGCTTCATTCCATGTGGGGTCTCCCAGGGGGATACCCTGTCAGTCAGTCTGTTAATGTTAAAGTTGAACTTCTTTTGTGGATCGTCTGATGTCTTGACTTGCATGGCATCAGTGCCTTTTAAAGTTTCAGTGAGATGTGGGAGTCCTAGATGAAAGTGTCACACTTTGTATAGTGGCATCAGGTACTGGAGATCCAGTCAGTGGCTCGTTCAAGCTTAACACCAATAAAAGGAAAGTAATCATCTTTGGTAGCAGGGAAGACTTCTGAGTAAACCTGTGCGGAGTTTGCAGAGTTCTGCTACGTGGAACTACGTGAAATGACAAAAAAACTCCACCAAGCTATGCGGAGTTCTGCAAGCGGCGGAGTGGGTGAACTTGTGCTGTTCGCACTGATTTTTAGCGCCGGATGTTTGTCCCATGTTGTAAAATCAGCGCGAACACCATCCTGCACAGCGCAAGAGGGCGCTGCTTCTTTCTGCTGCTTGAGTAGAGCTTCTACTCGAGCGGCAGCTTCCTCAACGTGAACAGAAGGTTTCTCAATGTGAGCGGTAACGACCATCCGCGACCGCCCGCTGTTGGACTTGGCCCTTTTTGGCAGGTTCATCCCTAAACTTTTTGCCTTTTCTCTGACATGGTGTTGGTGGTTTTAGGCCTCTGGGCACTTTAGCACTGTGGTCCAGTGTAAAGTGCGTGCGCTCTCTGTGTACATTTGGTAAGATTGGCATGCCCTCCCATAGGAATGCATTGGGGGTTCCCTGATAAAGTGTGTCAGTGGTAATTTCTGGAATGGGAGGAGCAGCGTGGGCGAGTTTAGTATGTATGAAACTGTAAGAATGAATGCTGCGCGATGGTGTGCATAGATTTATTATGACTATTTGAGAAATGCCACTTTTAGAAGTTGGCATTTCTGTTTGCTGTGTCTGCCTGCCTGATGTGAATTGCATGTCTGGCTTTTGAGTGACAGGGGCTGAGAGGTGTGTGTGGCTCCAGGAGGGGAAGGGTGAGTCAGCGCTAGGCTGAATGGGACATCTGCCTTGGGAGTAGTGGGAGGAGTAATCCCCTGATTCTGAATAGGACTGTGCCCAGCCTGGACAATGCTGGCTCTGCCTCCTGTGGTGTCTCTGATCACCTAGCCCCCACCTGACAAAGGGGAAGAGGAGCTTGGTAAACAAAGTGCTCCAATTCCCCCCTGAACCAGTTGCATCTGGTTCCCCCATGCCCTACACTGCAGACAAAGGAGAGAAGCGGTATAAGTATAGGGGCTGTGACCCCATGTTTTTGGTTCTGTTCTGTGCTTGTTCCTGAACCTGCGAGGGCGTGCTGCTGCTGGGGTCCATGAGGAACCGCCATGAGGGCTTGCCTCCCTGGGCCCAGCATGGCCCCCTTGATCCCTAAGGACCTTCAGGACTTTTGCTGCATCTAGCGCCTCGTGAGCGCTGTGCTTTATTCCTCTATTTTCCCCCAGAAGAAGAGGAGAGCGTGGGCTGCCCAGCGTAGGGGCTGCCGCCCTTTTCAGAGGGAATCCCCATCGTAGGGATTCCCCCGTGATGCTGCCGGGAGCGGGTGCCCACCCCGCATTTTTGCGCACCGAGCGGGTGCCCACCCCGCCTTTGGCTTTTACTTGATGGCGGGTGCCCACCCCGCTTATGTGCTGTTGTGGCGGGTGCCCACCCCGCTTCTGCTTTATTTTTATTTGTGGGTGCCCACCCCGCATTTTGGAGAAAAATCACCGCTGCGGCCCAGCGCGACCAGGAAGCCAAGCGGCCTTGCCTGACTGTGGGCGGGGCGTAAGGCGGAAGCTGCGGCCGGAGAGGAAGTCCTGCCGCCGGAGATCCGTCCGGAGCCTCCCAAGCTCCACGTTGAAGTCCCAGGAGGGAGCCCGGGTGAAGTGAGGAGAGGCGGCCGAGGCTGCCAATGGCAGCGCGGGGCTCCCGTGAGCGAGGGAAGCCCCGCGTGCAGGAGAAATATCGGTGCTGGTCAGCGGGGGTCTCGTAGTGAGGAGAGAGCCCCGCGTATTGCTGAGCCGGCGAGAAGAGAGCAGAGTCCCCGGAGAGCCCGGTGAGTGGGGGCTCATTTGGCACAGTGAACAGTGCCTATTTCCTGAGCGGACCCGCCGTTGTGGGCCGCTCCAACGAGGGGGCATATTGGTTGTTAGAGGGCCCAGAGGGGCCCGTGCTTTCCCCACTTTGGCTATGTGTTCACAGTTGCCCCGCTTGACGGTGGGCAACTGCAACGATGGGGGCAGTTTATTTAGAGCCCCAGTGGGGCCCCGAGGGCACAGTCGTGCCAGGGCCCATTTTACCTTGTTCTCAGCTGCGCCGCACCAGCGCGGGCAGCTGCAACGTTTTTACATATTTAGTCAGAGGGCACAGTGAGTGCCAGGCCTTCTTTGCATCACAGCTGCACGGCAATTAGTGGCAGCTGCAATGTTTAGGCTGACATTTCTTTGGGGGCATTTTTAGTGAGACAGGAGTGAGATACACTCCTGTGCCCCAGCGCAATTGCGCACTTGTGGATTCTGCTGCATTGGTAGCGCGCCCTGACATTATGGACATAGGGCATTTGAGCCCTCTGAGAAGGCCAGTTGGCCAGGGGGGCTATTAGGTTGATAGGGCGCCAGGCCCTAATGTGATTTATGTGGTGCGAAGGAAATGTGATTCATGTACTGTGATTTATGCACCGTGATTTATGCCTCTAATGTGGTTTATGTTATGAGGTTTTGCATACTGTGGTTTATGCTTGGGAGGTTATTCTCCACTGTGATTTATGCCTAATGTGAGATGATTAGGAGGTTATGGTCTAATATGTTTAGGCTTATGAGGTTGGCGTATAATGTATTTTGCGCCTGATGTGATACTGTGCATAATATGGTTTATGTTGCAGGATAATGCTGAGTACAGTGTTTGCCAGTAATTATTGGTTGTGTTCTACGTTTGTTATATGTTCTACATTTACTATCTTTACTAAGTGATGGTTCTGACAGTGGCCCAATTGGCCCTGTCAGGTGTATATAATCCCCAGTAAATACTGCCTAGTGCCAGTTGGCACAGTGTATATTGTGTGATTACTATTCTAATGTGTTTATGGTAATACAAAGGCTATTTTTGATATAACCTTGTGTGGAGTTCCTTTTGTGGTGTGCCTGGTATGTTGTTGCTGTGTGTGTGTTGCGCAAACGCTTTCACATTGCCTCCGGGATAGGCCTGACTGCTCGTGCCAAGCTACCAAGGGGGTGAGCAGGGGTTATCTTCGGCGTGTAACTCCCTTGCCCTGACTAGAGTGGTGGTTTCTGCTTGGCTTAGGCGCAAGCCCTAGCCAACCAGAAATCCCATTTCTAAAACCCGCGTTAAGAAATCTCGCGGGGAAGTGGTCTAGCCTTGGATTTTCCTTGCTCGCCCTCGCTAATTTACTGTTGGTGAGCGCGAGCGAGGACAAAACTCTGCTCTATGTTCTTCAGAACTCTGCGAGCTCTGCGGAATGCGAAATACTCTGCAAACTCCACAAACGTAGCGCAGTTCACCACCCAGGCTTACTTCTGAGGAATACTCGGCCTAACCTGCAGTCAACATCATTTGACCAACACCAGCACTTAGTAAAATATGCATCAGCAAAAACAGTAGGCCTGGATTTAGGGCCAGATGTACGACCATTTCATTTAGCGACTTGCAAATTGCGCTCAATTGCGAGTCGCAATTTGCGAGTCGCTGAATGATATGTACAACAGTGTCTGAGACACTGATAGCGATTCCTAATGGGGTCGCAAATTGCATGTAAAAAAACAATATTCCCTTCTGTGTCGTAATATAATTCTATTATAGACATCTATATATGTTGGTTCATGTACAACTTATATAGATCTCTATAATAGAATTATATCACGACACAGAAGAATATTGTTTTTACTAGTGAATCGACCCGGTCCCTTTCTGGTTTTACCTGGGTAACTCTCTTTATTTTGAATCTGTTGACAGCTCTTGTAGCTGGAGAGTATTAATGAGTGTCATGGACACTCTACGAACGTTTGGTTTTTCAGAAGACCAATTTAAAAAAATAATAAATGGTACTTCTAAAACTATAAATACAGTCACCTTATCTAAAAATGACGATGAAAGGTGGAATAACCTATGGAATCTTAAAAAGAAATTAATCAGGACGGAATTACACTCCGATTTTATCATAGAGTACTGTAAGAAAGGAATTATTCCTAAAGGGCTACAGATTAAAAATGAGCCTGTCTCTTTGTCAAAAATGAGAAGTTTAAAGAGAATTGGACGCTGATTGCAAATAGATGCAGTCGCGACTGGATGCTGTTAATCATTGAGACGGCACAAGAGATAATTATAATCGAGAGAGAAGAAATAGAAACCTTAGAAAAACAAATAAAAGAGAGTGTAGCCTTAGAGGAAGCGAAACTTAAATTGGAGGAAATCCAGGAAGATATAACAGGTTATAGAGAGTATTTAATAAATAAGAAATCAAATAAACTAAGAAAGGATATTGCCAAATTTAAGACCGAGTTGGTGTATCCTTATTTACAAAAAGATTATTATGACCAACCAATCCAAATAGGATATACACCAAGAAACAATCAATATAATAGGAATAAGTATTTTAAGAAAAATTTTACTTTTTCGGATACGTCTTACAACAGTTCAGATTCTGAAGGTGAAAGGAACACAGAGACAAGGAATAGAAATGAGATTAGAGATGAAGTGGCAGGACATAGTAGAGATTACCCGGTTTTTTTAGGGCAGCAACAGAGGAGACATTCCCAAACATTCAGAGCACGAGGCAGGGGTCGATTTACAAATCAGCCAAGGGAGATAGGAATGAGAAGGCCCTATATGAAGACTCGCAGTCAAAAAGAATGGGAGTAACTAGTTTGAAGGCACCGATTATAAATTTGTCCAGTAAAATGTTGACCAGAGATGAGACGAATGTATTAGAAAAAGGATTAGGGTTTTCTCCGAGTTCTAGAATATGTACATTTTCAATAGAGAAAGATGTACGAGATTTGTTTAGAAAGATTAGAATAAAAAAATTCTTTGAAGGGAAAGAGCGGATCCCTATTGACAACAAATCCGGTCTTAAACCATTATCTACTTGGACCCCGGCAAGTCAATTGGTTGGTCATGAAGTAGATACTTTTGAAAAAGTGATTACGAAGGGACTTGAGAACCTTTTACTAGAGAATGTATGGGTTAATAATAACCTACCAAAAAATCAGCGTGAGGCTTTAAAGGGTTTACAAGATTGTGCCTCAATCATAGTGAAACCTGGAGATAAGGGAGGTAGTATAGTGGTTCTAGATATAGTAGACTACAACAGACGTATGCAAAAATTACTTGATGTGCCATTGCACTATAGAAAATCGAGTATGGAGGAATGGAATAATTTAAAAATAAGAGTACAAAACATGATACAGTTAGCAAAGGAGGATGGCATAATATGTGATGAGGAATATAGATTCCTTCGAAATGACCATCCGATGATACCAGCGTTATATGGACTTCCAAAGGTACATTAAAGCCTTGTGGATCCACCCATGCGGCCCATAGTGTCTGGGATTGATTCAATAACAGAACCCCTGAGTAAATATGTTGATTGCTTCATTAGACCTCTAGTCAAACAACTTCCCTCATTCATAAAGGACACGACAGACATGATTTTAAGAGTGGAAGGTCTGAAATTTAATAAAGAACGAGAATGGTTAGTATGTTTGGATATTGAATCCTTGTATACTAACATACCCCAACAGGATACAGTTGAGATGGTTAGGGAACTTTTAAATCCGGAAGAAGGTGATTTGTCCCCTCTCAATGAATTTATTGTGGAATGTATAGGAATAATTTTATTGAACAATATTTTTTTGTTTGATAATGATTTTTATTGCCAGATTAAAGGGACCAGTATGGGGGCCACATGTGCCCCAAGTCTGGCTTGCCTCTATGTGGGGAGGTTTGAAAAAATACATATTCACAATGAAATCTGTCCCTATTATGAAAACATTAAACAATGGTCTAGATTTATAGACGACGTTTTTTTCATTTGGGATGGAGAATATAATGATCTATTGTCTTTTTAGAATGGTTAAATTGTGGTGATGTTAATTTAAAATTCACGTCAAGTATGAGTCAAAGTTCAGTGGACTTTTTAGATATAAGAATAAAAGAACAGAATGCTTGTCTATCTGTAGAACTATACACAAAACCTACAGATAGAAATACCATCTTACACCACACGAGTAACCATCCTAAATGCCAAAAGGACAGTATCCCTTTTAGCCAATTCTTACGAATTAAACGTAACTGCAGTAATAGGCAAGATTTTGAGGTACATGCAGATAACCTACAACATAAATTACTTTCCAGAGGGTATCCAAAAAGATTGGTGAGGGAGTCCTATAAGAGAGCAAAATATTATAACCGTGAGAGTCTTTTTGAAGGAAGGAACAACATGAATAATTTGGAACAAGGGTTAGTAATGGTTACGAATTACAATAGTGTGAGCAATAAATTGAAAAATTTGATAAACAAGAATTGGTACCTTTTAAATAAGACTGGGACAACTCCTCTTCGGAAACCTATTTATGCATATAGGAGAAATAAAACTATTCGTAATCATTTGGTAAGGACATATAGAGAGCCCAATGACAAAAATCAGAGGAGCATAATAGATGGCTCAAAATTAAAGGGCAATTTTCCTTGCAGTACATGTACACACTGTAAATCAATAGTAAAAGAACAGAAGGTGATGCTCAATGGTATCACACATTGGATGAATGATATGGTAAATTGTAGAACAAGAAATGTTATATATTTAATCATTTGTCCCTGTCAGAAAGGATATGTAGGTGAAACAAGCCGTGAAATGAGAATAAGGTTAACCGAACATAGATCGGCGTTGAAAAACAGAAAGAAACATGCACCACTTGTAGACCATTGGGTAGAAAATAACCACAGTGAAGGTGATATGAGATGGTTTATTTTGGAAAAAGTCAAGATATCTACACGTGGAGGTGACATAGAAAAAAGGAGGAAACAAAGAGAACAGTTTTTCATGTCTAAATTTAAGACCTACTACCAGGAATTGAACAGTAGAGAGGAGTGGGAAAGATTAATTAGATGATCAAAGTGTTCTGTTTGAACAAAATGAGTGATTCCATTTCGAGGACTCGGTTTTGTTAAATGGTCTCTTTTAAGAACACAGATAACATTTGTAATTTGAAAAGGATTTTAAAGCTAACAGTTTTTTGTAACTGTGAGTATTTAGTCTTTATACGTGTGTAGTTTTAATAAGACTACCAAAATGGTTGCTGTTTATGTTTTCATAAGCGGTGACAATGAAAGGATATACTAATAAAGCTATAACTATGATAAATTGTATCTCACTAGAGAGCCTGGTGAGAGGATAAGTTGCTCCGGTTAATATAGTAGTTTAGCAACTGTAGGATCCATATTCATCAATATGTAACGAATCTGGTGATATGGATATAGATACATATATACTGCGGTGTACAATTGATTTTAACACTGCATAAGATTTTGCAACGCGGCTTGTAAAATAACTGTAGAACGCGCGTTATATATTTTCATGGACACATAGATTGCCATGGTTGGGGTTTGTTAGTTTCTGCAGTTGAAACTTTATCAATACAATGAATGCTATCAAGATCAGTGGGACAAAACGATGGGGGTATACCGGCCAAAGTAAAAACTACCAAAATGGTGGCCAAATACGTAACTATTACGCGACGTGACAATTACGTATAAATAGAGAGAACACTGCTCGTGGTGGTTTAATAATTACACCAGAAATCCCACGTTGACGAAATGCTGCTCCAAGAATTTAGGTGAGTGTTTGACTGAATGGTGGCTGTCCTTTTAAACATGAGGGCTATATATTTAAAAACGTAGATGTCTTTCGGTTTCTAATCTAGGAATATCGAGGCACTTGGAGGTTAGGTCTGTAAGCCGGTTTGTGTGAATAGCGAGGGAACTTGAGTTAGATGTAGACGAGTATCAAATCGTTATACTAAGATGTTCGCTGTCATACTTTGCCAACCAGCCACTATTGAATTGGCTTATGAGTTAGTGATATGAAATATGTTTAATCGTAGACGCCCTATTTTATGGTAATAAACAATACCTATGGGCGTGTGTACTGCTTAGAGAGTGGTGGATATGCCTCTCTTCATCGTTACCATTGTTCATGTGATAAATCTGAGGTAACTCACTAGTTCTACGCAAGGGCTACACAAAGAACATAGGACATATAGAGTATGTGAAACCAGCGTAGCAACAAGCATGATGTATTACGCTTCATTTACGACCGCTTTTAATTATAGTACGGTCCAGTGAATGCAGTAGCTTGATAATTGGCTATAGTATAGAACAGTATTACGTGTGTTAAGCTAGCGAAGTAGTGATTATTCTAGGCATGATTCCCAGCCCACTTTAGTAAGAGTCAAGCTCGGGTAGAGGCATCTAATCTGGGAATTTTGTATCCCACACAGTAGTACTACTTTGAAAGTCCAGCTTGTCTAATTGAATGGTGAGCGGGTTTATAAAGGACATTTATATCTAGCAACCCGATAAAATAGCGAATAAAATATAGAAAATAACGGCTAGGGCCCCTTACTGTGTAGTAGTTGAGTCATATCATAAGAATTTATTTTTTAAGAAAACGTCATGGAATATTTAGTATTCCCTATATATACAAAACATGTCTTTTTTGATTTCATTAGAAATACGATATCTACCTAATTGATGAAAGGTGTTCGTACTTTTTAAAGGAGCTCTTCGAATACACAACGGTTGATCCGAAATATAATACCTTGAAAATTAATACAAGGGAGTGGTCAAAGAAACTTTAATAGTGGTAAGTGTTTAATAACATCAAATTAGCCTACTAATCTTGAATTATAAGGACTATAATATTAATAAGATGGAATAATTTTATACACAGGAATAAGAAACTCCATAGAACTTGCTGATCCTACATGGGATGTGCAGTCAATTGAGTGCTCGTGGAGTAAGTATAAGGTTATAGTTTTAACCTATTGGATATGGTCCAAAAAGAGCATTTACTGTAAATAATATAATATAATTTCGGTAGGGGTTGGTCTCCATTAACTAAGGACACTGAAAGGAAAGAGGATTGAGGAGTGATACATGTTCATCTTAGGTATTGATGACGCTTGATAGAATATATTAAGGGTAAGAGTTCCTATCAACCTCAACTATAAATTATAGTAAATTCCGTGTAATATTGGATATATGAATTATTTTAACTCCTATAGAGTGTAACATGCTTAAGAGGAGGCTGCATGTTTAATAGATCAAGGAGGTACAGAACCAATATAACAAAAGTATCAGTTTCACACACGTATATTTTTGAAGGTAATTTTAATTATTTTTGTTTTTTAGATACATGGTCTGGTTTTGAGAAAATAAAATCTGTGTTTTTAAATTTGAGTCCTGAGGAAGGTGTTTAAGAATTCCTACATACACCGAAACGCGTCGACTATTGGACAACAATAAAGTTTTGTTTTTATTGAATAGTTGTATTTTTGCACATGTCAGTGTTTTACACTATTGATTGGATTGTATTTTTTGTATGGAGTGAAGTACCGGATAAGGTTTTGAAGCTGTATAGTTTGATATTAGTTTCTAAGTAGAATGGATATAGGCAGGAATTTATTCAAAAAGTAAAGCCTTGATGTAATCTAAAACAGTATCTAATTATCTCTCACTTTGATATTAATTGTTTTTAACTATAGGATTATGTGTTTTAATGATTTTATTTAATGTGTTTAAAAGTACGGTTTTTACTACATGGTTTTTTATATATAAAAAGTTCAGTCTGGACTTACTAAGTGATAAATAAATACATGAGTGACAAAATTAATTACGGTGTGTGATATTAAATGAGAATTAATATTCTATTTCTGTTGGTTCATGTACAACTTATATAGATCTCTATAATAGAATTATATTACGACACAGAAGGGAATATTGTTTTTTTACTTGTGAATCGACCCGGTCCCTTTCTGGTTTTACCTGGGTAACTCTCTTTATTTTGAATCTGTCGCAAATTGCATGCCTCATGCATATTAATGAGGCACTCGCAATTTGCGACCCCATTAGGAATGGCTGGCCCTCCCAGGTATGGTGGCCTGCTGGGCTCAGCAGACCTCCATGTCTGGGACTGCTTTTAAATAAAGCAGTTTTTTTTAAAAATGCAGCCCATTTTCCTGAAAGGAAAACGGGCTGCATTTAAAAAAAGAAGAATGAAATGTTTTCGTTTCATTTTTTAAGGGCAGGTAGTGGTCCCTGGGACCATTGCCTGCCCCTAAAAAATATTTTTCTCTGCATTCGCAAAGGGGTCCCCTTCCCATTTGCGAGTGCTTTACCACTCTCTTGAAGAGGGCAGTAAATTGCGAGTGTTTTGCAATTGCGGTCGCATAACATTCTTACATAGTCCTCTGACTCGCTATTAGAAAGGGACGCCCTTGGAACGCCCCTTCCTAATAGCGACTCGCAATTCCTATTTAGCGAGTCGCATAAAAATTGCGACTCGCTAAATAGGGATTGTACATGACCCATACTAGATTTTGCAAGCGCAAAGGGGTCGCAAACCCATTTGCGCATGCAAAATAGGGTCGTACATCTGGCCCTTAATGTGCTAACACATGCAGACGCAGGCATGGAAAAATGATGATTGCATGTATTAACACATTAATGTAGGCCTGATGGTTTTGCCTGTGCTTGTAAATGACTATTTACTAAAGTCTTGACTATTGGCATCATTCTCTATTGTGAAGCTGACCAGAAGTAGTGTAGAAAAAGCATTCATGCCATATTTTACTCCAGTGCAAACTGCACAAAACTAGGAATTGCATAGTTCACTAAATGCATTAATTTTCTTCCAGTTCATAGATATTGGTAGCAGAGCCAAAACATGCAAAGCCACATGCAACAACATATTTCTATAAATATTTTTAAGTGAGTCATTGAGATTTTAATGCAGAAACCCTTATCTATAAATTATAATTAAACAGCAAAACAAACAGTTTAAAAAAAGTTTTATTGCTTATGTAAGTATTGGCCAAGCATAAAGCTCTGGCTTAAATGTATTCATGCATGCAAACACAGGTGTGCACAAATGCTGTTTGCATATGTTAGCACATTAAAGCCATTCCTATTGGCTTTGCCCTTGCATTGTTTGCAGACAGTCTAGGCATAGCCTTCATAGATTCCTCCCAGGAGGGAAATTTGAACAACCCAAAGGCATGCACTGTTTAGAGGCAGTCAGGTCATATGACTTATAGAGCCGATTCAAGAATGATCGAGGAGTAACAAACAGTAATTCATTGGTTACAGCAGCCAGGAAGTCTAGGGAACGAGGTCCATTATTAAAGTGAACAGCATTATCTAAGCAGGTCACCCAGAAATTGGACTCAAAGTGGGGTACAGTTAGAAAGAAAAACCTACCTGGTCTGGATAACAAAAGTAAGTGGTATGTATGTATGTATGCATGTATGTATGCATGTATGTGGTATTTCTATAGCACAAACCAACCCAAAAGGCAGCATGGCACTTTACATGGTCAAAGACAAGCATTAAGTCAACGAGTAAGTGGAGAGGATGCTGGGTTCTGGATGGTTAATGCATTGTGATGTAGATCTCTTTAAAGAGATGAGTCTTCAATTCTTTCCAGAATTGGAGCAGCATTTGAGGGGGTCCTTATGGATTCAGAATGTTGTTCCAGATGCTGTGTACATAGACGGAAAAGGCCTCCTGCCTTGTTTTTTCTTTTTTAAACTTCTTAATCTGCAGTCTGATGGTGCCCTGACTGCGGGTGAGCGAGATCTACGAGACCAAGCAGTAGTCTGCGGCACAAGATGCAGCTTTGAGTGTTTCACTTACCCCTCTCCTCACTCAAGCCCGGTTACTAATTGTAACACACAGACATGGTGCAGCAGTGGCAGTAGGATAACATGAGTCTGGCACCGTACAAACAGCAGTGCAAGCTTCCATCCCATACACTAGTGTTAGTAAACATTCGAGTAAAGACAACAGCAATTCGTGCTTCTCACAAACAAAACATTCACAACATGGCGAAGCTGCCAGTTTTGGGGCTTGAATTGCATATACTCATTCTTAAAACATGAGCATTTTGCTTCATAAATGTATGCTTTTTTGGCTCCAGGATGACGCATTTTTGCATTGAAATAAGAATGGAACGCGTCGTGTTGCTCCCCGTCCTCTTTTACTTGAATTCAGAAAAGATGTCATGTTTAAAGAATCCGCTAATATGTGTATGTGTGCTTGTTCTTGATTGAAGAAATCTTAAAAGACAGGTTATAGATTAAAAGCACATTTAGCCCTTAGTATGCATACTGTTATTTAACTGCTCTTAGGCAGAATGCACTTCTGTGAAATAATGAGCATGAAGAAAATACACTTTGTGTTCCAGCATTTACTTTTTCATTTACATAGTGAAAGGTACTGCAGAATGGAAAGGCTAATGGGCCCAGTGCCCAAAAATCACTTTCTCATGTGCCTAGTTTATGAACGTTTGGCATCATCGTTTCGACTTGTACATAAAAACACAAATCTCAGAAAAAAAGTATTGAAAATATCTAATAAGAATTATGATCTCTGTGGAAAAGCATATGAAGTGTCCATGAAGAGGGTTACATATATGCATATCAGCACTGCAAAATTCTGAATGTAGCCATCTGCAAAATGCCTGCATCCATCTAGCCCAAGGAAGCCATTGGGTGAAGGGGGGTGAGCATAGGTCGCTTTCTGTATGTGCATGTTGTGAGGTGTCTATGTATGTTGTGTGATGTGTTGTATGTTGTTGTATGGCGCAAGGAAGTCTTTCTTGCACTTAAAGCTGTTTGTAGTCAGAACTGAAAAACGGAGGAAACTGATTTTGCCTCAGAGCCAGACCAATGTTTCACATATGAAAAGTGAGAAACTTGTATTTTATCAAATTCAATCAATCAATCAATCATGTCACTTATAAAGCGCACTACATACCCGCGAGGGTCTCAAGGCGCTGGGGGAAGAGGGGGTGGTGCTGCTACTGATCGAAGAGCCAGGTCTTGAGGAGTCTTCTGAAGGCCAGTAGGTCTTGGGTCTGTCGGAGGTTGGTGGGGAGGGTGTTCCAGGTCTTGGCGGCGAGGTGGGAGAAGGATCTGCCACCGGCGGTCGTTCTCCGGATGCGGGGGACTGTGGCGAGGGCGAGGCTGGTCGAGCGGAGCTGGCGGGTGGGGGTGTAGAAGCTGAGTCGTCTGTTGAGGTAGGCTGGTCTGGAGTTGTGGAGTGCTTTGTGTGCGTGGGTGAGGAGCTTGAAGGTTATCCTCTTGTTGACAGGGAGCCAGTGCAGGTCTCTCAGGTGGGGTGTGATGTGGCTGCGTCGGGGGATGTCGAGGATAAGATGTGCAGAGGTGTTCTGGATGCGTTGCAGCCGTCTCAGGAGCTTAGCCGTCGTTCCTGCGTAGAGGGCGTTTCCGTAGTCCAGCCTGCTGGTGACGAGGGCCTGGGTGACTGTTTTTCTTGTTTCGGTGGGGATCCACTTGAAGATCCTGCGGAGCATTCGGAGGATGTTGAAGCAGGATGAGGAGACGGCGTTGAAATTCATGTTATATAAACAGAAAAAATAGTGTGGAATCAGTTTGCTCTTGTCATATTTGCTGTACGCAAATAAGGAGTGGAGTATTCAGAATTTGCTTAGGTCCCTATTGCAGAAAGAATTTTGCTACCGGGTAAACGAGGGACAAATTAGGGCGAAATTTGAAACCTTCACATTTTACAGGTCCCAACTTTTTAAAAGGTGAATGTTCCCGGCATAATATTTTCGAAAAGTATTATTTGACAAATACTTAGTTATAAGAAAATTCTCCCATCACAAATTGTTTTTGCACATTGTTTCGCCTGAAAACCTACTTTTGATTAAAGCAGTCTTAAACTGTTTTTTGTTTTTAAACTTTGCAAACTTAGTAATGCTCATGGGCTTTTTGATTTTTTTAGTATCTCGAATTTTCTGAAGAAAAACCTTGCAACTTTCAGCATCCATATATTTTCCAAGTACTATTATTCATGTGAAATAAATATTTTAACAAAAGAAAAACACTGATCCATGAATAACACATGTTGAAAAATATAAACAAATCGATTTTGTAATATTTCTACTGAATTCATAATAAAAATAATAATGATTTTGCTTAGTTTCATCCTGCACATTCTAAAATGGTAAAAACTATATTTGATCCTCCACTTGTTATTTGCAGATAGAGCAAATTGCGAATGCTTAGAATGACCCAATTTACTCCAGATCATTTGAACTTTCTCCTATATAAAACGTTTAATAGAGGAAACCTTTTCCTATTACCGAAGAAGGAAAATTGTGCAAAGAGCTTTAGCCTCAGCCTGGCTTCGTTGAAACAGCTGCAGTGATATGACTACTGCACGGCACAGATGTGAGGAGATTGTTTTTAAGTACCAGGGCCCAGATTTGCAAAGAGTTGGCGAAACACAGGGCAGCAGGTAAAGCTGTTGTGCTGCGTTGCATGACCTGGAGAGAGTAGAACTGCACCACATCTACTAAGTCATGGTGCAGCTCTGCTCTTTCGGCAGTAATATGCCAGCACAGGCACCCTTGCACCGTAGTGCAATGGTGTCTGCTTTGTGGTTAACTTAATGTTTGTGCGGGAAGGGTTCCCATCCTGCACAAAAAGCATTCTTTAAGGCAATTTTCTTTGAATGTGTGCTGCATAATGCAGCGCACATGCAAAGAGGAAAAACGAGGAGTAATAACAATATTTCTCCTCGTTATGCCAGCTTCAGGAAGGCACCGGATTTTGGGGCAAATCCATGTCTGGAATTCTTTGTATCAAAATCCATGGGTGGATGAAGGGGAACGCCCACGCACCACCCACAGCACTTACTGTTGAGGCAAAGTAACGCAAGGCAGCAAATTGTGCTGGGTTGTGTTACTTTTGGTTACAAACCAACTCAAATTGCCATTTGCATTGGTTTGTAAATACCAACCAATATTTTGTGTCAGATCTGCAGAAATGCAAACCCGACGCAAGATCTTTGTAAATAGGGACCTAAGTCTTTGGTAAGTCAATCATTGTATGTCAGTGCCCAAATACCATCTTGACTGTCAAACATAATGGTGAAAGCTGAGCCGCCAATACCATTACTAGCAGCACTTTGTGAAGTATGTAGATATTGGGGCCAGCAATTTGGGGAATCCTTGTTGAAACATTTTCTACCAAAAGCTGCCAGAAACATTTCCTAACATTATGAGGAGATTTGTAGTAGCAATGGATCATCTCCTATCCAGAAATGCTTTATAATGGTGCTGACGGAACAAACCTCTGACAATGGGATGGACCAGGTCCTTCTAGGACATACCATAACATAACATAACATAACATAACATGTGTATTTGTAAAGCGCACGTTCATCTGTGGGAATCTTGGCACTGAATAATAGATGTTTATTGTTACTCAACTCAATGGTACTCATTTTAGGAGCTCAGCTGCAGGACATCAAGTAATCAATTGATGTTGCAGAAGACGGAGAGGCATCCGTAAGGGATTAGTCATGGGCTATTGTTGGCAGTAGGGTAGACTACACCCGTAGTACACTCGAATTAGAGAGTAAACGCAAGGAAGAAACGTTATGAAGTAAGAATGAGGGTTTTCTAGGAGAAATAAGTTGATGGGCATATATGAGCCTATGTGTATTGAGTAGAGACATATTCAATGAAAAGAGTTTTTTAAAGAGGAAGGTGATCTGTCCAACCATCTGATCATTTGCAGTTTTGCCTTAATTTAGTGATGAGTTGACGATTTTAAGCCAATATGGATCCAGGCTCTGGAAAGCCGTCGTGACCACGTCTTGTGGCTTTGCCTTGTATTTCTCCATCGGAAACCAAAGACTGTTCACTTGGATGCACTGAGTATGAGTTGGATGGGAGTCAATTTTATTGTAATACCTCTTATTAAATTTCCTTTCCGTCTAACATAGCTTTTATTGTCTTTGAAAGGAGGTGTGCTTGTCTGCTCAACACCTCAACAGCTACACAGATACAACCGTTGATATAGGGGGACGTGGTTAGTCATCCACTGGCACGGGAGCAAACTTTTTCACCTGTACCCTTCATCACTTCCCTATCAAATTCACCATCAAATGTGACAAGTTGAGGGTAATGAGCTCGCTTGTGCATCTTTGGTACGACAAAGTGTAAAACCATTCTCAGAAATCCACTAATGTTTTTCTCTCTTGATGCAAAGGTCAAAAGCATTTGTATATTTTTCTGGGATGATCTTGCTGTTGGTGATACCATACTGCTGTGGAAACAGTAGAGTAACTTGATGAAAATAACTCCGCACAACCTGGGTGCGGCTTTAGAGAAAATCTTCATCCCTTAATTTGTAGGAATGCATGAGCATCTCTGGCTTTGGTCTGTTTAGCTGATCAGTGTTTTTGAGCATTTGATGAGCCAGAATGTGAAGATCCAGTGCTGCTTTAAGAGCAGCACCACTCTGTCTCACTCTCACACCTCCATCTCACCCCTTCGGTCATCGTCCTAGTTTCAATTCAGCTCCATCCAATTTCAGGTTTTGAAGGGGTTCACCCACCGCCCACCAGACACTCAGATAAACTAAGCAGGAGAAGCACAAATAGAAAACACACTGTATTTCTTTGCACGGTATGTGTATCCCTACTCAGTCAAACTCTCTCCTTATATCAAATTCAAACTGTAAAAAGGCTACAATGACTGGGCCAAAAATAGAGTTTGAAACTCTTACAATAAGGTGATGAAGTAGCTATGTGTGTACCCACCTGCACCAGCACCCTGGCCTGTAACCTAGGTCTGTGATTACTAGCTACTTTTTCAAACAACACCACATTACACACCATTCTTCTGCATATGATAACCTCTTCCTGTCGAAAAGTCGTCAGGCCCCTTCCACCGTACACACAAGTAGTTTATTACATGCAATATAGAGTGGTTGTTTTAAGAGGTGGGTCTTTAGCTCTTTCCTGAAGTTGATTGTGAGATACTTGAAGATAGGGCTAAGGACCCTCCTATTAAATCAACAATTCAGGGCAGAGTAGACATCAGCTGCCTCTTGTGTTTGACAGGGGCCAGTCTCCTGTCCCTTGCAGTTTCCTTCAGCACCCCAGAACAACCCTACCTCATTGCTCCTGCGGTTGTAATCCATCACTTCTTCCTTAGCCCCTCTTTTCTTAGCCCTCGCTCACTCCCATTTCAGCCGCAAGTATACTTTTCTCCCTTATTGACTGTCAAACCGCCCTCTTGCACAGCCATCCATTACTTTGTAGCTAGATTCATGCTCTATAAATCTCATACATACATGCATGAGTTCTTGTTTGAAGCTATAAATGAGATTGCATCTCTTTGCATTTATCTGTCATGGACGTTTGCACATTCCAAAATCATTGTCATGGGGCTGTTATCAAACAGAGCCAAGCGTGCAGAAGCCTTGAAAGTCACCAGCGTAGAGGATGATTCAAAGTGGCAGGCGTCTGATAGGAAGCAAGTTATGGATGCCTAGCTGAGATCTATTACAGTAACAACCACACTTGAAGGTCGCCTACTCCCGGATTTGCTCAATCAGAATGGTGCCTTGGGTTGAAAGACTTTCAGGCGATTTCTGAGCGCATCTGGTCAACTTGTGAGGCCTCATGAAGATTCTTGCGATCCATTCATCCATGTTGTTAGAGCCGGGATTCCCTAGTTGGCTGAGGTAGGTACCTTAGGCCAAATAGGGACCCTTGCTTCTAAGTCAGGGAAAGGAAGGACACCTTCTCAGATAGCCCCTGCTCACCCCCTCGGTAGCTTGGCACGAGCAGCCAGGCTTATCTTCAGGGCAAATGTGTAAAGTATTTGCAACCACGCTCTCAGTGACCCAATGATGACATCACAAATGGACTCCACACGAGTTTCATAAAAAAAACAAGTATATGTTTATATAAAAAGATATACGATGAGACCACACGATAAAAATCCAACATATGCGTACTTGTAATAATTCACCTTGCTGGTTATTAGGCCGGCCAGCCCTTGTAGGTTCTGACGGTATTAATGAGCAATTCTAGATGATCCAATGCAGTCCTAATGCAATGCTATGCAGTTCGTAATGCAAGAATCAGGCACTTTACAATGTAAAAGTAATGCAGTTCGTTATGCAACAATCAAGCAGTTTGTAATGCCAAAATAATGCAATGCGTAATGCAACAATCAGGTAGTTCGTTATGCAAAAATAATGCAATGCGTAATGCAACAATCAGGCAGTTCGTAATGCAAAAATAATGCAATGCGTAATGCAACAATCAGGTAGTTCGTGATGCAAACTAATGCAATGCGTAATGCAACAATCAGGTAGTTCGTTATGCAAACACAATGCAATGCGCAAGGCAACAATCAGGCAGTTCGTAATGCAGAAACAATGCAATGCGCAAGCACTCCAGCACCGATCACGGTGCTTTAGACGGTCTCTCTGCCACTCGTACTGACTTGCGGTCAGCTTCCGCCAACATATGCCCCCAACACGGGTATGGTGTAAACCAAAGTACAGCTCCACACTCCGGCCCCGGTACTGCCACTCCTTTGACAAGTACGGGCCGCGATACGAGCTTGAGCAGAGGCTCGCGTTGCAAGAATGGGAGAGGCCGAGAGCGTCTCTCTCCGAGCCCGCACCCCGCCCCAGGCGGCGACACACGTTACCTGGGGGGTGCGACCTTGCTCTCCTCTCCTCTGGCGACTTGGGCCTCCGATGCGACTTGGTTGATTCCGGGCAGTGGAACTCGGGCCCTCCCCTGACGGGGTTGGTTCGAGGTCCTGCTTCTGGCAACGGCGGGCTCGGGCCGGCGGCACAGCTCCTGTGGGGATGCCGGTCCGGGCCAATGGCGATAACGAAGATCTCAGGCTGCAACAGGGCACACGCACACAGCGTCGCTGAGAATCACTTGAGCTCCGGGTGTGCACGGTCACAGGGCACTCCTCACAAAGGTCTCAGGCTGCACGAAGCACACGCACACAGTGTCGCTGAGACTCACTTGAGTTCCGGGTGCAGACGAGCACAGAGCAATCCTCACGAAGGTCTCAGGCTGCACAAAGCACACACACACAGCGCCGCTGAGACTCACTTGGACTCCGGGTGTGCACGATCACAGGGCAATCCTCACGAAGGTCTCAGGCTGCACGAAGCACACGCACACAGCGTCGCTGAGACTCACTTGGACTCCTGGTGTGCACGATCACAGGGCAATTCTTACAAGGGTCTCAGGCTGCAAAAAGCACACGCACACAGCGTCGCTGAGACACACTTGAACTCGGGTGTTCACGATCACAGGGCAATCCTCACGAAGGTCTCAGGCTGCACAAAGCACACACACACAGCGTCGCTGAGACTCACTTGGACTCCAGGTGCACACGATCACAGAACAATCCTCACGAAGGGCTCAGGCTGCACGAAGCACACGCACACAGCGTCGCTGAGACTCGCTTGGACTCCAGGTGCCCACGATCACAGGGCAATTCTTACGAGGGTTTCAGGCTGCAAAAAGCACACTCACACAGCGTGGCTTAGACACACCTGGAAACTTTTGTGTTCCTGAGTTTCCACAACAGGGAGCCAGCTCTCCTCGGGCCCTTGGGGATAAGTTACTTCAGGACACAGCACACAGCAAAGTCCTTTCAAGCAGGGGGACATAGCACACAGCAAAGTCCCTTTAGCCTCTCCTTGGTTAAATCAGCAAACTGCAGGCCAGCCCCAGAACACACAGCAAGGGTCAGTCCTTTCCTTCAGTCTCTTCAGCTGTTTCTTCCTTGGCAGAGGTTCCTCTTGGCCACAAAGTAGTTTCAATCCTTTACAGTCTTGAACAGTTCCATTCCAAAGTCCAGGGGTTTCAGCTCTCCTAGTTATACCCCTAAATGTCTTTGAAGTCTTTGTGTTCAGGGGGGCACTGATCCCTGTCCAAACCAGTTCTGGGTGTCTCCCTGCCAGTGACACCTTCTGCCTTTGATAGTGGGGGTCTGGATCCTTAATCACTCAGCAGGAGATGGAGCCATTGTTTTATGGCAGCAACCCAGGCCTCTTCACCTCCAGGGGCTACTCCTCCCCCCTACACTCCAGATGCAGGTCAGCCTGTTGCTGTCTCACCTCCTCCCCTGGGTCAAGACATTCCCCAGAGCCTATCACATTCAAATCCAGACAGTCAATCCACAACCAGGCAGAGACACACAGAAATGTTAGAGCACAAAAACCCAGCCACTTCTAAAAGAGTGGTTTCTAAACATGCAATTCAAAAACCACCTTCACAAAAAGATGTGTTATTAAATTGTGAGTTCAGGCACACTAAACTTCACCTCTCCATCTTAAGCCTTTGGGAAGATAGGCTGGAAACATATTACACAGCCTTCCCCATTCTGTCCTATGGGCAAGATGGCCTTTCAACAGTGAAAAACTAAATGGAGAGTATTTCACTGTTAGGACATGGTACACACCTCAGTACATGTCCTACCTTTCACATACACTGCACCCTGCCCAGGGGGGTACCTTGGGCCTCCCATAGGGGTGTCTGATGTGCATAGAAAGGGAAGGGTAAGGCCTGGCAAGTGGGTGCACTTGTCAGGACAACAAGGCAGCTTAACAAACTGCGCGCAGGCACTGCAGTGGCAGGCCTGAGTTCTCTCTTTAGGGCTACTTGTGTGGGTGGCACAATTAGTGCTGCAGGCCCACTAGTAGCATTTGCATTACTGGCCCTGGCACACATAGTGCACTTTACTAGGGACTTTACTAGTAAGGCAAACATACCAATCATGGACAACCAATTATCATTACACTTTATACAGGGAGCACTTGCACTTTGACACTGATCAGCAGTGGCAAAGTGCCCAAAGCATCTAAGCCAGTCAAACGAAATCCATCACAGCATCAAAAATAGAGGAGGTAGAGGCAAAAAAGTCAGGGGTAATCACGCCAAGAAATGCCAGGTCTAACACGTGTCCCCACCAGCCAAAAAGTGGGGGAAACTACCCACCCTCATGGGAGTTCTATTCACTAAGGCGGAAGAATCTGGACAGACCATCAGCATTGGCATGTTCTGTTCCAGGTCGGTGCTCCACCGTGAAGTCCATTCCCTGTAGGGAGATGGACCACCTCAGCAGTTTTGGGTTCTCACCCCTCATCTGCATCAGCCATCTGAGGGACCTGTGGTCGGTCTGAACCAGGAAGTGAGTCCCAAACAAGTAGGGCCTCAGCTTCTTCAGCGCTCAGACCACAGCAAAAGCTTCCCTTTCAATTGCACTCCACCTCTGTTCCCTGGGGAGTAGCCTCCTGCTAATGAAAGCTACGGGTTGGTCCCAGCCCTTGTTGTTCAATTGTGAGAGTACCGCTCCCACACCATGCTCTGAAGCATCTGTCTGCACTACAAATTCTTTGGAGAAATCAGGCGCCTTGAGCACGGGCGCCCTGCACATGGCAGTTTTCAGGGCATCAAAAGCGGTCTGGCAGGCATCAGTCCAGATCACCTTCTTGGGCTGTTTCTTTGACGTCAGTTCTGTCAAGGGGGCAACAATGGAGCCATACCCCTTCACAAACCGTCTGTAATACCCAGTGAGTCCTAGAAAGGCCCTCACTCCTGTCTGGGTCTTGGGGGGTTCCCAAGCCAGAATGGTATCAATTTTTGCCTGTACGGGCGCCACCTGGCCGCTCCCGACCTGGTGTCCTAAGTACACCACAGAACCCTGCCCTATCTGACACTTACTTGCCTTGATAGTCAGGCCTGTCCTCTGCAAAGCCTTCAACACTTCACAGAGGTGTCGCAAATGTTCCTCCCAACTGGAGCTAAACACAGCAATGTCGTCCAGGTAGGCGGCGCTGAATTCCTCCATTCCACTCAGCACCTGGTTAACCAGTCTCTGGAAGGTGGCAGGGGCGTTCTTCAACCCAAAGGGCATAACTCTGAACTGATAGTGCCCCTCTGGCGTTGAGAACGCTGACCTCTCTTTGGCCCCCTCGGTCAAGGCAATCTGCCAGTACCCAGACGTTAAGTCAAATGTACTGAGGTACCGGGCAGCTCCAAGCCGATCCACAAGCTCATCAGCTCTGGGGATGGGATGAGCGTCAGTCTTCGTGACCGCATTGAGCCCACGGTAATCCACTCAGAACCGGAGTTCTGGGGTGGCACCTGGTGCAGCAGCTTTTGGCACAAGGACCACTGGGCTAGCCCAGGGGCTGCGGGATGGCTCAATCACCCCTAGCACCAGCATCTTGGAAACCTCCTCCTTGATGCTGGCCCTGACCTTATCAGCTACCCTGTAAAATTTTTGTTTTACAGGCAGGCTGTCTCCCATGTCCACATCATGGACGCACCAATGGGTGATTCCTGGGGTCAGGGAGAACAGGGAGGCGAACTGACCCAATACCTGGCGACAGTCCCTCTGCTGTTCCGGGGTCAGGGTAGGCAAGAGGTTCACCCCATACACTGACTCATCCTTCTCCTTGGTTGACAGGAGGTCAGGAAGAGGTTCACTCTCCTCTTCTGCCCCGTCATCTGTAGCCAAGAGCATGGTCACATCAGGCCTCTCAAAGTGTGGTTTGAGGCGGTTCACATGGAGGACCCTCAAAGGGTTCCTAGGAGACCGTAGGTCAACCAGGTAGGTTATCTCGCTCCTGCGCTCCACCACCTCATAAGGCCCAGTCCACTTATCCTGGAGCGCGCAGGGCTCCACTGGCGCCATCACCCACACTTTTTGCCCAGGTTGAAACTCGACCAGAGTGGCATTCTGGTCGTACCACCGCTTCATTTCTTCCTGGCTGGCTTCCAGATTCGCCTGAGCGAGTTGCCGGAAACGCCAAGTTTGGTTCCTGAAGGCCAGCATGTAGCTATATACATCCTGGGGGGGTTTACTAGGAGCCTTCTCCCAGCCCTCCTTCACCAAACTCAAGGGTCCTCTTACAGGGTGCCCATACAGGAGCTCAAAGGGGCTTAACCCTAGGGACTTCTGTGGCACCTCTCTGTAAGCAAACAGCAGGCATGGTAAGAGGACGTCCCACTTACGCCTCATGGGTTCCTCAAGACCCATAATCATGCCCTTCAGGGTCCGCTTAAATCTCTCAACCAGACCGTTACCCTGGGGGTGGTAAGGCGTGGTGAACTTGTAGGTTACACCGCACTCCTTCCACATAGATTTCATATACCTAGGTATGAAATTAGTACCCCTGTCGGACACCACCTCTCTGGGGAACCCCACGCAGGAGAAAATCCCCATCAGTGCACGGCCCACCACGGGGGCTGTCACTGTCCGGAGAGGGATGGCTTCCGGGTACCGGGTGGCATGGTCCACCAAGACCAGGATAAACCTGTTGCCCATGGCTGTCTTGGGATCCAGAGGCCCCACGATGTCAATGCCCACCCTTTCAAAGGGGGTGATGACTCCAGGAAAAGGTTGGAGAGGAGCCTTGCGCTTCCTCCCACTCTTACTGCTTGCCTGGCAAGTCTGACAGGTCCTGCAATGAGTATCAGAACTCTTGCGCATTTGAGGCCAGTAGAAGTGGGTGACAAGCCTCTCAAAGGTCTTGTCCTGCCCCAAATGTCCTGCTAAAGGTACATCATGAGCCAACCCCAGTAGGAAGGCTCTGAAGCGCTGGGGTACCACCAGCGCACGGGCTGACCCAGGCTCAGCAACCTTAGGCTCACTATATAGGAGATCATTCTCCCAGTAAATCAAGTGGGACCCGGACGGATCACCTGCAGCCTGGTTTGCTGCCTGTTGCCGCAAACCTACAAGAGAAGGGCACTTCTTCTGCTCCTCACAGAATTCCTCCCTGGAGGGCCCTCTCTCCTGCTGCCATTCGGTCAGCTCAGGTAGGTCCCCCAGTTCAGCTACTTGCTCCCCCGTAGGCTCCAGGGCATCCCCCTCAAGGTTTGCCTCCTCCTGGACCATGGGAACTTTGGGGGCCGGTTTCCCGCGCCCCCTGCCTCTTCTCCTTAAGGCAGGCACCTGGGCCACTATTTCAGGCTCCAGGTCCTCTTGAACACCTTTACTGGCTGCCCTAGACCGAGTGGTCACACAAGTCCACTCAGGCAGACCTAACATCTCCAAATGCGCCTGGCGCTCCACCTCTTTCCAGGGGGAACTCTCCAGGTCATTCCCCAGCAGACAGTCTACAGGCATTAACGGGCTTACAACGACCTTCAAAGAACCTGAGACCCCCCCATTCAAAGGGAACTAGCGCCACCTTGCAGAGGCGCACAGAGTTGTCTGCTGCAACTACAGGGTGAAGTACATTGGGAATTACCTGCTCCTCAGACACCCACTGACATCTGACAGATGTCAAGCTGGCTCCTGTGTCTCTCAGAGCCTCCACCCTCCTTCCATTGATGGTCACCCACTGCCTGTACTTCTTAGTATTCTCAGGCAGAGAGACTTCCTGGACCATCTCTCGATCTCCTAACGAGACCAGGGTCATAACTGCTTGCTCCTCCCCATTCCAAGGACTCAATTCCTCCCCCAACGCTACACTAACTAAACCCGGTGTTGGAGCACCAGTGGGTGCAGGTGACTTCTTGGGGCATTTAGGGGCAATATGACCCACTTCTATACAGAAATAACAAGTAGGAGGACCTCTGTTGTCCCGCTTGCCCTTATGGGGCCAGGACCTCTTAGCCTTGGGGGACTGGGACCCTTTTACCTGGGAACTACTTTGGGGCCCTTTAGAGAACCCGTTGTGGTTACCCTTGTCCTCCCCCACCTTCTACGGGGGCCCTGTACACCTTTGGTAGTGGTACCTCCGATCCCCTTGTGGACCCTGGTGCTGGTCCAGCGGTCCGCCTCTTCAGCAAGCTTACCGGGATCAGTCAGCTTACTATCAAAAAGATGCTGGCGCAGCTCTGGAACACACAGACTACTCAAGTGCTCCCAACTAATTAAATCACATAAGCCCTTAAAATCAGTTACCTTGCTGCCCTTCATCCAACCATCCAGTGCACGCGTGTATGCATTCACACACTCAACCCAAGTACTGGATTCCAGTTTCTTGAAGTTCCTGAATTTCTGCCTGTACTGTTCAGGAGTGAGCCCATACCTGAGGCATAAAGCCTCCTTCATATTGGCGTAGGTCAGGGTTCCCGCCCTCTCTAAAGGGGTAAAATATCCCTCCCAGAAGCCTCAAAGTGTTTCCATAGGCCCGCCCCCCAATGCTTCTCAGGCACCTCATTCATCCTCAGTGCGATCTCATATGCCGTGAACCACGTATAAATATCATCACCCCTCTGGTAATCTCGCACTAAGTCTTTGGGAATGTACACCTTACCCACTGGCACTGATTGTGTGCTGCCACCATTTGAACTGGACTCCGCCTGTTTAACCTTCATGTCCAGTTCCCTCATGCTTAACTCATGAGCTAAGAGAATTTTTTTCTCTTCCAAGGCGAGAGCGTTCCTGCTCTCCTCTGCTTGCTTTTCACTTTCAATGAGCAGCTTCTTCTCTTCTGCTTGAGTTTTAAGTTTTAAAACCTCCAACTCATGCTCTCTGACCCTTTGGTTTTCCTCCATCTCCTCTGGGGAAAAACTCCTCCCTGAATGGTTACTACCAGCCCCTGAGGCTGGTCCTTCCACTGGCAAATCCTGTGGACCAAATCCATTCCCTGGGTCATCCTCATCCACCTCAACATCACCTGTCTCCTGAGCCCCTTTGGCTTCCCACCAGGCCCTCAAGGCCATTTGCAGCTTCTCCTTCTTGGCGCTACTTTTCATGGGACATCCCAAAGCTCTGCAGAATTGCCTCAATTGATCAACTTTGTAGGTAAGCAATGCCTCAATGTCGAACTCTAATTCTGCAGCCTCACTGGCTACTTGACTCCTCTGAGACATGATGTGTGGCTTAAAGGTCGCTCAAAAATAGAACCAAAAAATCAAAACACACAATATGTGGTTACGTCATGGTCTGCGCTAAACTAGTGATGTACACCAATCACTGTGAGTGAATTTGCAAATACACGTTCAAATTTCAAACCGCTAACCATCAACGGTAGGTCCCAACCGCTGCCACCAATGTTAGAGCCGGGATTCCCTAGTTGGCTGAGGTAGGTACCTTAGGCCAAATAGGGACCCTTGCTTCTAAGTCAGGCAAAGGAAGGACACCTTCTCAGATAGCCCCTGCTCACCCCCTCGGTAGCTTGGCACGAGCAGCCAGGCTTATCTTCAGGGCAAATGTGTAATGTATTTGCAACCACGCTCTCAGTGACCCAATGATGACACCACAAATGGACTCCACACGAGTTTCATAAAAAAAACAAGTATATGTTTATATAAAAAGATATACGATGAGACCACACAATAAAAATCCAACATATGCGTACTTGTAATAATTCACCTTGCTGGTTATTAGGCCGGCCAGCCCTTGTAGGTTCTGACGGTATTAATGAGCAATTCTAGATGATCCAATGCAGTCCTAATGCATGGCTATGCAGTTCGTAATGCAAGAATCAGGCACTTTACAATGTAAAAGTAATGCAGTTCGTTATGCAACAATCAAGCAGTTCGTAATGCCAAAATAATGCAATGCATAATGCAACAATCAGGTAGTTCGATATGCAAAAATAATGCAATGCGTAATGCAACAATCGGACAGTTCGTAATGCAAAAATATTGCAATGCGTAATGCAACAATCGGGTAGTTCGTGATGCAAACTAATGCAATGCGTAATGCAACAATCAGGTAGTTCGTTATGCAAACACAATGCAATGCGCAAGGCAACAATCAGGCAGTTCGTAATGCAGAAACAATGCAATGCGCAAGGCACTCCGGCATCAATCACGGTGCTTTAGACGGTCTCTCTGCCACTCGTACTGACTCGCGGTCAGCTTCCGCCAACATATGCCCCCAACACGGGTATGGTGTAAACCAAAGTACAGCTCCACACTCCGGCCCCGGTACTGCCACTCGTTTGGCAAGTACGGGCCGCGAAACGAGCTTGAGCAGAGGCTCGTGCTGCAAGAATGGGAGAGGCCGAGAGCGTCTCTCTCCGAGCCCGCACCCCGCCCCAGGCGGCGACACAAGTTACCTGGGGGTGTGACCTCGCTCTCCTCTCCTCCTCAGGCGACTTGGGCCTCCGATGCGACTTGGTTGATTCCGGGCAGTGGAACTCGGGCCCTCCCCCGACGGGGTTAGTTCGAGGTCCTGCTTCTGGCAACGGCGGGCTCGGGCCGGCGGCACAGCTCCTCTGGGGATGTCGGTCCGGGCCGATGGTGATAACGAAGATCTCAGGCTGCAACAAGGCACACGCACACAGCGTAGCTGAGACTCACTTGAGCTCCGGGTGTCCACGGTCACAGGGCACTCCTCACAAAGGTTTCAGGCTGCACGAAGCACACGCACACAGTGTCGCTGAGACTCACTTGCGTTCCGGGTGCACACGATCACAGGGCACTCCTCACGAAGGTCTCAGGCTGCACAAAGCACACGCACACAGCGTCGCTGAGACTCACTTGGACTCCGGGTGTGCACGATCACAGGGCAATCCTCACAAAGGTCTCAGGCTGCACGAAGCACACGCACACAGCGTCGCTGAGACTCACTTGGACTCCTGGTGTGCACGATCACAGGGCATTTCTTACGAGGGTCTAAGGCTGCAAAAAGCACACGCACACAGCGTCGCTGAGACACACTTGAACTTCGGGTGTGCACGATCACAGGGCAATCCTCACGAAGGTCTCAGGCTACACGAAGCACACGCACACAGCGTCGCTGAGACTCACTTGGACTCCTGGTGTGTACGATCACAGGGCAATTCTTACGAGGGTCTCAGGCTGCAAAAAGCACACGCATACAGCGTCGCTGAGACACACTTGAACTTCGGGTGTGCATGATCACAGGGCAATCCTCACGAAGGTCTCAGGCTGCACAAAGCACACGCACACAGCGTCGCTGAGACTCACTTGGACTCCAGGTGCACACGATCACAGGACAATCCTCACGAAGGGCTCAGGCTGCACGAAGCACACGTACACAGCGTCGCTGAGACTCGCTTGGACTCCAGGTGCCCACGATCACAGGGCAATTCTTACGAGGGTCTCAGGCTGCAAAAAGCACACGCACACAGCGTGGCTGAGACACACCTGGAAACTTTTGTGTTCCTGAGTTTCCACAACAGGGAGCCAGCTCTCCTCGGGCCCTTGGGGATAAGTTACTTCAGGACACAGCACACAGCAAAGTCCTTTCAAGCAGGGGAACACAGCACACAGCAAAGTCCCTTTAGCCTCTCCTTGGTTAAATCAGCAAACTGCAGGCCAGCCCCAGAACACACAGCAAGGGTCAGTCCTTTCCTTCAGTCTCTTCAGCTGTTTCTTCCTTGGCAGAGGTTCCTCTTGACCACAAAGTAGTTTCAATCCTTTACAGTCTTGAACAGTTCCATTCCAGAGTCCAGGGGTTTCAGCTCTCATAGTTATACCCCTAAATGTCTTTGAAGTCTTTGTGTTCAGGGGGGCACTGACCCCTGTCCAAACCAGTTCTGGGTGTCTCCCTGCCAGTGACACCTTCTGCCTTTGATAGTGGGGGTCTGGATCCTTAATCACTCAGCAGGCGATGGAGCCATTGTTTTATGGCAGCAACCCAGGCCTCTTCACCTCCAGGGGCTACTCCTCCCCCTACACTCCAGATGCAGGTCAGCCTGTTGCTGTCTCACCTCCTCCCCTGGGTCAAGACATTCCCCAGAGCCTATCACATTCAAATCCAGACAGTCAATCCACAACCAGGCAGAGACACACAGAAATGTTAGAGCACAAAAACCCAGCCACTTCTAAAAGAGTGGTTTCTAAACACGCAATTCAAAAACCACCTTCACAAAAAGATGTGTTATTAAATTGTGAGTTCAGGCACACTAAACTTCACCTCTCCATCTTAAGCCTTTGGGAAGATAGGCTGGAAACATATTGCACAGCCTTCCCCATTCTGTCCTATGGGCAAGATGGCCTTTCAACAGTGAAAAACTAAATGGAGAGTATTTCACTGTTAGGACATGGTACACACCTCAGTACATGTCCTACCTTTCACATACACTGCACCCTACCCAGGGGGGTACCTTGGGCCTACCATAGGGGTGTCTGATGTGCATAGAAGGGAAGGGTAAGGCCTGGCAAGTGGGAGCACTTGTCAGGACAACAAGGCAGCTTAACAAACTGCGCGCAGGCACTGCAGTGGAAGGCCTGAGTTCTCTCTTTAGGGCTACTTGTGTGGGTGGCACAATTAGTGCTGCAGGCCCACTAGTGGCATTTGCATTACTAGCCCTGGCACACATAGTGCACTTTACTAGGGACTTTACTAGTAAGGCAAATATACCAATCATGGACAACCAATTACCATTACACTTTATACAGGGAGCACTTGCACTTTGACACTGATCAGCAGTGGCAAAGTGCCCAAAGCATCTAAGCCAGTCAAACGAAATCCATCACAGCATCAAAAATAGAGGAGGTAGAGGCAAAAACGTCAGGGGTAATCATGCCAAGAAATGGCAGGTCTAACACATGTCATGCAAGAGATCAAACTCAACTGCGTGCGTTTCATCGGCAGACTGGATGCGCACTACAGCCTGCACTCGGAGGAGAATTGGCTGTGCATTGACACCATATTCTGGCCCATTCAGGAGGTGATGTGAGTCGCCTGTGGTGCAGTGAATTACAATACCTGATTATGAATCTTGTCTTGGTCCCTTTAAACAAGGACCGGAGTATCCTGGGCACGGGAATCATTCATGTGTTGATTTGGGCCATACTTCAAATAAATATACCAGTACAAGGATCCAATTGATGCACTACTAGCACCTTCCAGTGCCTTCTCACTTTCCACAATTGTGTTCTCCTTTTATCTGATGGGCTGACAGTAGACCCAATGAAGGTCACATGGGTCTCCCAGCCTGAAGCAGATGTTGTTGGTTCACAGAAACTGTCTGAACTGCAGAGTTTCTTTCAAGGATCTAGGGTGACCACTTGACCACTGGAGTGTTTCTGTTGGTGGGTTTGGAGAAACTGCACCAACAAAGAAGAATACTTTCAGAATGGTGGCATTCTTTGTAAAAAGGTTGCTGTCAAGAGATTGCCCAGGGAAACTTGTGCGGTCCTCATTAAAGAGGACTTGAAACTTACTGAGGGAAGCACTCCTGGTTCTGAAAGAACAAGATCAGACTTGTGTTCTAACATATGATACTAATGACAATAGGATAAAAATAAAATCATTAGGTCTAACTTGAAATTACAGAACATTAGTGTTGGACCTGGCCCTTTTTGTCAGGTTCACCCCTAAAACTTTTTGCCTTTTTCTGTGACCTAGTGTTGGTGGTTTTAGGCCTCTGGGCACTTTCGCACTGTGGTCCAGTGGAAAGTGCGTGCGCTCTCTGTGTACATTGGTGAGATTGGCCTGCCCTCCCATAGGAATGCATTGGGGATAAGTGTGTCCGTGGTAATTCCTGGTATGAGAGGAGCAGCAGGGTCGAGTTTAGTATGTATGAAATTGTGAGAATAAATGCTGCGTAATGGTGTGCGCAGATTTATTATGACTATGGGAGAAGTGCCACTTTTAGAAGTTGGCATTTCTGTGTGCCTTGTGTCTGCCTGCCTGATGTGAATTGCATGTCTGGCTTGTGAGTGACAGGGGCTGGGAGGTGTGTCTGGCTCCAGGAGGGGCAGGGTGAGTCAGCGCTGGGCTGAATAGGACACCTGGGCTGGGAGTAGTGGGAGGAGTAATCCCCTGACTCTGAATAGAATGGTGCCTGCCCTAGTGAATGCTGGCTCCGCCCCCTGTGGTGTGTCTGATCACCTAGCCCCCACCTGACAAAGGGGAAGAGGAGCTTGCAAAACAAAGTGCTCCAAATCCCCCCTGAACCAGTTGCATCTGGTTCCCCCATGCCCTGCACTAACAGACAAAGAGATATGTGGTATAAATATAGGGGCTGTGACCCCATGAAAATGTTCAGTTCTTGTTCCAGAATCCTGCCGGGGCGTGCTGCTGCTGGGGCCCAGGGGGGGCTGTCATGAGGGCTTGCCTCCCTGGGCCCTGCATTGCCCCTTCCTCTCTAATGACTTTTTGGGACCTTTTACCTTGCTTGTGATCCCCCAGGACCTTGGAGGAGCTTGTTCTGCATTTTGCGCCCTGTGTGCGCTGTGCTTGTTTTCCTTTCATTTTCCCAAGAAGAGGAGCGGGCTGCGCAGCGCTGAGCTGCCGCCCTTTTAAAGGGAATCCCCCTCATAGGGATTCCCCCGCATTGCCGTGGTAATTGGCGGGTGCCCACCCGCTTTGATGCCGTGTTTACTTCCTACTTTAATAGCGGGTGCCACCCCGCATTATATTTTAAATTTGATGCGATAAAGAGATCACCGCCGCGGTCCGATCGTTATTCCCGACCCGGAAGCCAGGCAGAGTCCGCCTGACTCCGGGCGGGTCCAAATCCGGAAGCAGCTGGCCGGCCAATGGCAGCGCGGCCCGCCAGAGAAGCCGCCCGGAGCCTCGCAGGCTCCCCGTTGAAGTCCCGGTCCCAGGAAGGGGGACCGGGTGAAGGAGGAGATCGCCGCATGAGGAGAGGTGTGGCAGCTGATCGGCGGGGCTCCCGGGAGCGAGGGAAGCCCCGCGCCGCGAGAGGAGGCAGAGTGAAGCCGCCCAGCGAGTCCCGGTGAGTGGGGGCTCAAGAGGTGCGGTGTGGTGCCGGTGAGGGCACCATG
Source organism: Calotriton arnoldi (assembly GCA_963921515.1). Lineage (NCBI taxonomy): Eukaryota > Metazoa > Chordata > Amphibia > Caudata > Salamandridae > Calotriton > Calotriton arnoldi. Next base: position 635,554 of record CAWUFW010001129.1, on the reverse strand, counting down.
CCTAGTTTCCTGAGCGGACCCGCCGTTGCGGGCCGCTCCAACGTTGGGCATGTTTAGTTTACGAGCCCGTGTGGCTCCAACGAGTGGCATAATTATTGTTAAAGGGCCCAGAGGGGCCCGTGCTTTCCCCCCCTGTGGCCATTTGTCTACAGCTGCCCCGCTTGCGAGAGGGCAGCTGCAACGTTAGGGGCATTTTGGTTGTAGGGCCCCAGTGGGGGCCCAGAAGACACCGTGATGCCAGACCCCTGTACTTTGTTGATTCACAGCTGCACTGCACCAGTGCGGGCAGCTGCAACGTTCCTGGCATAATTGCATATTTGTTCAAAAGGGCACAGTGGTGCCAGGCCTTCATGTGTGATTCACAGCTGCGCAGCACTTAGTGCCAGCTGCTACGTTTAGGCCATAGTCCTTCGGGGGCATCTTTGTGAGAGATAGGAGTGAGATGCACTCCTGCCCCAGCGCAATGACGTGCTTTTGGATATTGCTGCATTGGCAGCGCGCCCTGACATTTTGGACACAGGGCATTTGAGCCCCTTTGAAATGGCCCGTTGGCCAGGGGGACTGTTAGGTTTGTAGGGCGCCAGGCCCTAATGTGATTTATGCCTTTCCGATGGTTTTTATTAGGAGGGTATGTGCTAATGTGATTTATGTGGTGCTAGGAAATGTGATTTATCTGCTATAATTTACGCACCCTGTTTTATGCCTCTAAATGTGGTTTTATGATTATGAGGTTTTGCATACTGTGTTTATGTTTGAGTTATTCTCTACTGTGGTTTAGGTATGAGGTTATTTGCCTACTGTGGTTTATGCTAGTGAGATTATTCCCTAATGTGAGTTATGCTTAGGAGGTTATTGTCTAATGCGTTTAGACTTATGAGATGATTGCATAATATGTTTCGGCTTATGAGGTTGGCGCAGAATATATTTCATGCCTAAATGTGATACTGCGCATAATAGGGTTTATGTTACAGGATGATGCTGAGTTTGCCAGTGATTACTGGCTGTGTTCTACGCTTATGATATGTTCTACATTTACTATGTTCATTAAGTGATGGTTCTGACAGTGGTCCACGTGGCCCTGTCATGTGTATATAATCCCTTGTAGATATTACCAAGTGCCAGAGGGCACAATGTATATTATGTGATTACTATTCTAATGTGTTATGAGAATACAAAGGCTATTTTTGATATAACCTTGTGTGGAGTTCCTTTTGTGGTGTGCCTGGTATGTTGTTGTTGTGTGCGTGTTGCGCAAATGCTTTACACATTGGCTCCGGGATAAGCCTGACTGCTCGTGTCAAGCTACCAAGGGGGTGAGCAGGGGTTATCTTCGGCGTGTAACTCCCTTGCCCTGACTAGAGTGGTGGCCTCTGCCTGGCTTTGGCGCAAGCCTTAGCCAACCAGAGATCCCATTTCTAACAATTAGACAACATCTGGTCCAAGCAGCTAGGAAACTAGAGCTGGTGATTTACCCAATCTATTTGGTCTCCCACCCATCCAAGGCCATTACAGATGTGGTGGGTGTACTGTGTGTCAGTTCACTACAAATTCTAATGAGATTTCAATCAATGGGATTACTCTCCACCAGAAGCAGTTTTCCAACTGCAATACAAAAAATGTGGTCCATTGCAATTCCTCTTCTTGTAAAAAGTTCTTTGTTGGACAGACGAGCCAACCCGTTAAAAAATCGTATCCTGCAGCATAGATCCAAGATACGCTGTCAGACACAAGGTACCCCCCTTGTTCAACACTTTGGGATTTACCAACACTGCGAAAATGATATAAAATTTTCAGTGATTTATGTGGCAATAGCAGATGTGAGGGGTGGGTCTGTGGAGAACACACAATTATGAATGGAAGCCGGGTACATCGTAAAATGCAGAACCACTACCATTGGACCTAATGAGAATGATGAAATATGGCCTCTCGTTCGACTATAATGGTTACTCCCATTTGCTTGTTATTCACTGCGCTTTGTTATCCTTCTTTGAATCCCTTACAAGATGAGCAGAACAGTGGATTGTGACACAAGATATATATACTGCAGAAACTATGATGGATCTTGGTACTTTTTGTTCTTTTTTCTTCCTACATTCAGCCTTATCTTATGTGTATTTGTTTTGGTGTCCATGATCCCTCACAAAAGAGTGAGAATATCGACTTTTGATTGTGTTGATACCAACCTTCGTCAACTATCAGGATGCTCAATGATGGATCTCTGTACAATTGGTTTGATTTCTGCGTTCAATACACAAACCAATCACGTCACCGGGTCTCTGTGGACATCACCTTTTCTTTTTTCCTTGGACTCTTATTTTTTACTTTCATTGCTCTCCATTGGACCCCTTACCACGTTGAGGAAGTGGAGAGGGAGCCTGACTTCGGTTTCTCCCTGAGCTCCAATAGTGAGTAGATAATAGAAAGATTTTGGGTCTGAGACCCTTCCTGGAAAGTGGCAGCGATTCTCCCTGCCCGGGCGTCAGACACAATCGCCCTACTACTTAGAGAGGCTCTGTGCCGGTGTCCATTTCGACTCTCATCCTGGTCGGTGGCCAGCCACTTTTTCCACAGGTTGGTGTTTCTTCTTGGGTTCTTGCCTAGACTGTGTTCACAAAAGACACACAATTGATGGACGGAATGCCGAACAAATCAAAACATTCACCCCCAGTCAAGAGATCTGGGTTAAATCCATCATTCTTTTGCTCACCATGCCCCACCAGTTTAGACCTGGCCATATGCAAATTAGTCTGGACCCTCTGCCTCATGTGAACAGACCAGCTGGAACTGCCAAGCCAGGTCCTCCCTAGAAAAAGAAACAAGCATCCTAGGACTGGTTTCGGGGTTTCACCCTTCATCAACAAGGATAGCTTGAATCCTGTGGCACAGTGAGCCCGGGACCCACGTCTGGGCATACCCAGCGCACTTAGGGCGAGAAAGCAAAAGACACACAATTGATGGACGGAATGCCGAACAAATCAAAACATTCACCCCCAGTCAAGAGATCTGGGTTACATCCATCATTCTTTTGCTCACCATGCCACCCCAGTTTAGACCTGGCCATATGCAAATCAGTCTTGACCCTGTGCCTCATGGGAACAGTCCAGCCCGAACTGCCATGCCAGGTCCTCCCTGGAACGGAAACAAGCATCCTAGGACCGGTGTCGGGGTAGACTGTGTTCACAGGCAGATGATCCTTCTAAATGAGTATACCACTTTCGGGCATGCCACCAGCAGCTCGATGGAGCATGTTTGGGAGACGTGATTCCCTCCATTTCGTAGGCTGCCTGGGTAAGCACTTGACTCGGACCCTCTCTGCCTTCACTGCACTGTGTTTCTACATGGTCCTTACTCTTTATTTTGCTTATTCTTTTTTTTTTAGTTTTTCTCAGTGCTGTGAGCTTGTAGTATTGATGTGTAGGGAACTCTGCTTCAGATACTTGGTGGGGTCCGTTCTTCTAGGCGGTAAAATCATTATTGAGAGCAATTTTTTGTCTGGGTTCGACTTTGTTTCACTTTGACTGTGTTGAAGGACTCTGGGCCTGATTTAGATCTCGGTGGACGGGGTACTCCGTCACAACGGTGATGGATATCCTATCCGCCCAAAAATACATTTTATTATATTCTATGGGATTTATATTTTGGCCCTCTGTTAGGCCTCTTCAGGGCATGCGGTGAAGGGCTGTGGCACGAGGTGAAGTTTTTGGCCCTCACCTGTTCTAACAAGTGGTGTCTTCTCTCTTTTTGAGAAAGCATACTCAGAGTCTCTGGTCTTAGGCACAGGTCTCTTTAGACCTGTTTGCATGTTTCTACGGTTGACAGATTCAGCCTTTAAGGCTGATGTACATACTTTTAATTTGTTTTTAGTAAATCTTTCATACTTGAACTTATCGTGTTCTGAGGAAGCCATAAGACATCAGCCGAAACGTGCCATCTCTGTTCTCCAGGGAGCTCAACATCAGATTTTCAAGACTACAAAGAATAATGAGTCTGGAGGGTATTTGAGACAATGACTGGTCTTTATTTTACCTTCATTACCCAATGTTGTGCTATCTGTAGGTGGACCAGAGACTAACAATATATGATGGGCATCTTGCTTAAAACATTGTAGAAGAAGGGCTGCAGGAAAGTAGAATCTGCTTCTATGGTTACCCCCGCTTTTTGCCTGGTGCTAAGCTGTTACTGACTAGTTTGACTGGGATCCTGGTATTCAGGATCCCAGTCTATCTGCTTTCTCCCTAAATTGTTATGTTCAGTACTTAGGTACATCCCAGATTGGATACTGGGGCACCCTTATAAGTCCCTAGTATATGGTACTAAGGTACCCATGGCATTATGCCACCCATGGGAGACCATTCAAAATGGACATACAGGCCTGCCATTGCAGCCTGTGTAAGCTGGTGCTAGCACCACTTACTAAAGATATAGGTTTCCTATATCTAGGGTCACTGCACTTAAAACCTAAAAGTCACCCCTATAGCGGGCCTTTGCAATCCTGAAGGCAGGGCGCTTGGTTCTAAGTGAGAGGGTGCCCCTGCATGAGCAGGGCACCCCTGAAGCTTACGGAGTCCATTCTCCCGGATTGTAAGTGAAGCAGCCATATACTATATAGAGGGGCACCGCGTAATTACGGGATGACCATCTCGAAAACGGCTGCAACGAATCCTATCATGTTTGGTATCAAACATGTTGGAATCATTCCAAGCACTGGAAGAGCCCTCCGTTAGGCTCTCTATGTCCCCGGTACCAGTCTTCCAGACCCAGACAGCACAAAATGGTTGCTGCCGACCAGAGACACGATTCTGCCCTCCTGCTGCTGAGCCAAGCTCGAGCAGGGGAAGGCAGAAAAATAGGCATCCTGTCACAGGGAGGTGTGACCACCTCCCAGACAGGATTTAGTGTATTGGGGCAGGGTGGGTGTGCTTGCCAGCGCCACTCAGTCTGCATGAGGGGCACCCTTGGTGTCCCCATGCATAGTCCAGTTCAAACCAGTCCTGGGAGCCGTTGGCTCCAACTCTGGCACGAAACTGGACAAAGGACATGGGAGTAACCTCCCCACTGTCCAGACCCTCCCTTGGGAGGGTCCCCTGAATCATTGCAACCCTTTCCATATGGTACTTAAGGGCTTACCTGGGTGTAGGTCCCTAGATTCATCGTGGGATAAGATTCAGCTCAGACACCACTTCTTCTTCTACCGTCTGTGCACTCTGGACTTCGCTGGACTTCGTTTGGGCTCGACTTTGTCTCTTTTCCGGTCTGCTGCATCGTCCGTGCCTGTGCACCATACAGGAACCCTTCAAGGCCTGTGGTCATCAAAGACACCTGAAGGAATCTCCCTTGAAGTGAAGGAGTCACTTCCCTGCATTCACAGGCATCGCAACTAAGTCGACCAGTATGATGATCCTGAGCTCCTCCTGACTCCGAAGGCTCTGCAACACAGGTGGTAGTTTTCCACAGCTCCTGAGGCCTGTCCTGCCCTCTCACCAAGTTTGAGGCCAGTATCCCCCTGGGAGATTGCAATAACCGAACCCCTGTGCACCGCGTCAACTTGCAGTTGCAAAGGCTTGTTTAATTCCTTCCAAGAAGATCTTTGGGCTCCAAGTAGCCCCAACCTCGAGCACCTCCAGTGACCAGAATCTTGGGCCCCACCGCATGGTGTGCGTCGTGGCCTGCATCTTTTGTTGAGCTGCTTGAGGTCCTCTCGCAACTCCAGAGCCTCTGGCCTGTGGGTCCATTTGAGGGTCACCTTTGCTTCTCTTGGGCTCCCCATTGATTGCTCTGGGCCTGCCCTGACTTCCCTTCTTGTGGTGAGTCCCCTGGACCTTTCTGGTCCTGACGTTGCTCCTTCTTCAGCTCCTGCGTTGGCTGCATTTGCCAAGGTTTGTTGGTGCTCCAGCCGGACACCGACCCCTCAGCACTCGACATCCTTTGTGGGACAGCTTGTGCACAGCTCCTGGTCTTCCTCAGCATCGCCTGGTCCTCACAGCTGCAGAGTCAAGGTCATCGTCAACTCTCCTGCAACACCCGACATCGGAGGGCATTCGTCTTCCAAGCCTCCTGGTCACTCCTGAGTGACATAGACTCTGTCCCCTCTGCTTGCAGGTACTTCTCATCTAGAATCCACCTTTCGGATTCCACCGGACACTTTCTCCTCCTTCAGCAGCGGCACTTTCCTGAAGTCCTCGATTGGGTTCGATGGCGGTTTCCGGCACCACTTCACACGTATGCACCCGTCTTCCCTGGTGTAGGTAACGTGGGTACTAGGGTATCCACGGGTGGGGTGGCTCTCCAACCTTCTGTCTTCCACGAGGTTTCTTCAGGGTCCACTAGGAAGGGTCCTTAATCTTTAAAAATCAAACCGTGACTTACACGTAGACTTGTACGGAGCACGCAGTTGTGTTCCGACACTGCACACGCGCTCCGTGGGGTTCCTATTCACTCACCTTGGGGGGTTCCTCGGGTTCCCAGCACTTCTACGTCCTATCAACCTTGTCTTGACCCGAGTCGTGGTTCTTATATCACTTTCTTAGTATATGATTTGGTCCCCCCCTGGGGTCCGCTGTGTATTACGTGCTATTTACTGTGTTTATTTGCAAAGTATTGTGTGCATTGTGCATATCTACAGGTAGGAGATATTTGTATGTGTTAGAGCGTATTATATAATAAATACATATTTTTATAAATACTCTGTGTGGTTCTTTTTCACTTAATCTATACTATAAGATTGCATTCTGGTAAAACAAGCTGCTTTACACTCCTTCTGGACTAAGTCTGAACAATGCTCTTCACAGCTACCACTTAGAGAGCTTTCTATCAATCAATCAATCAGGTATTTATAAAGCGCGACTACTCACCCGTAAGGGTCTCAAGGCGCTGGGGAGGGGGGGTGCAGGTTCCATTCCATCAAGGAGGTCTGTCGAAGAGCCAAGTTTTGAGGTTACTTGTGAAGATGGGGAGTGATGTTGTCTGTCTGAGGTGGAGCGGTAGGGGGTTCCAGGCTCTGGCCGCGAGGAAGGAGAAGGAGCGGCCTCCCGATCTGGTCTTTCTGGCACGGGGGACCGCGGCTTAGGAGAGCTGGGCTGATCGTAGGGTCCTTTGGGGTGCGTGGAAAGCGAGGCGGCTGTTCAGGTTCGCTGGCCCGGCGTTGTGGAGGGCTTTGTGTGCGTGGGTGAGGATCTTGAAGGTGATTCTAGCCTTGATGGGGAGCCAGTGGAGTGTGCGCAGGTGCTGGGAGATATGGCAGTGTCTTGGCAGGTTGAGGACCAGTCTTGCGGCGGCGTTCTGGATGTTTTGCAGCTTGCGAGTGAGGTTTTTGTTTATTCCGGCGTAGAGTGCGTTGCCATAGTCAAGTCTGCTGGTGACGAGGGCGTGAGTGACGGTCTTTCTGTGCTCGAGGGGGATCCATTTGAAGGTCTTACGTAGGAGGCCGAGGGTGTGGAAGCAGGAGGATGCGACGGAGTTGATCTGGCGGTCCATTTTGAGCTCGGAGTCCAGGATGATTCCAAGGTTGCGTGCGTGGTCAGTGGGGGTGGGCGGGCTTCCGAGGGCGGTGGGCCACCAGGTGTCGTCCCAGGCGTCGGGGTGTGGGCCCATGATGAGTACTTCTGTTTTGTCCGTGTTGAGTTGTAGGCAGCTGTTTTTCATCCATTTGGCGACTGCTTCCATGCCTTCTTGAAAGTTGTGTTTGGCTGCGTTGGGTTCGTTGGATAGGGAGAGGTTGAGTTGGGTGTCGTCTGCGTAGGAAACAATGGTTGTCCAAGACCTCTTAAATCACCATAAGGGTTGTCTGGACTGGTGCAAGGTGCCCACATACATAATTGGACATCATACACCAGGCCAGCTTCTCACAGGGGCAATATGTTCTCAAAGAATCTTCACCTGAATTGAGTATTGATCATTGGAATAAATTTGTTGTTTCACAATTATTGATATTTTCTGGAAAAGTGTCCTATTAGCATGCAACTGTCAAAACAAAAAAATTGTGAGTAAGGATGTGTGTAAATGATAGAAACCATGTATAACTCTAAGGTACCAAAGAATATTGCATGTCCAATAATAATGAATTGTATTTTTGTTGAATGAAAAATCTGGTGTTAATTTGTCCTTGCAGAGTACCCTTATTATTCCACATGCTACATTTTAGGCATTAGTGAAGATTAGGATAAAATGGGGGGTTAGCTGAATAAAATCTATATTATGAGTGGCACTCTCTGGTGGCAGTGCACATGTGAAGCATGGATTAAGTTATTTGCGTGAAAGAGAGACAGCAAAACAGTGCCATATCTACTAAGATGTGGTGCTGTTTTGCTCCCTCCTGGTGCACTTTTGGCTGCCATGCACCAACACATTACGCCATAGTGTCTCTGTGTTGTAAGAAGTATAGGTTTTGTGTTGGAAGGGAGTCCCTTCCAGTAGAATACTATGCTTTAAGGCAGTTCCCACTTTGAATGTGTGCTGTACAATGCAACACACATGCAAAGTGGGAAAAATGAGAAGTTAAAACATTCCTCCTCGTTACCCTGCTTCGAGGAGGCAGAGTTTTTTTGATGCAAATTCCTGTCTACAATTATTTGAAATAGGGACTTGCGCCAAAACCTTGACATAATTGAACTCACAGCAGTGCTTTGCACAGCTTTGCATTACTTTGGGTTACAATCCAATGCAAATCACGAGTAACGTTGGTTTATAAATCCCACCACAACACATTGTGTCAGGCTTGCGATAAAAAAAATATCTAACACCTGATGCACAGTGTTTGTAAATCTGGGTCTATATTTCCCAAGTCCTGTTGTACATCAACCTGACACCTCATAACAGTGAAATACATCAGATCCAGAACACTTTTATTAGTTTATTTTTACCAGAGCACTGTGACCTTTAGTTGGTGATTGCATCTCTCTCTGCTACAAAAGAAGCTGCATGAATAAGTAGCCGCATCCCCGCAAAAAGATGAGTGTCTGTTCATCAAGTGGAAATATCTCAGGCCTGTTCTCTAATGCTGGGCAATTGCTTTCAATTGAGCAGATTGACCCTGATGATAGCCCTGTCCTTGCCCATTGTGCTGGCACTGCCAGGCAGCGGAAAGCTCTCACTGGTAGGCGTGTCAGATTGAGTCTGTACACATGTCCCATGGATCATTCTCCAGTAGTAAGTCAGAGGTGGGCACGCCTGGCTGGCACCTTTCTGTGCCAGGATAATTGACTGCCGCCCCCTCGTCACGGGTACCGCTCTCCAGGGGTGTCATTGAACTAAGGGGCATATGTACAAGGAGATGTCGGAGCGCGGAGCTGCGCCAAATTTGGCAGCGCCACGCTCCGACATTTCCAACCTGCAGGGATGCCCCGCATTACGGTGCACTTCTGTGTTTTCCTTAGTGCTGGTGTTAAAATTAGCCGCCCAGCGCCAACGCAGGCACCCTTGCACCATAGTGCAAGGGTGCCTGCGTTGCAGCGAATGATTGTTTAAGTGCAGGAAGGTGCCCCTTCCTGCACATAAACAATCAATAATGGCGATTTGCTACATAGAAGTAGCAAATCATCATTATTTCATAATTGTTTATGTTCAGGAAGGGGCACCTTCCTGCACATAAACCATCATTAATGGCATTTTGCTCTTTAATGAGGAGAAATAAAAGCATTTCTCCTAGTTTCGCCATTCTAACTCCTGCTCTTGCATGGCATTCATTGTTGGCACTGCCTCAGATTTATACTACCATGTAAATCTGGGGCTGTGTCAAAAAGCAATGGGTGTTGTGGTGAAATGCCCACAGCAACACCCATTGCAAGCCCCTTTCACGCTAAGTGATGCGTGCAAAGGGGCTGTATTTGCAAGGTGGCGTTAAGCCACAACAAGCGGCTTAACGCCGCTTTGTAAATATGGAGAAGGGTATAGCTCCACCAAAATGTCGCTAAAAGTGACGTTCTGGTGGTGCTATCCCCTTCTAAATATACCCCTAATTCGCCTGAATTTGGATTTAGGATCTGGTTTATAGAGTACAGGTATTTCCGTGCGAGATCTGGGAATTGGGATCTGCATCCTGTGGTGTTCTTAATTGGGCAGGTATGTTCCTCTGGGGTGAAACAGTTGTTCTGGATTCTTGGCAAAACCTGGTCCTTTTACTTTGAACCATAAAAACATAAAGAATTCTGCAGAAAATGTAACATTCTCTTCTGCAAAGAAAGCTAATTGCTCTAGAATATACAAAATATTTCTATATCTACAGGGAGAAAACACGGCAAGGAAGCTCATTTACACAGTGAGCTCACCCTGAGATGTTTTCAGGCATGGGCACACTGGGCAATTGCCCAGGGCCCCCACTCTGTCTCTTTTTTACTGTGATCATTTTAAGGATTTTCGGGGCTCCTGTGCAAGTCTTATTTCTTTTTGTGTTTTATAAAGACTTTTATTGATTTTAACTTATTGACAATAGGAACAGTATGTATTTTTATCCTTAAAGGGTCAAGGCATATTTCAACTGTTTTTTATTGATTCCATGTCTGAAGGTTTGCTTGGGATCATGTGGGCTTGAATGAGTAGAACATGGGCAATCAAACTCAAAGTTTTATCAAAACATTCCCCAAAATATGTCTTGCCCGGAGCCCTATAAATTGCTAAGATGAGTCCCACCTACCGAGTGCACTCCGGGAATACCAGAAAAAATATTTTTGCCTATATACTTGTTGTTGTTAAGTGATTGTGCAGTATTTACACTCCATTGCAGAAGAGAAGGAGTGCTGAAGCATAGAACTGAAGAGAGTGTTGGACACATGGAGGAGTACGGTGGATTTGTCGCCAGATGTACTACAGGCTGGCCGGTCAGTCCATTGTGCTGATTGGTAAGGGCTGCAGTGGCAGTAGAATAAGGTTGAGTAATGCGCTTAATGCTCTGAGTAATTCTGAAACAAGGGCTTAGGGCAGGATGAATGGGTAGCTTAGACATCCCTGAGGTACTGGTCAAGTCATTCGGGTACCAAGGAAGCCCACATGAGATGCCAGATCTGCAGCCATGCAAGGATGCCTATGCAGTATGGGACAGAGTCCAGCATGCATGTGGTTTCGATGAAGCACGAAATGTTATTGTAATAATTGTACTAATCAGTGGCTTAGCAAGGAGGTGGCAAGGGGCCTCCCCCCCTTACCTACGGCCGTCACGGGAATCGCCAGCACCCCCGACATCCGCCACCCCCACCCGCTCTTACCTGCCCGTCGCCGCCGGAGTCACCAGCACCCCCCTCCCGCTCTTACATGGTGCCACAGGCGGCAAATGCAGGATCCGCCGCAGGCGGCACATAGGATAGCTACGCCACTTGTACTAATACTATATAGTCAAACAGGATGCAAGAGGAAAGGGCTGAACGGCATTGTTTCTGTGCGAAAGAAAATGCACTCTTCATTACTATCTGTTTAAATGTGGTTTAAGCAAGGCTCAAGGCGGATATGTGTATGAATGAATGCATGAATGAATTTAGGATTTATAGAGCGCCTGGTTACTCCGATGGAGTGTCGCTGTGCTAAGCAGAAGCCACACATCAGGGTCAGAAAATAGTCAGAAGCAAGTAGGCCGAATGCTCCTTCTAACTCTGTCTAAAGAGCCAGGTCTTCAGGTTTTTGCGGAAACTTGCCTCAGACTGTTCAAGTCTTAGGTTGAGTGTCATTGAGTTCCAAAGCTTGGCTGCGCGGAGACCAAAGGAGCAACCACCCAACCGTGCACGACGCACTCTGGGAATCACTGCCAAAGCTTCTTCCCCAGATCTAAGTACTCTGGAAGGGGTGTAAGCATTGATCAAGGGGAAGAGATAACTGGGACCCCTCCGATTCATTACCTGTGCGTGAAACACAGAGCTTTAAATGAGATTCTATATTTAACAGGAAGCCAGTGAAGTTCAGCCAAACCGGAGCTAATGTTGGTCCATTTCGGTATTCTTAATAGCATCCGGGCTGCTGCATTTTGTACTATTTGAAGCATTGCCAGTCTGCCTTCAGAAATCCCTAAGTAGAGCACATTGCAGTAGTCAACCCGAGACACCAGCAAGGCCTGTGTTACTGTTTTTTGTGCTGAGTCTGGTTTTAGCCTCAAAAACTTCCTTAACAGAACAGCACCCCGAAACAGGTGCCCACTGTGGCCCTGATCTGACTTTCAAATGATAGCTGAGCCTCAAAGAGGATGCCTAGATTTTTCACCTTAAGTTTTGGAATATGGGTGGGGCCCAGATCAGCAGGCCACCACGCCGAGGACCAGATTGAGGGCTGTTTCCCAACCACCAGCACCTCTGTTTTATATGCATTTAACTTCAGGCAGCTAGCCTGCATCCATGTCGCTAGGTCAGCGAGACATAATTTAAAATTTACTGCAGCCCTGTCGTCATCATTAGCTAGTGTAATAACTAGCTGAGTGTCATCAGCATATGACACTATTCTCACTCCATGACCCTTGAGAATGTCAGCCAAGTGGCGAAGATATAAGTTAAAAAGAGTAGGGCTCAGTGCCGATCCCTGTGTCACTCCCCGCTGTAGGGGGATAATGTCAGAGGTATGTGGCTTTTGAGTTACATGAAAAGAGCGCTTATGGAAAAAATCTGCAATCCAGTCAAAAGCTCTACCCTTTATGCCATGTGTCCACAATCGTTCCAATAGCACAGTGTGCAAGACAGTAGTGACGCTGCGCTAAGATCCAGCATGATGAGAGCCCCAGTTTTCCCTTCGTCGGCCACCCTGCGTAGCGTCTCTGAGGCCAGAAGCAAGGCAGATTCCGTACTATACTGTGGCCTGAAACCTGATTGAGTCTCATGAAGGAGATTGTTCTCTGTGATGAACTCCGTCAGTTGAGAATTGGCATACTTTCCAGCCAGTTTTGCCAGGAAAGGAAGCAGAGAGATGGTTTTTTGAGGAGAGGAATTACCATTGCGTGTTTCCACTCAACTGGAAGTAGGCCGGCTTCAAACGAGAGATTAAGCACAGAACATAATCTGGGAGCAAGTGCTGTTAGCCCCAGTTTCAAAATAGCCGGAGGCACAGGGTCTAGCGGTGAGCCAGATTTGATTTTTGCCGCTAGGGAGCATAGATTTTCCACTGAGATGCTGTCAATCTTGAAGGAGCCAACTGGGAAGAGATCGGAATTCCTAATTGAAGAAAGGAGGCTGTGATTCTTAGCAGTTTCAGGAAAAGATGCATATAGCGATACTAGGTGCCCTGACTGCTAATACCGTGTCCAGGGATGTAAGAGATTTAACAATTCTAAAGATCTCTCGAGGAGCATTCTTAGCCTCGTCAATATTTTGTGTGTAAAATAAAGTCCGAGCTACCCCAATCTTCTTTATGGTACTCCTTTAGCCCAAGCAGGTAAGTCTCTTTGTCTAGGGAACAGTAGTTCTTCTGCCAGTTTCGTTCTAGACGCTTGCATAATTTTTTAGTTTGTGAGAAGTCTTCCATGAACCATCCTGTTGAAGGTCTGGAACGAGAGAAATTTTGCGTTTTTCAAGGCGCTATCAGATCTAATGCTTCCTCTAACCATGCCAAGACTTGCAGGTTAGCGGCCTGTAGACAGTTTTCTAGGCATGGAGGACGGCTGCTCAGGGCAGATAGGAAAGCCTCCTGGCTAACCTTAGTCTAATTCAGAGTTTTGATGGATTGGGCCTGTAATGGTTTCGGTGGGGAAGGGTGTCCAGAATCTGAAAAGGGATAATATAATGATCGGACCAAGCAATAGGAATCGGGGAAGCAACTTTCACTAAATTAGGATTAGCAAAAATGGGGTCAAGAATGTGCCTGCGAGTATGTGTGGGTTCCTGTACCAACTGTTGGAGCTGAAGCGACTTTAAGTCCTCCATTAATTCTACACTAGTGAGTGAGGTTGGATCATAAAAATGTAGGTTAAGGTCCCCTAGAATAAGGAGATTCGAATGTTGCAAAGCAAAAGCTGGAATAGTATCAAGTAAGGCCGAAGTGAAGGCGCAGCAGCTCCAGTAGGCCTATAAATCAGCAGGCCATTGAGAGAACAGCGGCCCGTGATAGTTAGGGAGAAAAAGGATGCTTCGGCGCCACTGAGCTGGACTTCTGATAAATTGCATTGCAGCAGTTTGTATATCACCACCAGCCTACCCCTCCTCCCTTAAGGTCTATCCAACCTAGTAATTACATAGCCCATAGGAATGGCATCTAAAATGCCTGGAGAGGACTGAGCATGAAGCCAAGATTCCACCAGGAAAAAATCAGTCATCTGTCTAGCCACTATGAGGTCGGCAATTTCAAATCTATGCTTGGGAAGGGAGCGACAATTTAATAGGGGTGGGCGGAATTTGCGTAGTCGCGTTACGCAAAGTTCCGCAAAGATGTAAAAAATCTCCGCCAGCTACGCAGAATTCCGCGAGCACGCAGAATTGCTTGTTCCGCCCGTTCGCGATGCATTTTTCCTGTTCGGGGACGCTGTTTGCGTGCTCGGGGGGAAATATCTCGCGAACTTGCCCATGTGGTCGCCAATTGGCGCAGCCATTTTGTTTCACTTGTCCCGCCCGTTCGCGATGCGTGTTTCCTGTTCGCGAACGTGGATGTCCGATGGCGCGTCCGAATGACGTGTTCGCGATCGCACACTCTCGCGGGGTCGCGCGGCCGGATAGGAAAACTCGTCGGCGAACGCAGGGATCCCGGTAAGTCGCTACCGCGTGCGCGAACACGCATTTTTAAAGCGCAAACAAGGAAAGAATTCCGCTACGCCGCGGATCGCAGAGTTTCTGGCAATTCCGCGTTCTCCGCGGAATTGCCAAAATTCCGCAAATTCCGAGAGCAGAGCGGATTTTACCGCCCAGGCCTACAATTTAGTAGGAAATACTGGGCAGCCTTCGAGCCATACGAAGTGCTTAAAAGACTCGGGCGTAGCACAAAGGAACACCTAGAGCATGTACTTTGCCCCATATCTACCTTTACCGAGTTCTGACAGATGGTATTACACTCACAGTTCAGGGAGCATAACTCATCTGATGAAAATTCCCCAAACCTGGGCTAAAAGAGGCAGGACGGGAGGACGGCGCAGACGGGCATGCCTGTGGCACGCCTATGGCGCGCCAGCGGCACGGTCGAGCCAGGCTTCCACTTTTATAGCCTGCGCGACTAGAACGCAAAAGCCCAAGATAGCGGCCCGCTCCACCCTACGGGACCAGCAAAGGAGAGCGCAAACCAGGAAGGGCGCCCAAGACACAGGCATGGGCGAGAACCCCACAGCAGCCTATCAGGTGAGCCGTAAGTAGTAACTAAAAGGGCAATTCAAATTCAAGATTCACACATTTAACTTACACAAACAGTTTTCAAAATTTAAAAGGTTAAAAAAGTTTCACATTTAGTTTCGTTAAAAGCAATCAGTCAGCCTCTGCAACTGACTTCCTGACCAATAGTGCTGCGCGGTCGTACCAGGCTTCTACTTTTATAGCCTGCGTGACTAGAACGCAAAAGCCCAAGATGGCGGCCCCGCTCCACCCTACGGGAGCCTTGAAGGACCAACAAAGTAGAGTGCAAACCGGGAAGGGTGCCCAAGACCCATGCGAGAACCCCACAGCAGCCGTAAGTAGTAACTAAAAGGGCAATTCAAATTCAAGATTCACACATTTAACTTACACAAACAGTTTTCAAAATTTAAAAGGTAAAAAAAATTTCACATTTAGTTTCGTGAAAAGTAATCAGTCAGCCTGTGCAACTGACTTCCTGAACGATAGTGCATTTCTGTTTTTGTATTTATACATCGGGTTGGGTGGTGTCCAATGTAGGCCGAGAGGCGGATCCAGACCAGATTTTAACATGACTATTGTAGTGGGTTTGAATTAGCTTGATATGTTTGTATTCGTTTAGAATGTATTTGTGATTCCAGGATGGCCCGTGATAGGAGCGTTCACGGTCGGGGGGGGTTTGTTCTGCTGTGTCAGTTATGGATCGACCTTTTGGCCTGTGACATGCTCCTTGTCACGGATGAAGATACTTTGAATAAACTTATACTTACTTCATGAGGTTTGACTTCTGAGTGGTACGTTCCCACTGACCACATTTGGCGACGATTGGGTTTGCTTCATCTGCTGAAGAACTCCACGCTGTGGGGTCAGCTCGTCGGTACGGTTGGAGGAAGACAAGGATCTGCGGTCAGGCGTTCAGCGTTGGCAATTTGAGCTCTACAGAGACGTCGGAGCATTTCGATTTGTGGTTCGCTGGTTAAGGTGCCTGGTACTCTTCTTTTTGTCTTGGCTGGATTGGGACCGATTTCGCGCATCCACGCGCACTGGTGACTGTTGGAGGCTCACGCTGTTCTCGCGCAGCCTCGGTAGAGGTGACTGTTGGAAGCTCGCGCTGTTCTCGCACAGCCTCGGTAGCGTCACACACTTCGCGCACTGTGGTATGCAACGCCTAGCGTTTCACTGCTACGTAACGTGAAGACACTGGGTGGCCATTTTAAAACAGGATCCAGGCCGGGTTTGGGCTTTCCTATACGACGGTCAATTTTAATTCAGTGATCTAGTTATTTGTGTGTCACGGTGATGCGCACACCTACTCTATGGAAGCTCACATCATT
This sequence comes from Calotriton arnoldi, assembly GCA_963921515.1. Lineage (NCBI taxonomy): Eukaryota > Metazoa > Chordata > Amphibia > Caudata > Salamandridae > Calotriton > Calotriton arnoldi. The sequence continues at coordinate 619,011 of CAWUFW010001129.1, read as the reverse complement.
CAAAAGAAATTGACGGCCTGCAAAGAAGCTATTAAGCAGCGTGTCATGGTGGCACACACACCTTCTTGCCATATTATTCTTTAGCTCCTAGGTGACGTGCGCACCTTTAAGCTGTGCAGAGAAGCTATTAAAAGAAGTTATTAAGCAGCGTGTCACGGTGGCGCGCACACCTTCTTGCCACATTATTTCTCAACTCCTCGGTGACACGCACACCTTTGAGCAGTGCAGTCTCCTAATTTCTTCAAAAATTGCGGTATTGCATTTTATTCTTGTGGGGGAATTTATAAATTTGGAAGGGTTCATTTAAAGTAACTTTGACAATTTTAGACACAAGCAATGGCAACCCCTCATCAAATCACACAACCACCTCCTTTTTTAGGAAAACCGGGTAAACCATCCATGTTGTGGTCGGAGTGGTTCCAGTTATTTGAAAATCACTTGTTTGCCATCGATGCATCATAGTATTCTCCTGCTCGCAAATTTGCTTTGCTTTTTGGAAGCTTGGGACAGGCGGCGCATCGTATTCTCGATAGCTTGCCCTTAATTCCCCCGCCGCTGGGTCAGTCCGGGGACAGACACTGGAATGTTTATTTAGAGGCAATTGCTAGATTAAAGAAGCAATTTTCAGACACTCCTAATGTTGGAAAGGCATAATTTTTATAAGCGTAAACAAGGGGGAGAAGAAAAAGTGGAGAAGTACATTTCAGCAGAAAGGGTTCTGGCAACTTCCTGTGGATTTGGACCATTGTTAGATGATTGTTAGAACGGGGAGGGTTCAAATCCCCACCCGTTGCTACCCAAGGTTAGAATTGGGGGTCCCCAGTTGGCTGAGGTAGGTACCTTAGTCCAAATAGGGACCCTTGCTTCTAAGTCAGGGAAAGGAAGGACACCTTCTCAGATAGCCCCTGCTCACCCCCTCGGTAGCTTGGCACGAGCAGCCAGGCTTATCTCCTAGGCAATGTGTAAAGTATTTGCAATCCCGCTCTCAGTAACCCAATGATGACACCACAAAGGGACTCCACACGAGTTTCATAAAAAACAAGTATAAGTTTATATAAAAAGATATACGATGAGACCACACGATAAAAATCCAACATATGCGTATTTGTAATATTTCACCTGGCCGGTTATTAGGCCAGCAAGCCCTTGTAGGTTCTTGCAGTATTAATGAGCAATTCTCAATGATCCAACTGCAGTCCTAATGCAATGCTATGCAGTTCGTAATGCAAGAATCAGGCACTTCGTAATGTAAAAATAATGCAGTTCGTTATGCCAAAATAATGCGATGCGTAATGCAACAATCAGGCAGTTCGTATTGCAAACATAATGTACTGCGTAATGCAACAATCAGGCAGTTCGTAATGCCAACAACAATGTACTCCAGCACCGTTCACGGTGCTCCGGACGGACTCTATGCCACTCGTACTGACTCGCGGTCAGCTACTGCCAAAATATGCCCCCAACACTGGTCTGGTGTAAACAAAGTGCAGCTCCACACTCCGGCCCCGCTACTGCCACTCCTCGGCAAGTACGGGCCGCGATTCTAACTTGAGCGGGGGCTCGCGCTGCAAGGATGGGAAAGGCCGAGAGCGTTTCTCTCCGAAACCGCACCCCGCCCCAGGCGGCGACACACGCACGCTCGCTGAGCGTTACCTGGGGGGTGCGATCTCGCTCTCCTCTCCTCGCGGCTTGGGCCTCCGGGGCGACTTCGTTGATCTCGGGCAGTGGAACACAGACTCCCGACGTGATGGTTCAAGGTCTCTCCTTGGCAAAGGCAGGATCGGGCCGGCGGCACCGCTCCTCTGGGTTTGCCGGTCCGAGCCGATGGCAAAGTCGAAGGTCTCAGGCTGCAACAGGGCACACGCACACAGCGTCGCTGAGACTCACTTGAGCTTCAGGTGTACACGATCACAGGGCAATCCTCACGAAGGTCTCAGGCTGCACGAAGCACACGCACACAGCGTCGCTGAGACTCACTTGGACTCCAGGTGCCCACGATCACAGGGCAATCTTCACGAAGGTCTCAGGCTGCAGGAAGCACACGCACACAGCGTCGCTGAGACTCACTTGGATTCCGGGTGCACACGATCACAGGACAATCCTCACGAAGGTCTCAGGCTGCACAAAGCACACGCACACAGCGTCGCTGAGACTCACTTGGACTCCGGGTGCACACGATCACGGGGCAGTTCTTACGAAGGTCTCAGGCTGCGAAAAGCACACGCACACAGCATCGCTAAGACACTCCTCTGGAAACTTTTGTGTTCCTGAGTTTCCACAACAGGGAGCCAGCTCTCCTCGGGCCCTTGGGGACAAGTTACTTCAGGACACAGCACACAGCAAAGTCCTTTCAAGCAGGGGGACCCAGCACACAGCAAAGTCCCTTCGCCTCTCCTTGGTTAAATCAGCAAACTGCAGGCCAGCCCCAAAACACACAGCAAGGGTCAGTCCTTTCCTTCAGTCTCTTCAGCTGTTTCTTCCTTGGCAGAGGTTCCTCTTGACCACGAAGTAGTTTCAATCCTTTACAGTCTTGATCAGTCCTAAGTTCAGGGGTTTCAGCTCTCATAGTTATACCCCTAAATGTCTTTGAAGTCTTTGTGTTCAGGAGGGCACTGACCCCTGTCCAAACCAGTTCTGGGTGTCTCCCTTTGATAGTGGGGGTCTGGATCTTCAATCACTCAGCAGGAGATGGAGCTATTGTTTTATGGCGGCAGCCCAGGCCTCTTCACCTCCAGGGGCTACTCCTCCCCCCTACACTCCAGATGCAGGTCAGACTGTTGCTGTCTCACCTCCTCCCCTGGGTCAAGACATTCCCCAGATCCTATCACTTTCAAATCCAGACAGCTGGTTGAAGTTGTGGACTAACGAAGAGGTCGGTCTGACAAGGTTGGTAGTACAGGACTGTCTCTCTTTGGAGTATGCACAGAAAATCCCATGGTTGAAATATGTCAGGGAGTCCTTTGTCAACCTTGGGCGCGCAGATTTATTTGATAACCCAGGGATAATAAAGCCAAAAGATATAAATCACATTAAAACTTTGCATAAAATGTTTGTGATGGCTCATCGTGAAACGGTTGAACTGGGGAAACACTCGGTGAGAGATTATATTTTAGTCAAAACGAAACAGGGCATAGAACCATACTTAACATTAATGACCAACGCCCATGATCGTTTTTAGTAACCCGTTTTAGATTGAATTATATCCATCATTTACTGGCAGTACCGGAAGGTTTTATTTTAAATACAGAAGAGAGAGGGCCCTGCGGCTGCGACTTGAAGTCTCCGCAGGACACACTTCACTTAGTTTTACTCTGCCCGTACTATGCCCACCCTAGGAAACTGTTTTTGAAAGAACTATTGAGAAAGGCCAGATTTAGGCAGGCTCGGGTTGCATTGCTATTTTTAAAAATGTCAACTGATGTTTTTACTCTTTATTGTGTGACAAATTTTTTAAGAGCTGCTCTAAAATTACGTACAACGAGGGGGGATTGAGTTTTAATGAGTTGTTTTATAGCGCTTTTTAGATAATTATATCTCTCTGTGAATCTTATGTAAATCCAGACAGTCAATCCACAACCAGGCAGAGACACACAGAATTGTTAGAACACAAAAAACCAGCTACGTCTAAAAGTGTGGTTTCTAAACACACAATGCAAAAACCACCTTCACAAAAAGATGTGTTATTAAATTGTGAGTTCAGGCACACTAAACTTCACCCCTCCATCTTAAGCCTATGGGAAGATAGGCTGGAAACATATTACACAGCCTCCCCATTCTGTCCTATGGGCAAGATGGCCTTTCAACAGTGAAAAACGAAATGGAGAGTATTTCACTGTCAGGACATGGTACACACCTCAGTACATGTCCTACCTTTCACATACACTGCACCCTGCCCAGGGGTGTACCTTGGGCCTACCATAGGGGTGTCTGATGTGCATATAAAGGGAAGGGTCAGGCCTGGCAAGTGGGTGCACTTGTCAGGACAACATAGCAGTTTTAGCAACTGCGCGCAGGCACTGCAGTGGCAGGCCTGAGTTCTCTCTTTAGGGCTACTTGTGTGGGTAGCACAATTAGTGCTGCAGGCCCACTAGTAGCATTTGCATTACCAGCCCTGGACTTCCTTAGTAAGACAAATATACCATTACGCATTATACAGGGAGCACTTGCACTTTGACACTGATCAGCAGTGGCAAAGTGCCCAAAGCATCTAAGTTGGCAACACCATGTCAGAAAAAAGGTCTAGGGGGAAGGCAAAAAGTTTAAAGAACTTTAGCCAAAAAGGGCCAAGTCCAACAATGATTATATCAGAGATCAATTTGTGTTCAATTGTGCCTCACATAAGATCAAAGAAAGGATTCTAAGCTGTAAAAATCCATCCCTAACGGAGGTAATAGACCTAGCTCTAAGCATTGAAAGGTCAGTGATTTCAACGAAGGCTATGAAAGCAGGTTTGTCATTTAAAGTTAACATGGTTTCTACACAAGAGGAGTATAGTGAGGACGGGTTGTATGCTGTTGGGGCAACAGATAAAGACAAAACACAGAAGTTTGTACAAAAAAAAGTCAAAGTTTCTGTTATAGGTGCGGGTCAAAATTTCATATCAGTAATTTCCCCGGCTGTTGGTAAGAGATGTTCCACTTGTAAGAAGATGGGACATTTTCAGAAAGTCTGTAGAAGTCAAAGGAAGCCAGTGAAGGTGGGCAGTGTGGATGTAGAAGTGGATCTATGTACAGAATATCTTAACAATGTTCTATTAACTCTGGATTATAAGGTGGAAACAGTGGAAATTAAAGATCCTTTGTCCGATGCTACAATTGATGGAATTGAGATCAAAGTAATGGCGGATTCTGGTTCACCCATAACCATTCTGCGGGATTCTACCTTTTTCGATAAATGGGGTGAAAATGTATCTTTGTCTAAGACAGATGTGAACCCCAAAGCTTACGGGGAAAAGGATATTGACATGTTGGGTTTTTTCATGGGTAAAGTGAAAGTTATGAATCAGGAAATTTGCACAAAAGTGTATGTGGCCATCAAAGGAAAAAACATTGTGGGATGGAAGGACCTTGCACGAATTGGGTTGCACTTAGTGCCTGAGGATGACAACCCTGTTAGGGTGAGGGAAGTTTTAGTGTGCAATGTGATGGAGTCGGAAGTTGATACTAAGAATTTATTAACGGAATTTCAATCTGTATTTAGTGATCAGGTGGGTTGTGTGAAAGGTGTGGAACACAAAGTCAGGCTATTGCCTGGAGCGCAGCCTGTAGTACATAAAGTCCGGCCTGTGCCGTTGAGTGTGAGAGAGGAATTAAGGGCTATGCTGGAGGGATTATGCACTCAAGGTATTATACAACCCACTGAGTCTTCTCAATGGGTCGCCCCCATCATGGTAGCTCGCAAAAAGACCTGCGAAATTAGATTGTGTGCGGATCCCAGAGGTCTAAACAAAAACATTATGGTGGACTGCCATCCTATTCCTAAGATCCATGAACTCTTGGCAAATTTGGGAGGAGCCAAGTGGTTCTCCCTAATTGACCTGAAGTCGGCCTATCACCAAGTGCTCTTGGCTAGGGAGACTCAGGAATTGACTATGTTTGTAACACCGTTTGGAGCATACAAGTTCCTGAGACTTCCCTTTGGTCTGGCCTCGGCAGCCAGCATATTTCAGAGGCTGATGGATACGCTGTTTCCGGACATGAAAGGGGTGCAGGCTTATTTGGATGATATCTTGATTTTTTCAAAAAGCTCAGAGGAACATTTCAATCTACTGAAGAAGGTGTTGTCTATTTTGGGGGAGCGTGGTATGACCGTAAGAGCGGAAAATTGCAAGTTCGGTGTGAGAGAGTTGAAATACCTGGGCCACACAGTGTCTGGGGAAGGTATCAAGCCTAAGTTCTCAGTGATCAGAGCACTCAAAGAGGCAAGGGCTCCCAGGGATAAGGACACACTTCGCTCTTTCTTAGGACTGGCGGAGTATTATGCCAGATTTTTGGGTAACTATGCTCAGATTGTGGAGCCTCTTCGCATTTTGCTTAAAAAGGGCCAAAAGTTTGTGTGGTCGGAAGAACTGGAGGGAGTATTTACTAAGGTGAAGGAGTTAATTGTTTCACCTCAAGCTCTTCATGCCTTTCAGGATGATTGTACCTCAGTCATAACTGTGGATGCTAGTATGAGTGGTTTGGGGGCGGTGCTCAGTCAGAAGGTAAACGGCAGGGAGCAGACAGTGGTGTTTGCCTCTGGATCTCTGAAGCAGTTTGAGAGACACTAGAGCACTATCAAGCGTGAGGCTTTGGCTTGTGTCTGGGCGGCTTAAAAATTTTAAATGTATATTTGGGGCCGTAAATTTGAAATTTATACGGATCATAAGCCTCTTACTTTCATTTATAGCAAGATGAAAGGTAACAACATGTCGGCCAGGTTGACCAGACTGGTATCTAAGTTACAAGAGTATAACTTTGAAATGAAACACATTTTAGGTGGTAAAAAGTTTTAGGCTGATTGTTTATCTAGGATGTCGATGGAAAGGGATGATGAGGAGGATTTGGTGGAGGAAGAGGTGGAGTACGTCGCTATGGTGGATGCTATTGATGAATGGGGTTTTTGTCATGTCAGAGAATGATTGGAAGGAGGCTAACGAAAAGGATGCTGTGTTAGCTAAGGTGATGGAGTATTCGTTGTGTAAATGGCCTGAGGTAAGGAGTTTGACGGGTGAGTTAAAGAATTTTGCTCAAGTGGCGGATGAACTCTCTGTGAAAGATGACATGGTGATGAGGGGTGATAAGTTCATTCCTCCTGCGGGCTTACAAGACGCCATAATTTGGGTAGCACACAGAGGTCACTTGGGAGTTACTAAAACTGGCATGAAGATAAAGCAGCACTATTGGTGGCCCGCCTTGGATGCTCAAGTCAAGAGATTAGTGGATGGTTGTGAAGAATGTCTGTTGTCAGACAAGCACTGGAAGTTGTCCCACATTCCTTTGCATCCAACAAAATTTCTGGGGACTGTTTGGGAAAAGGTTGGGCTGGATTTCTCGGGCCGTATAATGTGTTGCCATATGAAATGAGGTATCTGATTTTGGCTATAGACTATCATTCAAAGTGGATGTATTATAAATTTATGGAAGCTCCGGATACAGATAATACGATTGGATTTTTGAAAAAAGTGTTTTTGTTGGAAGGGGCTCCGAGAGCATTGGTTACAGACAACGGGACACATTTTGTGTCTGAAAAAATGTGCAAATTTTTGGAAATGCAGGATATAAAGCACTTGAAAGTGGCTTTGTATTCACCTGCGTCTAACAGACTTGTGGAACGTGGTAATAAGGTTCTAAAAGAAGGAATTCAGACAGCTTTGGCTTCCGATTTAGATGTGAGAAAATTTTTGGGGTGGAATTATAACACTTCACCGCACTGTACCACTGAAATTACTCCGTTTGAGTTACTAAGAGGTAGAAAGGCAAACACAACTTTATTTCCTTTCTGGCTTGAAGGCAAAAAGACAGTGGCTGGGGAGGAAGGGGTCGGTGCAGGTGGTGTTGCTGACAGAGTCAGAGAGAAACAGTGGCGAATGAAAGAAAAGTTTGACGAGAAAGGTTACAGGGGAGACAGAAATATCTGTTGGTGACTGGGTAATGTTCAAAAAACCTATCAAGGTAATGAAAGGGGACTCTGTGTTTTCTGATCCCGTGCAGGTTTGCAAGCTGGGCAAGGGAGCAGCGTTCTTGGATGGAAAAGGATGGTGGAACAAAAGGTGATTGGTGAGGGTGACGCAGGATCAGGCTAAGCTAATTAGGCATAGGAAGGATTCTTTGAAGGAACAGGATCATAGGTGGACTCATTGGCTGCAGGTTGGAGAGGGGGCTGAATCGGCTGGTGAGAGTGTGGTTCAGAGAAGTTGTGAGTCTGGAGGGCATACTTTGGCTTTAATCTTGCCTGGGACTGAATTTGGGGGTGGGGTTAGGAGACCTCCGATTAGGTTCAAATATTTTGTTAGATATAGATTTTCAGGTCCGCTATTGTGGGGTGGATTTTGTGAATTTGGGTTTTGTTAAAAGGGGGGAGGTGATGTAGTGGGTTTGTATTGGCTTGATATGTTTGTATTCGTTTAGAATGTATTTGTGATTCTAGGATGTCCCGTGCTTGGAGCGTTCATGGTCAGTGGGTTCGTTCTGCTATGTCAGTTACGGATCGACCTCTTGGCCTGTGACACGCTCCTTGTCGCGTATAAAGATACTTTGAATAAACGTATATTTACTTCATGAAGTTCGGCTTCTGAGTGGTACGTTCCCACTTACCACAACTATTGACTATGTAAATGAATTCCATTCAGATTCATTATATACACATATATATTTTGTATGGATATGCTGAGCTTCAGAATGATCGCAGTCCACCAAAGGGGAGGGTGACATACCTAGACAAGTACAGCCAGGGTCAGGCTCCAGGTCATGACCGAGGTGCAGAGGGAGGGGCCGAGTAGCGGGCGAATGAGGGGCTCATTCATAGTCATTATTGTTCAATCTTGTTTGTGTAGCAGACTATCACTACTGCAACAGTGTGCAAATCCAGCAGATTTGGAGTTAAGAAGTTACAACACAAAGGGACTGCTCCTTGTCGATTTCTGTGCCAGATACTTGCACCAGTGCATCAATGTGCAAAGAAACATCAGTATTAGTTACAATAATGCAACTGGTGCAAATGTGCAAAGCATTAGACACCCTGAAACCTTCCCAGTCCCCGCCTTACTCCAGCCCTTGAAAGGAGTACATCTCTTTATATTTCTAGGCTGGGCTGGGCTGTGGAAATGTTTCAAAACCCACAAATAGGTTGTGACTGTTTCTTAACTTTTTCGGCAGTCAGAAGCTAGAATGCCTTCTCCCCTTCACTGGGAGATTACTCATGTGAAAAAGTGTTTGTGAGTATACCTATTTACGAGTGCAAACCCTCGATTGGTGCATCACAAGCATGTCTTTACACTCATAAGACAGGTCAGTGGCTTTGTGAACCGGGGCCTTGGTTGGGTGGTGGCTTTTCCTGTGTCTGTAGCATATTCACTAGGCCCAGTCACGTGCTCTGTTCATTTGTTTCAACGTGTCTGCTTCTTAATCCCTAAATTGCCATAAATACCTCTGTATTTCTTTCATGATCCGACACATAGTCACGTTACAGACTTTGATAATAACCCCTGGGTGTACTGGCACTTAACGTCATGCTCCTTCTCAGCCCTTTGACGCTCCCACTCCACTCCAGGCCAGAGTTTGTAGCTACTTGGGCCACCGAGGAAGGCAACAGGGCAGGGCTCTGAATGGGATGAGAGGCGGGGGATGGGGTTGAGTATCACTATGTCCCTCACGGCAGTTCTGCTCCACCCACCCCATCATGGCATAAGGCATAGAGGGAGCGGGTGTCACATTACAACCAATGGCCTGGATGGAAGAAGTGCCTGTAACCTGTGTGACAAAACAGTAAATGGGTACCTTGGTGGTCCAATCAGAATGAAAGATACAAAAGTAGGTGTCCATAAAACCTCAATATGTTTAGTTAGTAACATTATCAAACTAAATATTAGCCAATCAATCAAATTTTACTGATTTAGATCTCTTATGAGATCAACAATTTAAGTAAAATACATAGTTCCATCACTTTATATAAAATCCTTATGCAAACACGTTTATACACATCGCATAAAAAAATTAATAAAAGAGATTTCATGAAATTATGCAATTTATAGCAAACAAATTAATTCAGTGGGGATTTCAAAAATGCGATCAAGTCAGTAGAGGAGGAAAGGTTATATCTAAAAACAATAGGTTTTATAAAACGATTTCTAGCTTCTACTATCTCCTTATTACAGCATAAATATAAAATATGTATTAAATCCTGGGTTCCATTATTACATTTGTCACATATACCACTATCTTCATCTAGTTTACTCCATGTTCTTGTGTAAGACTTTAAAGGGAGTATACCTAGTCGGAGCATAGTGATGCATCTCCGGACACTATGCTCCAGAGTAAATCTCACATACTGTTGCAGAGTCTTAAACTCTATAGTAGGGATGATAAATTTATAATGGGATAGTTGAAGGCAATATGCCTTATCAAGCTCATATCTTAATCGGAGAGTCAAATTTTTCAAAAAGAGCTTCAAATGTGCTGGGGACCAGGATTGGAGAATGCTTTCAGTGCATTGGAAGTATTCTAGAGTAGTCTTGAGATTTGATTTAGAAGTATCTTGTTTTTTCCCTGACTTAAAAGTTTCATATTTCAATAAGGCTCTTAAAGAGCCTTCTTCAGCGTGCAAGAGCTTAAAAGCCCATCCAATTATGTTGGCTAAAGCTATTGAAAATGCACTTACTGTTGCAAGTTCTAAGCGAAAGATCTATACCGGGATGGCCTGGCTCAACAATGTTATTTTCCATACTAATTTGCCTTCGCTAATATTCAATATGTTCCATCTAGCTATTGGAATAAACTCAGTGGCATAGGTAATGGTTGGTGGAATATTTGCCCTGTATATTTCTGAAAGAGCATAAAAGTGCCTCTTGCCCGAAGAAGAGTAGGATTTCCTTAGGGCATTTATATGTGCTACTGCTTTATGTTTCATTTGTTGTAGGTGGGAGTGAACTTCTAGGGTTTGTGAGAAGACTCGCCCAAGATAGGTGTAAGCTTTTACCACCTCAAGTCTAGTACCACGTAGTTTCCATTTATAATGAGTATTACGTTTCCTACCTCTAATAGGGACTACCTTAGTCTTAAAAATGTTTACCATCAGGTAGTTATCTTCTGTCAATTTAATGAGTGCATATATATTCCTCTGCAAGCCCAACAGGGTAAGGTCGAAGAGTACCACATCATCGGCGTACATTAACACATGTATATTTATGAAGCTACTTTGGGGGGAAATTGTTTACATTTAAAAAAGTCTCTAGTATATCGCTTATGTAAAGCAAAAACAGGAGGGGAGCTAATAGGCAGCCCTGTTTTAGGCTGTGCCGAGTGGGGATCTTGTGAGTCAGGCCTTTGTCACCTCCCATCTGAACTTTACACCATGCTGAAGTGTGGAGGGCTACTATCAGCTTCCAAAGTGGATCCGGCATCCCCATTTTCTTTAGTTTCCTCTCGAGAGTGTGGGTTTTGACCCTATCAAAAGCTGTGGAAAATCAACAAAAAGACTATATACTACTTGTGATTTAGATAATACATACTAATCAATGATAGACTGTAGAATGCTTATATTATCGATCACAGAATGGCTGGGCCGAAAGCCCGTTTGGACCATTGGGATTATGCCCCTGGCAGAAGCCCAGTCCCTTAGATGGTCAAGAATACTTGCTGTGTATATTTTCCCTGTAGCGTCCAGGAGTGCGATTTGCCGATAATTTCCAGGATTAAGACGAATGCCCTTTTTTAGTATTGGAATGATGATAATCCCAGTCCATGAATAAGGAATTTCGGCAGTGATGTAACAATAGAGAAAAAGGTGCGCCAAAACGTGCTCCACTTCGCCGGGCTGCTTTGCAGTACCTTTATTGGCATGATGTCTTGACCCATGGCTGCTGAGGTTCTTGCTTTTTTGATGTAAAGCTCGATTTGTTTTCCTGTGGGATAGGATATTGATTGTACACTCCCGTCAATAGATCTCAAGTTGAATATTTTCCCGCTATCGAAGTACTCTGTGTTTGGTTTATAAAGATCAAGAAGGTAGCTTTCCAATTTGATCTCTGATACAGGCGTGGCTCTTAAGGATTTAAGGCTACCCGTCTTTGGCAATCAAGTGCCAGAACTGCTTGGTGTTTCTTTGAGTGGCTGCCATATGTAGTTCCATCCAGTTTTTAATGGCAGCTGCTCTTTTTTATTCCTTACTGAGTCTTTGCAGTTTTTTTTTCAAGTGAGCTATTTCTATTTTCTTTGACTCTGAGAAGGTTATGAATTGCCGTCTAATTAGTTGGTTTCTTTTTTTTTTGGATACCCCCCTCCAGTGATCTTCTTAGGCTTGAAAGATGAGCAATATGTATAAACCTCCTTTTGTAACTTGTTAGTTATGGAAGCGAGAGTTTCCTTGAGATGTTTAATTGGGCTGATGGTACTATCTGGCAACTGGTACTGTTGAGAAGGTATTACGCCATTAATTTTGTTTATGCTTGCCGTATTCCAGATTATACGGCCATGATTGGAATCTAGAACCGTCTCGCTGTTCATCCGAGAGAGTGTCTATGGTGAGATCGAATATATATTTAAGATGAGACTCAAATGAAGTATCGCATGGTCGCTCTCAGCTGTGAAGTGGGTGTCAAGGAAGTTGCATTTTTGGAATAGCACCGGGTTGGCTTTTCCCTGCTATCATATCCTTGGATTCAGAAGAAAGGGCAGCCTGCTCAGGGTAGCTTATAATCTGATGATAGCCTTTGACTGTAAGATTGGTAGCCAGAGGATTAAGTTGACTTGTTGGTACTGCCAATGCAGTTAAAGAAGATATTCCCTTCTCATTGATACCTAACGTGTCCTCAAATGAATTTTTGCCTTCCGTCTGTACATCTGGGCTTAGCAGAACCCTTTGGGAGTACTTTATTTTTTAGGGCTTTGCTTTTGTAATTCTGCGATTAGCCCTTTTCCTTCTGCTTTTTGTGCTTTTAGTTTGCTTTCTTGCCATTTTAATTGCTTGTTTTTTTAAATTAGATTTTGTTCGGGGATACCTCCCTTATTTTGCAAATTTCTCCAGTTGACGGCGAATGTTGTTGGGACAATAGTTCCGTGAGATGTTACTGAGGGCTTTGAGTGTTCTCCTCAATTGTTTTATGTGAGAAGATAGGGTAATATTTAGGGGTTACGATTTGTATTCTACTTTCCTTCGGTACCTCAAACGGCTTTTTTAAGGAGTAAATTATATCGACTTGATCTCTATTTTTATTTTGAAGTTTGTTATTTTTACTATAAGTTTGCATTCCTCTTGATTTTGTGCGCAACGGTCTTACAAAGTTTTGTTTTGCTTGAGATATATTAATCATGGGTTGGTGTACTTTCTTAATGTGGTTTTCGTTCGCAGGTAGAGAAATCTGAAAATGTTTCTGTTCTAACAAAAATTGAAGGACAACCAATTGGGTTTCCAAGATGTGGTCAGAAATTGCTGTAGATTTTCCCAATAGTGCAAGATTGATTCCAGAACACTTTGCAAAGAACACAGTGATTCCGCGTTTGATGCTCTAAATTTTTTAGATCCGGAGATAGTAGTAGCGGGAAGCCGGGAGAGAGAGATAAATTGTCATCAAGATCCAAAGGGTTGGATGGATTTTCTTGGGGAGAACATGGCGGCCGTTACTCTCGCCGGTCGCTAGGTCCTGGTGAAGTGCTCCGCAATTGTCATTAGAGGGACGTAAACCCCCTCCTCCCAACCCCCTCCGTACCTAAGTTAGATGTGCCTTCCAGAGCCGTCAGTCTTGGCCTCCATTTCGGGGACACGATCGGTGGGTTTTTCGCTGTCTGGTCCGAGCGGAGGGTGCGGAGGGAGTCACTGGTCTCGTGCCGCCCTGGAGCTCCGGAAGAGCCGCAAAGCTGTGGCGTGGGGGCTCCACAGGAACAGCGTGGGCAGCGTCAGAACAAGCGCTGCCTCCCCAGCGGTAGTTCGTGAGTCAGTTACGGTGGAGGAGACTGTGATTCCAGGAGCAGTTACAGCAAGGGGCAGGAAAGGCATCTGAGGAAGAAAGGTGACTGGGGAGAAAGCCGGTAAGGCTGTCAATAAGGAGGCCAGTTTAGAGGTAAACTCGGATTTGGTGGAGTTTGGGGGGCAAGGGGAAAAACAAGTGGAAAGCAGGAAGTCAGAGGAAGGGTTTGTTAATATTGCTACCAAGAGATTGGAATTAAGCCCCCCCATTGCAGATCAGGACCATACTCCCTCCTTTTTCCCCAAAGCTAGTATACGTGATTTCAGAATCAAGGGAGAAAGGGAATACGACCTCCCGAAAGCACGTAGGGATAGTAAAAAGAACAGGGAAGATATTTTGCATAAAAAATTTAAAGTAACCCCTTCCCTACGGACTTTTTTTTAAGGTTCTCCCACCAGTTGTTATTCTAAATAAGAATCGTGAGATGTCGGAACACAGGGCAACCGCGTACGTAGTAGGGCCAGCAATAGAAGGTGCGTCAGGAAGAGTGGCAGAGGACGAAAGAGAGATAGATGTAAGAGAGAAAACAGTAGTCCGCAATGATCTCAAGCTGCCCGATAGTAACAAGGGGGCCTCTCTCTTAATAGGGTTACCCGAGCATGCAAGTAAGGGAATAGAGCAGGGTTTGGAGACTGATACTTCTACTGTTAGGGCCAGTGGTGGCTCAATGGAAGAAATGTTCACCTCATTGTCTGTAGAAATAAGAAAAGGCTTCATGGTATCAGAAGCAAATCAGAGCGAGATACGTAGTGCCTGTGAAGTCCTAGAAAAGAAAATCGACTCTCTGACAGTAAGAACCCAACTACTTGAAACTAACGTTGGGGAATTAAGGGCGGACTTAAACAACAGTAAGAAGGAGATTGTAGCCCTGCAGAGAGGCGAGCAGGCATTGCAGGATAAAGTAGAACAATTGGAAAACAGCGCGAGAAAAAACAATCTGCGTATACTAAATGTCCCCGAAGGACAGGAGGGAGAAAACTTGAAATCATTTGTGGCATCTTTAATAAAGGACTCCTCCAGATAGAAGAAAGCAAAGCAGACATTGAACATGATATTCAGCGAATACACAGGGACCCATTTCGAAAAAACCTGAATAGAACAAAACCACGGAAAATTATTTTAAACTTTCAAACGTATACTTTGAAAGAAAAAATTCTATTGAGGGCATTGAAATTGAAAACGCTAAAGGGGAAGGATTTCTCCTTTGAAATCAGGTCTGACCTTGCTCGGGTCACTCTGGATAGACAGTGGGAGCTTGGAAAACGTCTCGAGGATTTTCGAAAATTGGGTGCCTCGGCACAGCTGAAGTTCCCTGCCGCCCTCAGAGTTATGTATAACAATAAGATGTACTTCTTGAAAACTGTTAATGAAGCTGATGAGCTCCTTGAAGTAATTAAGAATGAGGGGGAGTACAGAAAGAATGACATATAGTTGGCAATGAAGGTTTATGAGACCTGGTTATGGGGGTGTAGGTTAGTTGGGGGTTGTGTTTAAAGTTATGTTAACAGGTTGCGGAGCACTGTAACGGGGGCTAGGAAGAAAAGGGGACCTATGCTAGGTCCAGTAGGAAGTAGGGAGGGGTTCTCCAGGGGGGGGTGGTGGTGGAATGCACAGGGTGGGGAGCATGTGGGAAAGATAGTGTAGAAGATGCTACAGATTTTATCATGGAACGTCAACGGGCTCCTTACAAGGGGTAGAAGGGATCGGATCTTGCAATATCTTAAAGATTCCCCAGCACAAATTTTAATTTTACAGGAAACACACCTGGTTAGAGAAGAATGCATGCAGCTGTTTAAAAAACTAAGATGGGTTCAGCAGGTAGAATGCACAAAACAGACAGCTAATATAAGAGGAGTAGCAATCATTATTAAGAAACAGGGTTCTGGTATGAGGTTAGTGAATACCCGTATGGATAAGTCTGTTAGATGGATCATAGTGGATTTAAAAGTAGAAGATCATTCACTCACTTTAGTAGGATACTATGGCCCGAACCAAGACGACTGCGAACCCCTAAAGTCTGTTTGTACAAACTTATTAGATTTCTCAGGCCCAGTGATAATGTCGGGAGATTTTAATATTATTCTCGATCCTAAGGTGGATAAATCCTGTAGCAGTAGGGCTATACCCACCCCGAAATCTCGGGCTTTTTTTAAATCTATGATGCGGCAGCATGCTCTCAGTGACATATGGAGAGAGAGGGTAGGAACTTAATTGGGTGTATCATTCCATAATAAAAAATATGGGCATAGATCGAGAATTGATTATTTCCTGGTAGAATTGAGTTTGAAACAGGAGGTGGTTGACATTGAATATCTTCCCGCACACCTATCCGACCATTCTGCAGTCCTGTTAACACTTAGAAAGAAGAGTCAGTATAAAGAAAGAAGGTGGACTATGGACCGCACTATCCTCTCAGAAGTCGATATAATGGAGGGCCTGAAGGTAGAGGTAGGGGAGTTTCTTAAAATTAATAGTGGATCTGCCTCAAATGGGATAGTGTGGGATGCTATGAAAGCCTTTGTCAGAGGGAAAATTATAAATGTACTGACCTATCGAAACAGGCAGTATAGACAAGAGCTTAGTATTTGGAAGCAGAAATAAGGATAATAGAGCAAGATAGGTGTATGATAATGGGCAGCAGTATCCAGGGGGAGGGGAGATTGACATCTCTTAAAAACCGAGTGGAAGAAACCCTGCAGAATTGGATCAAGAAAAGATGGGAAGCAAGTAAACTAGCCCACTTTGAGTATGGGGAGGGAGCTGGGAAGCTCCTAGCTTGGAAAATTAAGTCTGACCAAAACAGAAATCATATAAATGGTATTAAGTCGGGCCAGAATGGCATAATGTTAACTAGGGGCTCCGAAGTGGAGGCTTTTTTTTAGTACTTCCGGGACCTTTACTCGGAAGAGGAAGAGGTTTCAGAGGAGGAGGTAGTTGCTTGGCTAGCAGAGTCTGTAAACCCAGTTTCAAAGAATGAGCCTTAATCAGGAGGTAACGGAGGAAGAAGTGAACAAGGCCATACAAACATCTAAGGGGGGTAAAGCTGCAGGCCCCGATGGGATTCCAGGGGAATTGTATAAGATATTGGGGGAAATTTTAATCCCCTATTTGACAGTGGTAATTAACGAGATCTTGGACAATGGGATACAACTTCCAAGATCTTGGAATGAAGCGACAATTTCTCTTATTTTAAAACCAGGCAAGGACCCCACAAACCGCGAATCATACAGGCCTATATCCCTTTTGAACGCGGATTATAAAATCTTTACTTCCATACTGGCAGGGAGATTAAGCAAGGTTGCAGGTAGGATAATCCATAGAGATCAGAAGGGATTTATCAGAGGAAGGCACATCCATGAATTAACTTATGGGCTTATTGGAGCAATTGATGTGGCAACAGCTTACTCTGTCCCCCTTGCGGTTATTATGATAGATGCCGCTAAGGCATTTGATAGGGTCCTATTTGTTTGTGGTTTTGAAGAGATTAGAACTAGGGACAAATTCTGTAGGGCAGTGCAATTAATATATCAAAACCCCATGGCCAGAGTTCTGGTTAACGGCAATCTAACCACTCCTTTTAATATCACAAGAGGCACAAGACAGGGATGCCCTCTGTCTCCCCTATTATTTAATCTGTATATAGAGCCTTTTGCTGAGAAATTGAGAAAGGCAACTAACATTCCCCCCTTTCATTGGGGTTCTTGGGAGAAGAAAGTTGCTCTATATGCAGATGATTTGGTCATCTTCACTTCTGATCTTGAGGCTACATTGACACCTACCCTCCAGCTAGCTAAAAGGTTTGGCAGTATTTCAGGATACCAGATAAATGAGTCTAAAACTGAGATCATGGTCTGGAATCAGAGGATGGATAACCCCTTGATTAAAAAGGATATGAAATACTTGGGGATCAAAATAGTTGAAGACATTAACAAAATCCCGGAAATCAACCTACTAAAAATTTATAGGGAAATAGTCCAACTATTGAAGAGTTGGGTATATCTTCCCCTCACGATTTTTGGACGAGTTAACCTGGTAAAAATGGTGATTCTGCCAAAAATCACATATCTATTCAGCACTATACCACTTCATTTTGAGAAACTAACGATCGACAAAATCCAACAGGCAATAAACTCTTTCATTTGGGCATATAAAGGGGTGCGGATATCTTGGAAAAAAGCTGCGGAGACGGAAGGAAAAAGGGGGTTTGTCACTACCAGATATCCAATTATATGCTTGGGCTTTTCAAATCTCCAACTCTAGAATGCTTTTTAGAATCCCGGATGATTCGGATATTGGACATATGTTCTCTACAATGACAAAGGAGAGTAGTGGGGGGCATGGTGGTTTCCTCTTTAAGTTTGGGGACCCAAAATTGTTTAAGAAAGTTAAGCTGAAGGGGTTACAAGCATTTTCTAGAATGTGGTACTTGATACGTAGGCGGCTTAAAGTGGATTATTATTAAGGCTCCCTGTTTTCCGTTTTTACTGATTTTTACAGATAAATACAGACAGAAAACATTTATTTTTTTGTCTGTATTTATATTTAAATGTGGATAAAAACGGAAATTGGGTTGCTTTTTGAGTAATTCTAAATACTGTCTGCCATGACTGGCAGACCAATAGCTGTGTGGATTGATAGGTAAGGGGGCTAAAAAAAAAGGACTTTAAGTAAAAAGGCTTTAACAGCAGTAGATATGCACAAGGTTGATACTGAAATTTGCTAATTTTCTTACAAGTGCATTGATTTATCTTCTGCGGGTGTCTACAGCATTGAAACCTAGTAGGATTCAAGCATGAGTGCATATTTACCGGTTAAATAAATGTGGAAATATACTAATTTCAGCTTAGTTTTTCCACAAAACCCTAAATAAATTGGATAAACACAGATACAATTTGCAAAAAATAAATATGGATAAATACAGACGGAAATGTCAAAAAAATAAATACCATAAAACCGGGAGCCCTAATTATTATTAATTCCACGCACCAATATGGGACTCGCCAGGTACTCCTGAATGCCTTAAGGATAAATTGGCATCGTCAATGAGGGAGTCAGGTGTCCTGGTGTGGGGTGAGATCACGCAAGATGGACAGTTAATCCCATGGAGGGAGATGATGGACCTTATGAAGGGCAAAATGTCTTTATTTAAATACATATAACTTAAGAGCTGGATGCAGGCACGAAAAACACCATTGGGTGTTGGCACAGAACTTGAGGAGATGTTGGCTAATAAATCTCCGGGTGTGAAAGAAGTATCCCTGTGGTATTGGGCTCTGCAGGATAACTTCGATGGAGAATTCACCTTGGCAGAAGACACCTGGGGTAGATGCTTGCCGGGCTCCAATCTACAA